>JAQHUG010000120.1:2174758-2211667 GCA_028555095.1 Dicrostonyx torquatus
AATTTGTAATCCCCATTTTGGCTAAACTTTCTTTACTTCTTCATTCTTTCTAAAGTATCTATGTTTGAATCAGATAGCAAAATGTTGACCATGTAATGGTAAATTATAGATTTAGGAAATTTTTAAGTATCATTTTCAATGGCTGACTTGCAAAGTATTGGCATAGGGTGGGGCTATTGAGCATTTGCTATGGGACGATGGTCCACTGGTATTTCCTAGTAGGTTGAGAATTACCATAAGTAGGCACTGTGAAGGCAAACTTTTCTCTGATCTTTTCTAGTAAAGGTATAGTGAAGAAACAGTCTTTCAAATCAATAACTATAAGAGGCTATCCTTTTGGTAATAGAGAAGGCAGAGGAATTCCAGATTGTCCAGGGTCCATAGGCTGAATTGACAGCTCTTAGATCTGTCACCATTGTCCATTTACCAGATTTCTTTTTAACAATACAAGAGAATTCCAAGGGCTGGTTGATTCTTCAATATGGTGAACATCTAGTTGCTCTTGAACCAGCTGTTCTAAAGCCTGAAGGTTTTTTGTTTTTTTTTTTCAGTTAGAGGCTACTGTTTAACCCATATTGGGTTCTCATTTAACTATTTTAAAGGTAGGGCTGTTGGTACCTCTAGAGGCTTGCTAATTGCTTTGTGTTCTTGTACAGCCTGAATGGCTGATGACCTTTGTGTATAGTACCTTATAATATCCTTCCCAGAATTATAAGTTTCTGGGACTGCAGGGTGTTAATCTGGGTATTCTATTGATGCAGCAGGTCACGACCCTATAAATTCACTGCAATATTAGCCACATATGGCCTCAGCCTTCCTCTCTGTCCTTCTGGCCCTATGTATTCAATCCATCTTGTGCTTTCACTTGAGATAAAGTTCCAATTCCTAGTAACTGAACATATGCCTCTCGAAGAGGCCAATTTGCATGCCAAGATTCTGGAGTATTAATACTCATGTCAGCACCTGTGTCTATTAAACCCAAAATAACAATGCTATTTATATGCATGTTTAGCTTTGGTCTTTGATCATTTATAGAATATACATTTCCACATACAATGCCAGAATATACATTTCCTATTTCTTATTGTAGTTTTAAATTTATCTTCCACGCTTATTCCATCATCCAGAACAGTATGGTCTTTTACAGAAGGCTCTAGTTTTTTAAATTTTACTGGTAAGACATGTCCTCTAGAGTGACTGGGAATGACTGGACCACTTTTGATTTAGAGGCCTGCAAGAGGCCCCTCAAGGAGTTTCCCGATGGTATTGGGCTGCCTTGTCTGTTTTGTTGATCTGCATTCATTGGCCCAATTTTGCCCTTTGCCACACCTTCTACATATACCTTAAGGCTCAGTCCTCCTATTTTTGTCATTCCCAGAGGAGATATTATTCCTAGGAATTACTTGTCTACAATTCATTCTGAGACGTCCCATTCTACAACAATTACATTTGGCATTTGGATGCCTCCTCATTCCTTTGGAATTTGCTTCTCCTACATAAGACTCAGTATTGTAGTCAAATGTCTCAAATGTTCACTGTATGCAGGATACATTCATCCACTGGTGCTAATCTAACCTTTAAAGACCCAAGTATCTTTTTGCATTCTAAGTTGTTGTTTTCAAAAGTCAGAGATTCAATAAGTACTTGTCTAGCATCTGGGTCTGTTACTCCTATTTGCACAGCCTTACTTAATCTTTGTATAAAGTCTTTATATATATATGTATATGTATTATATATATATATAATACTTAATCTTTGTATAAAGTCTTTATATATATATGTGTGTGTGTATATATATATACACATATATACACACATATATATAATACTTAATCTTTGTATAAAGGGCTCTTTCTGGCCCTGTTCAACCCTGGTATATGATTCGTTTTCCTAGTTCTTAAATCCTGTCCCAAGTAAGGCTGCTGTGTGGCATAGGGACAAGGTTTATCATAAAGAGCTTGAGCTTGTGGGTCAGCATAAAAGAAGTTGATCTCGAGAAGTCTCAAGTCCTTTTGCTCTTCCTTGTTCTAAAATTTTAGCCTCTTCTCTGAAATAACATTTAAACATAAGTTAAGGCCTGTTATCCAGGACTGCTGAAAACAACTGAAGCCAGTCCTGTGGCATTACCTTAATGCTAGAAGCCCATGTCTTTACTATCTTCTGAACAAAATGCAAACCATAAGTTACTACTGTTTGATTAATTTCTTTTAGATTATTCATTCCTATAGGTATCCATCTACCTTCTTTGGGGCCTTTTGGGCCTTTAGAACTTGATGCTTTGTTAGAGTGGATTACAGGGTAGGAAGCTAAAACTCTTGGCAAGTCATTTCTGACAGCTACTGGCAATGTTAAATCTTGTCCTTGTACCTTCTTTCCCTGCTCATCAGCTCCAGTAATTTCCTCAATCTTCTCAAAATCTTTTTACTACTGTCTTTTGTAAAGCCTGAATCTCCTGGCCTGTATATACTTCTAGTGATTTCATTGAGGTATCTTGCCTCTGGTTCTCATTCTGCACATGTGATTCCAAGGTCTAAAGTTTTTCTTTTAAATATAACATCTCATCTTTGGACATTACTTGGATAGTGTGCATAGTGCCTTCCTGGAGTGATACTCTATCTGCTAACCTATCATAACTTTTTAACAAATTTTGATTGTCGAATTCAACAATATAAATTCTTTCAGGTAATTTCTTGGTATCCTTTGCCATGGATTCAACTTTGTCTGTCAAATTAATGTTACCCTTTTCAATATTTTTCATTTTTTTCAGGCAACTTTTGATTTTGATGGTATTAATCCTGTCAGACAACTGTTCTTTATTAGTCTGTAAAGACTGTATCATTTATAAAAGTGCCTCATTCCTTTTTAAAAAAATTTACTTATTTATTATGTATACAATAGTCTGTCTGTGTGTATGTCTGCAGGCCAGAAGAGGGCACCAGACCTCATTACAGGTGGTTGTGAGCAACCATGTGGTTGCCGGGAATTGAACTCAGGACCTTTGGAAGAGCAGGCAATGCTCTTAACCACTGAACCATCTTTCCAGCCGCCTCATTCTTTCTTAAGGATATAATATGAAGAAAAAAAACCCTGAGTACCAATATCCAATAAATGGAGGTATCACAATAGCCATATTAGCTTTGCAGAATACAATCCATAGTTTTAGCAAAAAATTTATTAAAATTTCCATAGTAACGTTGTTTGACATTATATAACTTTCAAGTTTATTGATTTATTCATTATTTGTTTAGGTCCAGCAATCTATTTTACATGTAATAATCTTTATTGTCCTGTAGGTGTCGTGGTTGCAGAGTCACGACTAGAGGCACAACCTGGTGCCAAGAACAGTCCTGAGCCGTTTTGGCTTTTCCGCCTTGGTGTTGGTTAAATATTGAGAAGTATGCTTTGCTTGATAAATTAAAAGCAATTAAATCAATTCTGTACACGGAGCAAGAAGTCCAGAACTCAGGAGTTGGGGGTACAACTGGAAGCTGCGCATGTTGCCATACAGCAGGGAATGTGATAGTGTGTGCGGTGTGTGAGCTTGGGAAATTTCCAAGTCTCCACACATAGTTAGCTTCACTGTAGCAGGTGTTTTGCAAAAAAATCATTTAGGTAAAAACAAGCCAGGTGGGCAGAGGTGAGTGACTTTCTGGGCTATGGCCCAGTTAGTCTTTTAAGCAGATCCAAACAGTAGGTGTGGAGTTTGGATCCACGTGGGGCACCAGATGAAAATGGATCCTTAAAAGAAATCCCACACTAGCTCAGAATTGAGTACAATAGAGGATCATTTATTTAGGGGTAGACTAATAGATTATAGTCCTCTGCATGAACGGGGAACAGAAACCAAATTTTGCAGCTGGAAGAGAGGTTGGCCATATGCTTTACATTGGCCTATATAGTATGAAAGGCAACGCCCAAGTGGGTGGGTAACTTAAAAGCTACTGGCTGTAGGAATTCCTACAGCAAACCATCACATTGGAGGTGGACAAGACAAACAGAAGAGTCCAAGAGAAGGAATAAGACTCAGAGACCTGCTCGTTCACACACCCAAGAACCCCATAAATATGTTAAACTGGAATTCAAAATAAAAATATAGAATATCTGGTATAGACCTATGAAAGCCCTATGCATTCTGCTCTAGTATCTCCAAGTTCATGAGCTGTAATCATGTTGATTACAGGGCCTTGCTTTTTCGGTCTCCTCTGTCACACTTTTTCCACCTCCTCTTCTCTAGGGTTTCCTGAGCTCTGAGGGGAAGTATTTGATGGACTGGATATTCCAAAGCTTCTCACTGTCTGCATAGTGTTTTGACTGTGGGTCCCTGTGTTGTTTCCATCTTCAGAAAGAAACCACTCTGTTGATGGCTGAGCAAGGCACTAACCTATGAGTGTAGCAGAATATTTAGTCAGTTTATCCCTAATGTTTGTTTTTTTAGTCCAGTAGTATTTGGTTTTATTCTAGGTCCCTGTTACATCTAATCTCTTGTTCTTGGTCACCCTATCTATCCATAATTATCCATTTTCCTTTCCTAATCAGATCTGTAGCTTCTAGTCCCTTACTCTATACCTACCTTTTGTGGTATATACTTATTTCTTTCCACTCTGAAGATCACTTTCTAAGTTTCTGCAGGTCAAATAACTAAGCTTATCAACACTGAAGTACTTTTGGTAGAAAGGTGTCTTCAATTAAGAATTATATATGACTTTGGTCCATTTATTAAGGCCTGTTTTTTAGTCTTAAGAAATACAGTTTGAGCAGCTGAGAGTTTTAGCACAATCATTACAACTTCTAAGTTGACATAAGCATAATCATAACTTCTAAGCTATGTTGACTTAAATATACTTAAATGATAAACTTTTTGTTTCAAAGACTGGTCTCACTTCTTTCACTTCTGATTTTCCAATCTTTCTGTGTATGTTTGTGTGCATACATGAACAATGTGAGTGGACATGAGTGCCATGAAGAGAAGGCTACTCTGTGGAGTTGGTTGTCTACCTTCATGTGTTTGGAGGATGGGACTCAGGTTCTCAGGCTGGTGCACCAGTTTAAGTCATTAAGCCATCAGACCAGTCCTGCCATTTCTTAATTTTAGAGAAAAAACTTTTCTATATTTCTTTCTGTCCTTGTTGCTGTGATAAACTACCCAAATAAAGCAATTTTAGGAAGTTTTTTATCCTGGTGCACAGTCTCTCATGGTAGGGGCGTCATGGTGCTTGAGGCCACAGTTAGTTACACTGCACCAAGTCAGGAAGCCAAGTGAGCAGAAATGCTCTTAGTGACCCACTTCTTCAAACATCTTTCTAACTCATCCTGTTTCCACAACCATCCCATACAAGCCACCAGCTGTGAACCAAGTGTTGAAATTCCTGCAAAACCAGACAGCATGTATTTTAGGCTTTTTCAGGCCATATATGACCTGTTGTTCATCAAATCTTTCTTTAAAGAGTCCTATCAGCGTTCTCAAGATCACTGTCCAGGTCGCTGCCTCACAGAAGTTGGGCATATGGTTATACTGCCAGTTGGGGTTTATTATTGGAGAATGATACCTTAAACCAGCAAAGGGGACTATGACAAACACAGGAAAGACCAGGTGTAATACTTAATAGGTTTGTTCAGATAAGTATGTTTAAAAATTAATCTTCCCAAAACTATGAAGGACATTACAGAACACTGTCAATCAGGAAGCTGTTACTTGTTAGGATTCAGGCAGCACCCTGGCCAGGCCAGGCAGGGTCCTATGACTGCTACCTGACTACTTACTCTGTACACTGTTGAAAAAGTTCCTTGTAAGAGACAAGCTCCGCCCATCCCAGCTCTCTTCCTACTGTTCTTCTGAAGAGGACAGTAGGTCTCTACCTCTCCTTCTCCTTAAACTACTCAGCTAAGCTCCGCCCGTATGTCTGTCCAACACCCGCTGTGGGCTTTCACCCACCACCAAAGTCTCTCTCGCACAGAATTATTACCAATATTCCCTAAGTTTTAAAGTTCTCCTGGACTGTGTAGAACTCTATACTCATCCTCTACATCTTCCATGGACTTTAGCATGGTTAATTCAGTTTCCTTGCCATTCCCCATCACTTGTGGTTAAACTCCCAAATCACATAGCTAGAAAATTTCATGCCCCAGGGTGAGTGTAATTTTCACTTCTGAAGGTGGAATTTCCGTTTCCTTTTTGGTAATTGGTCGTGTACTTACCTGACATCTGGATCTGGAGCTATGGGACTGTGTTGGTCGGATAATATACTCATTTAGTTGGCACACCATCCTCCTGAACACCAATCCTATAGTGCTCACGCCAGTGCCAGACGCATCCCACCAAATAGCCACTTACCTTGAAAGTTTTCTCTTCCAGGAAATTTTCTAAGCTGCAAAACACAGACCAAGCTGCTAAGTGTCTAACAAAAGAAGTATGTTTCTTGGTCTTCATTACAGCTAGTAGACAGCCGTATGGCATAGTGTGGCAAATGAGACAAAGCAGGGTGGCGTATTTCTGAAGACTGCCTTTGTGTGACAGGAGCAGTAAGCTTTCTCCCTCCTGTATCTTTCTTAGATATATTGACAGTAACAACCAAAAATAGCTTAGCAACTCTATGTCAGGGTTTAAAAATAAATCTTCCCTGTTCAACCTATTTAGGGATTTGGTAGCCTAATTCAATAGCTCTGATAACTGGAAAAACAGATCTGCCAGGGTTCAGCCTCTCCAGGGTTTGTCCGTTCCAGGGTAGGGAAATATAGATTAGGCAGACAAAACAGAGATACAAAAGAAATAGAGACACAGAATAGAGTTGGGAGGGCAACCCAGTGAACACTGAATTTGCCTGTTTATTTTTCATATGCCTTAGAAATCCCAATCCAGAAGCGGGGAAGAAGGCAAGACTACTTTACCATGATACAAACAAGGAGCAAAGTAATTACCTCTTCAATACACGAAACATCAAGTAACTATATCCCAAGTTACGTATTCTGTTGTTTAGGCAGGACATGCAGTGACCATACCTTAGGCCAAGCATCCTGTAGGCAGTCACACCCTGGGCCAAACCTGCTGTCATAACCTTGAAGGAGTAAAGAATAGGCCTGGACAGTCTGACGGAACAGAGCCACGCCCATGGGTTCCAACACAGATCAAAATGAAAACACAAAACAAGGTGGGAAGAAAGTGTTTATTAGCAAAAGGATATAAAGTCTGTAGGTATCATGTATAGGATTTTAAAGAAGTTTCTTGAAAACACAGTAATTAAGAAATAATTTGAATAAAACTTCTGCAAGAAATGTGTATTCCTTAACCACGAAATAACAGCATCTAATGGTTGATTTTGAGCCAGAAATCATTGTTTTTCCACATCTACATCTCATTTAAAAAAAAAAAGGGGAAATCACTAAAGACTCTAATGTCTTCCGAGGTTTCCCATACCATTTCTCAAGTTTTCAGTGACTCAACTGCAGAGGCATAAAAAGAACACTGCTGTCTCCTGCAATTATTTAAACTGAATTTTCAGACACACCATTTGTGCAAAATGGAACCCAGATTAGATCAGGGGACTAATTCCCAAGTATGTTTTTTAACACATAAATAAGTATTCATACCTATTCTAAAACCCTTAGAACCTCTTCAGTAATGAGTGATTCCCTATGCTATCAAGATGACTGGTGCCCAGAGCTTCTAGATAGCTTCAGGATGGGCACAGTCACCAGAAAGCCTAAGGTATGGTTAGAGAGTTTTCAGTCTATAAACCAAATTCCAGGAACACTAGTGACCAATGATGCAGTTAATCAAGCCCTGTGTAAGGGAGTCTCCACAAACTCAGTAGGACAGGGTTTTGATGAATTCCCAGTGGTTAAATATGTCAAGGCTCCTAGAAGGTGGCAAATTTAGTAGCTCTCTGTCCTTACAACATTCCCTACAGTTTCAGAGGTTCAGTCCGCTATCATCATGACAGGGAGGATGAAAGCATACAGACAGATGTGGTGTTAGAATACCTGAGAGCCCTACATCTTGCAGGCCAACAGGAAGTCAACTGACAGTCACACTGAGAGAAGCTTGAGCAAAGGGACCTCAAAGCAGCTCCTAATAGTGTCACTCCCTTTGGGGGTCATTTTCTTTCAAACAACCAGATCCCCAACCATAAAATTATTTTTGTTGCTACTTCATAACTATAATTTTGTTAGTTATGAATTATAATATAAATATCTGATATACAGGATATCTTATACGCAACCCCTTTGAAATGACCGTTTGACCCGAAAGTTGAGAATCACTGATCTGTAAGGAATGTTTCTCCTAATGCCCAAATTATTGGACTATATAAAGGCAACTATAAATGTTCAGGCATTTTACTTTTAGAAAACAAACAAGCCCCCAAACAGCTAGAATATCAAAACTATCATCACAAAAGTACTAGCTCACCTTCACCTAGAGGAATTACAAGTTCTTATGAAACCTGCAGAGAGATCAAGTGACACTAAAACTTTTTCAAGCTACTTCAAAAAGAGAAACAGTCCAAATACTTTTGGACAGGAAGGACAAATGCTGAACAATCTTCAAAAGAACCATTCTGAAATAAGAACTCAAGTAAGAACTTTGCAACTAGTAATGACTGTACATGGACAACATCCAGGTAGAAAAGCAGCTGAACAGTTGCTCCAGCCAAGATGCTAATACACAGAATAGAGTTTTAGCCTAATGAAAAAAAAATCACAAAATACTAGAGACTTGTTCTTTTCCATAAAATTAAAGGACATTATGGATGTTATAAATTAACCTATTATATAAACATAAAAAATCTTAAATATGAAACTGCTCTTGGATTCATCATACACTGGCAGCTTTATGAAGAACTAAAATTTAAAAATAAAAATATCTTCCATTTGAATGTTAAACTTTGAAATAGTATTTCTATTCAAAACAAAGCTTTCAACATGAAGTTTAAACAATAAAAAGAGGTCACATAGTTACTCTTCTATAATTTTGTATACTATTTTACTATGTAAATTCTTTCAGACTTATCAGTGGAAAAAATCTTTTTTTAAAAACTAAAAATAGAAAAGATAAACTGTTACATATCATAGATTACCTCACCATAAAAGACCATCACTGAAGTTCACAGGAGACATTACCACCGTAGTTTCTCCTATTAGGAATTGAAATGGGAAAGCCAGAACATCACTGAAGTTCACAGGAGACATTACCACCGTAGTTTCTCCTATTAGGAATTGAAATGGGAAAGCCAGAACAAATGGGAGAAACTAGACATATGTGTGTGTCAAATGTCTAGAATATAATCATTGAAGAGATAAAAAAATTCAAACTTAATTGTAGAAAATATCTTCCAGTTATTGATGGAATTCAATTTTATATTATGTTCTCTATCAATACAATTGAATGCAATATAGTAAACAAGCAAGAAAATGGAGGTATTTTAACACTTAGTCAAATTTTATAACATTTAAGATTGATAAACATACTCATCAGAAATCACTTTTTTATGCTTTGAGAGTGTGTTGTTTATTTTTGTAAGGATGCGAGTTATCAGCTTAGTATACCTAGGATGTTTCACTGTATTCAGTAAAATATTAATTTAGACACAATTATTTTTTAATTTTTGGCCTGTCAAAGTGAGGTCAAACTGATGGTCCACACAAGCAAAAAATGTATTTATATACATATATGTACATACATATATACATAAAAGACAAGGAAGATAAGTCAACACATAAATATATGAACATTCAACAAGAGAACAAAGAATAAATAGGGTGAAAACTCCAACCTGTAGATCATTGGTAGTATAAACTGTTAAGTGTGTGTGTAACATTTTTTCATATCTGATACAAATAAAAGTTGCTTCCATACACTAAAGTTCAAAGGCAAATTGGTGCTAAATCCCTAAATATGCTTAACTGGATAAAGACATTGTGTAAAGTTACTATTAGATTATATCCCCTTGTAATTCTTTTTAATTTTTGTTAAAGTATATATAAATTATAAAATACTGTAAGCATTCAACAAAGTTCAAATAAGCATAAAAGTCTGAAGTTCTTCAAAGCATAACTAGCTTCCTCTTAATAGTAAAGAAAATATTTAGGTATATTCAACAACAAAAAACTAGAAAAAAAAAGACTTACTTCCATGAACAAGTCTCTATTTTATTTTTGTTTAGTTTTGGCTGTTGTTTGAGACAGGGTCTCACTATGCAGCCTTGGCAGGCCTGGAGCTTACTAAGTAGACCAGGGTGGCTTGAACTCACAGAGATCTGTCTGCCTAGCAGTGCTAAGACAAAAAGACTGCACCACCATGCAGGCTTAAAATCTTAATTTAATTATGGTTTTCTCACTAAAGTGTAGATAATTTCCACAAAAGAAACATTAAATGTGAATTAGTCTGGACATAGGCCCAGCAGAAGCTTGCAGACACATGCTTAGCTGCTGCAATATCTTTTATGTAGTTCTGTGGTTTCTGTTTTGGTTGCTTTTTACCTATAGAGAATGTGGATGTGTCACCAAATATTGAAAGGGCTGATTTCATGGAACTGAAAACCAAAACTATAAAAAGTAAGTATTTTGAAGAAAGGTACAAATATGGAACTAGCTTTCAGACCATACACTGGTCATGTGTTAGCTTCTCCATCTTTAGTGTTTAGAAACACATGGCACAAAAATGTTTTAAAATAGTAACAGTAATAGCTGTCCTATATCAAGAACACTTAACTGACATTAACTTACTTCATCTCAATAATCCTGTCATATACCATGACAATGTAATTCAGCAGACTAAGGCAAGGAGACCCAGGAAAATCAATACTTTCTTTAATTATCACAGCTGATAAGTGGCAGAAGGAAAGTCAGAAGCTAGGCTTTAAGACTACTAGCATTAAATTACAGTGATATATAAGATTCAAACTACTTTAAGTCAAAATATTGGAATTATCTATAGTAAGGTAAGTATTTGAAACAATACAGGAAATATTTATTGAATGCCTCAATGTAAATAGAATTTACAATAAGTGGTCTTTAGTTGGGCATGGTGGTATACTCCTGTAATCCCAGTTAAGTCCTGTAACAAAACATTTAGTGGTGGATACTCCAAGACAGCTGACGTAAACATCCACATCCCAGCCAACTCATGTATGACAGCTGAGTGTAGGATGTTTACATGAACTGAAACTTGGCTTAGAGAGGGACTTGTGAACTCTTTACTGTGTTTATACTTGGCTTTTTACTTGAAGCTCAGACAATTTTATAGAATCTGTTGAAAAAAAGAATAGGCATAGTGATCCATATAATGAGGACAAAATCAACTTGAACAGTGTCTTCACATTAATCCAATGAATGAAGTCATATCAAAAGAAGAATCCAAGCTGGAACATGCTAATGCAGCAAGGGAGACATTGTGGGTTAGAGGTTTATGATCCTTTCTCAATCACGCCAATAATATGGTTGTGCATAGAAAGGACTTGGGACCATGGAGACAATTAGGACTCAACCAAAAATGTTTATTTCTATGAACATTTTCTAAACATGATTTGTACACTGTACTCAGACTTGATATAACTTTTGTAGCTGTTTGCTGACAACTAAAGCATATACTGAGAGATAACATCATTTGCAGAATGGTTGAGAACTACTTAAACAAATATATGAACAAACTTAAATAGTAAAGGAATATCTGAGATTACTAAATGCTGCCAAAATTTATACATTTTCCCCTGAAAGCCTAAGTTAAAGGCTGAGAAAACTGTTCTAAGTTTACTGGAAAATAAATACAAACTAACTTTTGTGGTTCAAAAATCAACTGTCAACCTTGCAGGCCAACAAGAAGTTTATGGTTCTTTAAAGTTAAATAAGTCAATCTGCAAATGACAAAAAGGCTGTGCTTAAATATACAGAACCAAGGATATTAAGGATTCAAGGGGACATGGTCTCTGATTTTCCTTTATTAGGACAGAATGACATACAACAAATATTCATAACAGAGTGCCATTAACCCTGAGGCATCGAGGAATAACTAGACTAGGCAACCAGAGGATGGCAGCTTTCTGAAGAATGGTCACCCCTTTTAAAGCTAGATTTGACTTACCATTTTAAAGAGCACTTCAAACTCAAATCATTTGCAAATAAGTAAACCATGTAGTTGTTATCCACTCCCTTACTGGAATTTTAAATCTATACATCAAGGTTTTATGAAAAATAACCACTGCCACCTGGCCAAACAAAATAATTCTATTACCAATGAACACATCACACTCTACTCCTGGCAAGAAACATTTCGTGAGCTCCTAGCAATGTTTCTTTCTTAAGTGATGTTGCATACAAGCTAATCATTAAGCCTTTAAGTACAAGAAGGAAGACCATATATGTCTGAAACAACTAAGCCTTCTCTCAAATTATCTTGCACATTACCTTTCTAACGGATCTGTAATAAAAGCTGGAGGCCCCTTTCTTAGCATGCTCAAGAACACTGTTTAATCTCCAGCACCAATAAACAAATAAATGTAAATAGTATACTGTTGCAATAAAATTATTAGCGTGCTGTTATCAATATACATATATTGATGCATATGGTACATAACATGGAATTATAAAGACATAATATTCATGTCTCCAGAAAGGCTATTAAGAAAAGTATGTATAGGCCGGGTGGTGGTGGCACAAGCCTTTAATCCCAGCACTCGGGAGGCAGAGGCAGGTGGATCTCTGTGAGTTTGAGGCCAGCCTGGTCTACAAGAGCTAGTTCCAGGACAGGCTCCAAAGCTACAGAGAAACCCTGTCTCGAAAAACCAAAAAAAAAAAAAGAAAAGTATGTAAGAAATTAGATTGTCAGAAACTGTACCTTCTGTTTTAAGATTATACTGAACCTAATCTAGCCTAGTAATGATGATAAAATATCAAGCCTGCTGAATGTAATGGTGTGCACCTTTAATGCTAGCACAGGCTGAGAGAAGGTTGGTGAATCTCTAAGAGTTACAGGCTAACCAGGGCTAAGTAGTAAGACCCTCTCTCAAATAAACAAACAAGAGGTAATGCCTTAAGAGATAATTTTTAATAAGATTAGAAACTACAAGTAATTCAAAGAAAAATATAGGAGAAAACACTTTACACTTAAAAAAATTCCACTCAACGAAACAAAAACCCCAATGTATTAAGAAAGTACATTGGTTCACACTGATTGTCATCTATGTTAGATGGCCTAGATTATTTAGTACTTGGGGAGAAACAAAAAAAGGAAATAAAATACAACTATTTTCAAGGCAACTGGGATAACTTGAAACAATCAAGGAAAACGCAATAACTTGAAACAATCAAGGAAGCTTTACTTAATCCACAAAGACATACAGAACCATTAGCAAATGTTGTAAAGAGGTTTAGTGGTTTGAATCATGCAGATTTTGAGAAGAACATTCTGATTAAGATTAGTAACACAACAAAGGGTAAAGAGAACAAGTAGGAGGAAGCAAAAGTTTACATATAAATCTCTTCAGCACAGGGGAAACTGAAACTCCTAGATTGTAGACTGCTGGGTGGCAGAGATGAATAACCGCTACAGAATTTATAGGGGAGAAAGTTGGTTTTCAGGACTGCTGGGAAGCTAAACTCCAGCCTATCTGGAAAGGTTATAAAGAATAAAGTTTTACTGACAGGGTAGAAATAGGAATTAAAAATTGTTTTAAAAATATCCTCTCAGGCCCAGCAGAAGCATGTTCAATCACCCTACATTAGAAGCTACCAATGTAAGTAAGTAAGCCTTCAAGGTTTCTGATATGACCCCATGCACTTCACAGCCTCCTTAGCTCCAATCCTTAGTCTGGAGTGTCTACAAAGATGCATGGGAAGAGCCGGTAGCAGCAAACATCTGACTGAAAGCTTGGCTGTGGCTTACAGCTTCCAGTCGGGGATGTTTACAGACACAGACTTCCTGGCAGCAAGCTAACGGAGGAACAGAGCAAATGGCCAATCCTGTTTCTGCTAATGACTTTCAGATATGCAGAGATGAATGACAACTGTGACATCTTGAGAAAAAAGAGGCAAATAATAAACAATACTAATTAACAAGGGAAGATAACAATTTTCCTTGAATTATCTCATCAGAAGAGATTCATTACACGCTTATCTATGCTATTCCACATGAGGATACGTTTTTCTATTAGATGCAAATATGGATTTTCTTCTCAATGAACACAGAATTTCAAAATTAATAATAAATAATAATCTAAAGATTAGAGCAACCATACACCTCAGTTTTCCCAGATAGTATTATTAAAAGTGACAAGTCTCATTAACAAAACTGCCATAACTTAGATGGTAATAAATACAACAGTTTTACTGGCAGTAGATCAATGCTGAGAAAGAGTCTCACATTTTCCTCCTTATCCTCAGCTGAACTAGGTTAGGAATGCAAATGGTAAGAAAAGAAACAGTACCCACCTTGGTTGGCTTTGCTTACAAAACAACACTGAAACACTTTGCCTTTTCTATTTGCTGAAAGAGAAAAGAAAGCTTAAGTGAGAGTAGTAAGTTTATATTTTATAAATTAACTTTAATCTGAGACATATATAACTTAAAAATTTAAAGCCCATTAAGGCAATTACGTTTACAAGAAATCACAGTGATTTCCATGAAATGGATATCCAGTCATACACAAACATCCACACCACATGGGATTAAACACTCAACAAGCCAAGGTACCACAGAGTGAAAGATTCCAACCACTGAAACTGCCCTGCGATAATATTGGTCTCTGAAATAATTCTTTATTCACAGATTACACAAATGCTATTTCACAGAAATAATGAGGGAAGTGCATGTGGGTCTTGAAGGATACAAATTGATCATTATTTTTGAAGACAAATATTTAAAACAATTCAGCGGTTATTTACTATTCAGAAAGTTACCCTACAACAGAAACTTTCCAGATTTAATTTAGGAATAAACAGTTAGGTCTAGATAAGCACCTAGTATTTGAGTGGGGACACTGTACACCAAGGAGCAATGGGCCACTATTAAAACTCTCTTTAAACAACTTCTCCCTACATCCTCAGTTCAGGTTTTTTGAATCGATTAAAAAAAATTGTCAGGCAATCTTTTATTTAGATTCATGAAGGAATTCTGTCACAGTTCTACCTTTGTAAAGTGTAAAAATAAGTTTATTTGAACAAAGCTTAAAGTAGCACTATCTTATGGAGATGAACAATTATTTAGAAGATATTTTGAAGTGCATTTCATGTCCATTTAGCACAATAGCAGTAGCTTCCCCTGGAGGACCTTCCAAACATGGTCTTTTGACCAGGTTTACAGCAACATATGTGAATTCCCTCCTGTGGAATAGGCATCAATCAAATCCAATCAGAAAGCAACTGGTTAATCTCATAACAGATTTGCCACTATTAAATAAGAAGGCTCATCTTGCCTGGGTGGTTGGTATTGCTGCACACAAGGTTCATAGCTGAGTAAGAATGCTGATGACAATTTGTCCCCAGTGGTCTGTGCAGTTTCCAGCACTATGAAGGCTAGCAAGCAGGAAACTTCCAGTGAAGTTCCAGATTGATTTCTCTATGTTCTATGACCAAATCATGTGGTGTCTCTCAGTAATAGGGTCTTATCTATTTTTGGCAGGCAACCAACAGTGGTGATTGTCTGCACTGTTTGGGGGCCTTGAATTTCCCCAACTAGCAGTGCACTGTCCTTCTTGGTATCAGCATTAGCACCTTTTCTGTTTTATAAAAACAGCAAAGTGTATAGGTAGGCAAGTCAAAACAAAAATAAACATTAAACAGTACTGCTGTGTAATTAACTGGAGGTTTTCATAAAATCAGTTTGTCAAAACACTCACATAGCTATATACTATACATTTGCTACAACTTCTTTTGTACAATGTTGAAAACAAGTTAGATATCTCAATGGAATGTGATAATCCATGATGAACATTATCAACACCATTGTTATAAGGAACTGCTACGATTTCAATATGCCCCCCCAAGTTAATGTGCTTGATAACTCCCCACAAAGGTAGTGTTGAGAGGCCCTTTAAGAGGTCACAGGTAACAACAGGATCTTTCCTTAATGGAATAATGTTAACATACAGGAAGTGGGTGGATCATGTGGGGAAGTATTCCTGATAAAGTATCAACTCATCCCTTCTCCTTATTATATGCTGTCCACTATCCCTCTGCTTACAAAGGGCTGGACATCTGTTCTTTTGCTCTGCCATCAATGATGCACTACAAACTTTTACCAGATGCTGGTCCTTTGACTCACAATTTTGCAACTTCTAGAACTATCAGAAATAAAGACATTACAGAAAGGGCTATAAGGAACTGTGGCAGGGAGGATAACTGTCACCAAACTACTGGAAGGTGGTAAAACATGGGGAAAGAAAAAATTTCTTAAATTTTCTAAGGTTAGGATGGTATTTGAATGGGTGCAAAATATCTTAAGTAAGTAATTATGAATTTACTAGTAGTCTAAAAAAGAAAGACAATATTACAAGTAGCTACAGGATGGAAGGAATAAACAGTAACAGAATGAAGACTATCCCAAGTACATTTTAAACGAACCTCACAAACATGAAACCATGATACTTGAAGACTGGAAGCAAAACTGCAGACATCTCTCTGATGTAGAGAGCTGCAAAGGCACTCACTCACATAGAATCAATTCCATCCAGCACAAAGATGTGAAAACTTGGAAGTCTACTGTGTCAACCAGGATACTGCTAGAAAGTTTGTATCATTTCTAGCAAGAAAAATAGTACAAACTTCAATAACCAAAATGCCCTTATTCCAGTTCAGAAAAACAATCACTCATGCTCACAAGAATGACAGGGAAATAATGTTGTCAGAAAAGACAGGCCTGTGTTGAATGCCTCTCTTGGCTTCCTAAAATGACTACCAAAGACACAGCCAGAGACTCTAAAAGTAACAATGTAAATATTCTAACTCTTTTGATGGGATGATCTTCTACAGTCTGCTCTTTAGAAGGCAGTATTCTATAAGCAGTAATTAAGAACCTGAGTTTTACAGTTTGACAAAACTAAGCCAAACATTTAACTCTGGGACTTTGGGGAAATGACTATTTTTTTTCTGTGACTCCTTTCCCATTTATAAAACCCCATTTGAAGGACCCATCTTACTGGACTATTGCCAGAACTGACTAAGAAAATGTTAAGCACAGTTACAGGTAAATGGCTAGTATATAATAAATGGAAAGAAAAATCATTCTAACTTTGTTTATGTGAGTCTCACAATTTTGAATTCTGTCTCACTTTTAAAAGTCTTTTTAAAAGATCTAATCCAAACGCCAAATTCTTTATGAAAACTTCATTACAACAAGCAAC
This sequence comes from Dicrostonyx torquatus, assembly GCA_028555095.1. Lineage (NCBI taxonomy): Eukaryota > Metazoa > Chordata > Mammalia > Rodentia > Cricetidae > Dicrostonyx > Dicrostonyx torquatus. Next base: position 2,192,085 of record JAQHUG010000120.1, read on the forward strand.
CTGAAAGGTATCACAGATGCATACCTATAAAAAAGACTAGCTCTTACATAAAGCTTGCTAGCTTTGTATATATGAACTCAATCTCCATGGCAACACTATGATGTAGGCACTGTATCATTATTTTGGTAAATAAAAGCAACCTGTCCAGAGACCATACACAGCGCCTGGGTCCAGAGTCTGCTCTTGCACCACTACTGCTATGCTATCTTTACTGTTAGCTGAGAAGGATGATTAATTATTACAGAGAGCTGTTCAATGACCAGGCAGTTTCAAGTGTAGTACAGCTAAAGAAACCTTAAACGGACTGAAGTCCTACCTACCTTTGGATACCTTGTCTTTGTGAAGAAAGGACATTCACAGTTCCGTTCCTTGATCTGCATGAAATAAAGGAGGGAAGCAGCCACACTCATAAATTGGGTCCAATTTTCTCATTTAAAATGCTAAAATTCTAGTTTTCTTCTTTGTAAGACTCAGGAGAGAGACAAAAATGAATATTTTTATCCTCACATGACCCCACAGAAGGATAATGTTGGATCATCTGCCACATTAGACTGTCAAAAATGACTGTCATCTAATATTTTGTGCAGATGTAATAAAGTTGTCAGGAATCAACTAATATTCTCAACAATGTATGCCATATTTACAGATTTTTGTCTTATGGATACATAAATTCAGACAGTCTTTTGTACATAGAAGATAGTCTTTAAACAAAGGTAGGCTCTGGGGTACGGAAATGAGTTCTAAAAATAGAAATATGAACATTCTTTGTGTGGAAGACAAAAAGTATCTTTCCTTTCAATTCCAACTTTATAAAACAGAATTAAGAGCTAAACTAAAATATATTTTTCCATGAGATAATGTAACTTTTATAGAAAATTATAAGCCCTTGAAAGAGAAAGGCTTAAAAGGAAGCTATGGTTTCTCTCTAATTACATAAGTACTCTTTTATCCTTTGTTTTCTGAATGCATTTCTGGAGTCTTAAGATTCTGAACACAAACCAACAGTGAATTCCATGTGCTAGTTCTTTCGGGATCAGGCATGCCATTAAGTTAAACAGCACAAATTAACAAGCAAAAAGATCACTGTTCCACAGTTTCCTTTTGAAATTATCTAGCTGGATGTAGTGACATGTGCCTATAATCTTAGCTACTTGGAAGGCTGAGGCAGGAAGATTACAAGTTCAAAACCAGCCTGGACAACTAAGTGAAACCCCATTTAAAAGAATGTGTGTGTGTGTGTGTGTGTGTGTGTGTGTGTGTGTGTGTGATATGAATCCCATAGGCTTATACATGCTACTTAACTGCTCTACCACTTAGCTACACCTGCTGACTTCTAACTGGGTTTTTATTTAAAATAATACATGCTGCCATCACAGTGGTTGTCCAGACAAGTATTATTGTTTAGATACAGATTAACTCATCAAGCCTGACTCATGGGTTTCAAACTAGGGTGTTTAGCTATAGGCTACTGTGGGGTGGGGATGGGAGGACATGACAACAATACAATTAAGATCAAATAGACAAGGCAATGTAATGTATCACTGAAGACAGTCTAAGCACATTCAAATCTATGAGGGAAAAGGCATTAAAGCTACTGAACAAACATGCTTCTACCACAATCAAAGCTTGTCTTTATCACAGTATTTAACTTACATTTACTTACCTATTTTGATGCTAATTGTGTGATTGTATGACTTAACCTAGAGTCTTAAGTACAAAAAAAAGCATAAATAGTATAGGTGTGAAACATAAGGCCAACACCGAAAAATGCAGCAGACATAGCAAATGGATGCTCCTGACTTTATATTTTCCTCAAGAATCTCTTTACTTGACAGCTCAGTGGTTAAGAGCAAGTACTGTTCTTAGACCTTTGTTGGACAGCTAACAACCACCTGTAACTTCAGGTCTCTGCAGTCACCTGTGTGTGTGTGTGTGTGTGTGTGTATGGGTACACACAAATAGTTGTTATATACACAGAGGCAGGGGTGGGGTGAAAGAGTAGGAAGACACAAAAGACAGACTAACAAAAAATACCTGTAAGTCAAATCTATTATATGATTATTTAGAACATAGGAAGAATCTTAAAAACTTAAGGGAACAAACCAATTTTTTTTTTACAAAAAAATGTATAAATAATTCAAACAGATGCTTCATAAAAGACATAGAATGGAAAATAAGCATGAAAAGATACCAAACTTTCTTGAGTTAAACTTATATTTATCCAATGAGTTAGCCATTCTACTCCAAAGCATGAGCTCATACATATATAAAAACACATTCATGGATAGTCATGTAATCTTTACTTTTGAAAGTCAACAATTAGAAAACCCAAAAGTCTATCAGCAGTTGAATGGATATACGTTATTTCTTAGAAGATAGTCTCTTGAAAAGAGTAGAATTTTTAATGTTGATAAACCTAGTTACCAGTTTATGATTCTCTTTATGCTTTTAGTTTTATATTCACTTTCTTTAAAAAACAAACTATTACCATACCCACAACAGACTACTTAGCAATAAAGAAACAACCACTGATATGTGAAGAAATACAGCATGAATAAATCTCAAAATAATCATGATGCATAAAGAAGTTAGCACAAAAGAAGAAAGTGTAGTTTATGTTAAGACTTACAAATAAATGCAAAGTGAAAGAAAACAAAGAGTGGTTGCCTAGGAAATAGGTGAAGATTTAAATGAGGACCAGAAAATGTGGGAGTGAGATATGTTCAGTATCTTGAATCTGATGGTGGTTTCATGGGTGTAAACATATCAAAGCTTATCAAATCTTACTTTTCAATTCATACAGTTTTCTGTATAATGTTTAAATGTTAATAAAGTTGTTTAAAGAAAAACAGACCTGAAGATGTATGTGTTGGTTCATGTCTATAATTCCAGCATTCAGAAGGCTGAGTGAATAGGAAGGACTGCTGTGAATTCTGCCTAGGGTATAAAATGAGTTTCAAAACTGCCTGGGCTATGGAGTGAGACCTTACCTCAAAACAAAACCAATAAACAATAGTACAAGAAAGAAAGTTGGGCAGTGGTGGTGCATGCCTTTAATCCCAGCAATTGGGAAGCAAGTTGGGCAGTTGGGCAGTGGTGGTGCATGCCTTTAATCCCAGCAATTGGGAAGCAGAGTCACGTGGATCTCAGTGAGTTCGAGGCCAGCCTGGTCTACCAAGCAAGTTCCAGAACAGCCAGGACTGTTACAAAGAGAAACCCTGTCTTGAAACAAAACAAAACAAAAAGGAAGAAGAAAGAAAAGACAGACTTGCCATGAGTATGAAGAATATCAAGTTACTAAAAATATATTCATAGCAATGAATGAATTCAAGTCATCTTTTAGAAGATAGGGCTTATTTTACACTTCCAGTTCCAGAGAGCAAAGAGTCCATCACCACAACAGAGAAGAAGTATGGCAGTAAGAACCAGGCATGGCATTAGGAATAGCGAGAATGAAGTGGAAACAGTAGGAGGCTTTTAAACCTTAAAGTCTGCCCTGAGTGACATATGTCCTTCAGTCAGGCCATATAAGCCTCCTCAACACTATTACCAACTGTGGACCAAGTATCTGTTTGACCATATGGGGAAACACCTATTCATACTACCAAGCAGATCAAGGAAAAAATACATGTACAGATTTGATCATTTCCAAGGAATAAGAAAGAGGTGCTGAAGCTGGGCAGTGGTGGCACATGCCTTTAATCCCAGCACTCAGGAGGCAGAGGGAGGCTAGTTCCAGGAAAGGCCCCAAAGCTGCAGAGAAACCCTATCTTGAACCCCTTCCCTGCCAAAAAAAAAAAGTGCTTAGAAGTCACAGACTAAAATAAAACAAGGAACTAGCTCCTTTTGGTATTTATTTCCCCTGGTTGTAGGCTTCCTAGTTTCTTTCCATTCCCAACTCCCTTGTTCTTAAACACCGGTGCTTTCCACATCCTTGTCTGTATTTAGGCTCACTTTGTGTCAGGACTAGAGGTCTCCCAGAGGCTTGTGATTCCTTTTGATAATGTAATGAATGTTAGTTATATAAAATTTCATGTCATTGTTTTAAAGGCTATAAAAACTCTCCCCAAAAAAGTTGGGCACAGTAGTAGTGGCACACATCTTTAATATCAGAATCCTAGTCCTCAGGGGGCAGACACTGGTGTATCTCTATTAGTTCAAGGTCAGCATGGTCCACAGGCGAGCAAATGTTACCTAGTGAGACCTTGTCTCAAACCAAATCAAACCAAACCAAACCAAAAAACCAAACACAACCTCTCCTGACCCCTAGCCAAGTGTTTTCTTCCTCACTTCTCAGGTTAGGGAAACAGATTCTTTAAAGAAATCCAAACTAATTTGTCTCTGAAAGATCAAATGCAAAGTAAGGTGCACAAATAGACACCACAATGTGAAATTTGAAAACCATGAGTAAAATGAATATTAGTACCTCAAAATTTCTAGACACACTACATAAACAGTTCAACTGGATAGATTCCTATTTTATATAGTGAATTCTGACCTCCGGTTTATGAAGAATGCTTTAATAACCATTTTGGATCAGCATATCCTGTTATATACTTGTTCTGATGGGCGGGAGGGATGGCTCAGTAGTTGAGAGCACTGGCTGCTCTCCCAGAGGATCAGGGTTTGACAACTAATGCCCACATGGTATTTCACAACTGTCTGTAACTCTAATCCCAGGGTGCCCTACTCCCCCTCTTGCCTCTGCAAGCACTGCATACACCTGGTGCATATACATACACGGAGACAGGCAACATGCACACACAAAATTTAAGAAATTAAAAAACAAATTTGTTTTTAAAGGTGATTTCAATGAAGACATAGAAACATGTCTAAAGATTTTTTGGGTTCTAAGAGGTTCTGACAGTGAGTTGCTGACTACAGACCCAGGCTTCAAAATATACTCTATTATTCATACTCGAAGCAAGACACCAAGTCAAGAAAGGTCCTCTAATTCAAAGAACCTTTCATAATACACACTTCTCTTCCTTACTTCCCAACAACCCACGAAAACTTATGGCACCTTCCAAGACTACTTGCTCTTTTGCACAGTGCCTAGTCTCAGTGATGGCTCTTGACCCTTGAATGGTATCAATACCACTCTATCTAGGCTCAATACAGCAACAACTGACTCCTAAATCATGATGCCTTTGAACACAAATACTAATTTCTCATAAAACATTTTTTCCTTAAAAAACATTTTAAGGACTGGCTTTGGCTCTGCTCCAACATCCCATGTCCAAGCCTTAGCTAAGGCATGATGGTTCCATGACAAGAGTGGGCAAAGGCCACTGGCAGAATCACAAGCTAGAAAACATGTGCTTGAACATGGCCACAAATACCACAAATAAGGGCAATTTGTGTTGTCCACTGGTGCACCAGATTTGCCAGTTTCTAACACATTTTATGGCTGCATTAAATTCACATTGGATGAGTGATCTGTGATGAGAGGAGATTGAGAGCTAAAATCAAACAGACTATAATAAAGTACTATACCTACCAAAGGTTAACCTAATACAAAGTATTTTTTTTCTGACTTGTCAACATTAATAAAGTAAACCAGCATGTGACAAACACCATGGATAATGTGCTGGTTTACACAAAGTCAGTTGATGTCTTCAGGCAGTTAAATTGGAGAAAGCTTGATAAAAATAAATTCACGTACACTTTTATAATAACACATGAAATATCCTATACTTTCAAAGAATTAACTGACAAGTGAAATAGAGAAAAATTAGATTAAAGCATCACACATGAAGAGGCAACATTTTAGTTGACCATAAGCTCAACATGATCAAAGGGTAATACTGCTGCCAAAAAATGTAATGCAAATTTCAAGCTGCATTTATACAAGAGCCAAATAATAGGTTCATTGTATTCCATAATAAGTCATACCACATCTAAAGTAGTCAGTTCAGTTTTGGCCTCTGTATTTTAAGAGGCACAGTGACAAAAAGACTTTGTCACGAGTTGAGAAATGTGAATGGGGGAAGGTCTGTAAACTATGTCATGTCTATGAAGCCTGAAAATTAGGGACTCCCCCCGACTTAATCTGGTCAAACAAACAAAAAACAACAAAAAAAACCCAACAACAACAACAACAAAAACCTCAAGTAGGATGTAACATTTATTTTCGATAGCTCTTCATATTTACTGAATATAAAGTTTCAAATACATAGTGCCAGTTTGTTAAGGACCAGTAAGTGAAAGTTAGAGAGGGAATTAGTTCTCAATGAGATGCAAACGCTACCATTTAGAAACCTAAAAGTAAGGAAGTACAGAACTGCTACTAAGGAGACTACACCCATGCTGGATCCCACTTGAGGCACTGCAAAATTTCTAAACAGTACGGGTCTTTTCCAATTAAACACAAACAAGAACAGCAGCAGCAAGGAACAAGAACTGAGCTAAGAAGTAAACCACAAAACTGGCCTTACAAACATGCACAGGCATGCTATTGAAGGAAAAGGAAAATTTAAGGCTAGATAACATTAAACATAAACAGTATCTTGGATTTTACAGAGGAAATGGGTTTAGTCAAAATTGTATTTATTCTAGAAGTGTTTTTTTTCCCCTAAGTATGATCTAATGCCTATCACTGACAGAAAAGGTTCAAAATGATCACTGACAAAAAAATGCTGACATTAAAAATTTATTCAAACCACAAGGCTGTATTAATGTAGCAATCAATTTGCATAAGCATTAAAAATTCTTATGATAAACTATTACACAGCATGTCACTGTCATTAAAAACTTACCACTCACTGGTGCTTTTGTCTTCTTATACTATTCAAATTCTAACATCTTCTAGTCTCATCCTCAAGTTGTAAATTCCTATATATTTTCTATATATTCAAGTCTCTGGAAGGTCACGAACAATGCATGAAGACCGGGTACCTTATTTTCAACACACTTAGCACAAAAAATGCTAAATATTGTTTTTAATTTGTATCCAAAATGTGACTATCTATCAAGATATCAAAGAATCCACTCCTGACAAATTATTAATGCCCTACCTGCTTTATTTCACTACAAGTACAAATCCTTAAAAAAGTTCTTTTCAAAACTCAGTTTCCTCACTTATAAAACTGAATGTGCCTATATTTTTTTCTGGAACAAAAAAAAAGTCCATTTCAAAACAAAGAAAGAAAAAGGAAAACTTGAGAAGCTACTTACAATCTACTGCCTTCTGAAAGTTTAGGACCTACTTGGTATGCAGTCAAACTTATTTAAGAACTTGTCACTGCAAGATACCAATAGGGGAAGTGGACACAAATTCCCACCCCTAACCAAAAAGCTATTGTAATTGATACCTGTTAGGAAAGGGAAAATCAATGGTTTTGTTCAATGGAGTGCTACTGGATAGGTCAACCACATTCTAGGGAAGGACTCGTGCCCAGGAGCAGCTGACCAACACAACACAAAGGTTATGATTTGGTTTTGTTTCTATGTGTTTTGCTATTCTTTCTTATTGATTTTCTTTTCTTTCAGTTTGTTTTGATTTTTTTCTTTTTTGAGAATGAGAAAGAAAAACATAAAGTTTGGTGAGAAGATTGGAGAATGGGGGAGGGGAGGAAATAGGATCAAAACATATTGTATGAAAAAAATTGTAATTAACAAAACAACTTGTCTCCTAAACTCACAACTTTTTTCCATCCTTTCTGCAGGTTCTACAAAGAACTATACAGGTCAAGCTGCAGCAAACAGGACAACACAGTTTCAAATCCTCTATGCCAATCCATCTAACAGGAATAGTCTATAGTCTGCTAAAGGGGGAGAAATAAGTCAGGGAAGAGCTTTGCTTTGGATATGGTAAAATGGGGTCTGTTTAAAGACAAGGTAACAACAGCAGTACGTGCCCCTCCACACATATATCTTATTTTCAAGGAGTATGTTCCAACACTCTGAGCGACATAAAACGACTGCATCTTATATATACTATGTTATCCTCTCTGCATAATACCAATGATGTTTAATTTATAGATAGTGACAGTAAAGATTAATGGTAAAAACTAAATATTATAGCAATACTTGATAATAAAATTTTATGACGGTAGTTGCACAGAATATCTTTTTGTGCTGTACTATTCTATTTTTTTTCCCGTGATTTATTGTGTGATTAGAGATCACGCAATAACTATGTAACAATATGGAGTAAGTGATAGTACCTGGCTAAATGTACTGCAGTAGTAGACAGGTGACTGGACATCCACAGCAGATACAGCACAGAGATGAAAGGATGAGTCACACACTACTTAGGACTGGTAAGACTTTATTATACTACAGAATGGCACGTAACTTAAAACTTATGCATTGTCTATCTCTGGAATTTTCAATTGAATTTTTTTGTTTTTGAGACAGGGTTTTTCTGTGGCTTTGGAGCCTGTTCTGGAACTAGCTCTTGTAGACCAGGCTGGTCTGGAACTCACAGAGATCCACCTGTCTCTGCCTCCTGAGTGCTGGGATTAAAGACCTGTGCACCCACCGCTCGGCTTCAATTTAGTATTTTCAAACTGTAGTTAACTATGGAAAACTAAAAGTAAAACCTTGGGTGGGGAACTACTTTAAAATGATTGTAGTTAACTTGTATGGCATATTCTTTATATCATGCTTAACATGAAATAATTCATACATACTCTTCACAAATAAAGTTAATATTCTTACCTTCATTTTTACAATTGAGAAGAAATGATAAATAACTTGCCCATATCACATAGCTAATGATAAGTAGGGGGAGACTTGAATTTAGATGGATTACTGCAGGGCCCCCTTTTAAGAATTATGCGTGTGGATATTATATACCTTGACACTTGGATTCCCTTTTGAGCCTGTTAGCTTTAATCACATATGAAGAACTATCTCACAGGCAGCAAACCAGTATAGAATTACTGAAGTGCTTTCACAATCAAATTTTAAGATAAGATGACCTAATCTAGGATAGCTCAGAAACTTCTAGCACTTAATCAAATCTATTTTTTCCAAATAATATATCTCTTGGCTTTATTAGACTTTGTAAGTACAAGTAAGTACCTTCTTTACGTTTAGCATAATGCCTGGCACTTGCAAATTCCTTTGCACAGACTCAATGTGTACAATGTTTTATTCACATGAGTATACATTAAAGCAATTCCACTACCCTCAAATTCTGAATATAATCATTCAATAGATATCTGAATACTGAATGACCATCAAGTAGTATGGAGACAAGGTATATTAGGTGGTCTCTCCTCTTGAGAAGTCACAGTTATAAAATGTTAAGAAGTATTTTCTAGAGATATATAAAAAAGTTCCAAGGATCAGAGGATAATCTGGCTAACTGTGGATGATGGCCATTTGATGTGCAAAAGCATAGGTGCCTGTTTTCCCCTTTAGAGAGTAGAAAACAACTTATGTAGGACTAGAATGCAGAGTTTACATGGAAAAGAAGTAACAGTGAATAAGAAATGATGAGTAAAACAGGAACTGGATAAAGAAAAAGCCTCATTAACAATGAAACACACTGGTTAGACTAAAAAAAATACATTATAAAATACAGTGCAATTTTAGAAGACAAAAAACAAAGAGCAGAACAAATATTTAGGTTTCTTTACTTCATGCCTTCCATGAAGTCTAACTTCTTAGGTACCAATAGTCATTCTAATAATGAATTCTAGTTTTCATTAGTTACACAACTAGGTACATACAGAATATGTAACACTGTATCTTTAAGATTAATGACAAAGTTTGTAATACACAAAAAGAAAATAAAGATTAGTCTCATACTTCTTATTAGTACTTTTATTCACTTGAGTGAACATTACAGTTTAAGTGATGACAGTTTCTAATCTCAAAATGAGAGTTCAAAGTTGGGGAAACACTAGTGTTTTTACAGCCACAAAACTGGTGCCCAGAGAATATGATAACAGTTACTAAGTTTTTTTCAAGATTAGTCAACGAGTTTTTACAATGATTTTATATCTAGAGACCTATAGCTTCCATTTATTCTTTCACCTTACAAAATTTCTAATTATAAGTGTGATCAATAAAAAACACCACCAGTCACTGACAGAAGAAATAAATGCTTCTCATTTTTCTTGTATTTCCTACGTTCCATCAATAACATTTAAAACTTCCTGAAGATAATCTATGCCTAACAATTCGCCATTATTTACTCTATAGTAAGGAAGGTTCTACGTTACAATCCCAGAGAAAACAGATACACTGACACATTTAACATTTTACATCAAAACAAACTCATTGGGACAATCTAATACAGTCCCTATCAACTTTTTCTCTCCCCTTGACTTCCCTCATTTCTAGTACTAACATTTGTGGGAAAAATAAGCAAACAGTCTTAGATTTTCTTTAAAGGATCACATACTTTATAAATAATAGGCTATAATCAAACATTAAAAAAACAATGTTTACCATATAATAAGAATTACAGAACAAGTCTCCAGTTAGTATTTGTTTCCTCCAGATAAAACATTTATAAAACAATAAGCATGCTAGACTACTGGACATGTGCTGAAAGTTCTTCTGGAGTATGTGACGAACAGCTACTGTGCACAGCCAGTGAAAGGAGACAGAAGCACAGGGAATGAATTAAGTCCTTTAGTACATCACCTGACCAACAATTACAATATATTAACGACAATACAAAAATCCCTCATATGTAAAATAAAATATTAATATATAATATAATATATAATATTATACTACAACATAATTTCTGAACTGCTCCATTTTCTGTAGGTTATAAAGAAACTACAAAATTCCATATAGCAGACTAGCACACAGGTTTATTAGACATTTTATGCTTAGGGAGTCTAGCAAGTATTACTCAAATGTCTTAGTTTACACAACTTACACACAGAGAGATCTATGCATAGCCTTAATCAGAAACAATATAAATGTTATCATAACAAATATATCTTAGCATTGACTAACTAGATCATTTCTGGGCACACTCCATACTCCCTAATGTGAAGAGAGAGAGAGGGAGAATGATTCCCTTATAAATTTTATAAATTTATTTGGAATAAAGATAACTTTCTACATTGTAGTAAAAAGAAATTACCTCACATGTTCCAATGAATTAGCTATTATAGGCAAACAGCCTAATAAATTACTCTTTTCTACTTCCTTCAAATATAAAAGTCTGAGGACTAACATAATCATCAAGGACAAAATAATTTGTTCTATAGGAAAAGTTTCTGTTTATGAATCAAACTCAAGCATATTTTAAAAACAGTACCACAGAACGACAATACAAAAATCCCTCATATGTAAAATAAAAACAAAGTGATATTGGCTTCACACCCTAAATATTCAACTAGGTTTCAGAGAAAATCTATCTTTTTAAGCTCAAATTTTTGGGGGTTCTTCTGAAAATGAAGCCGCAGATAAAATTTATCTGAAGATTAATTTGCATTTTCTCTTGGTTTGTGTAACTTGCAGTAATCTTACAATTTGGAATATCCTCTGAATAAACTATATTAATACTTAAAACTGAAACCATCTTCCAGAGAGAATGACTAAGAGATAATCAAGAAGAAAATTGCTCTTTCCAAATGAACTTTCTACTGATATTATAGACAGGATGACCTGAGGAGTGGAGTCTGGAAATATAAACGCTTAATAGTGAAAAAAACTTGTTAGGGGACAGAAAACACAATTTACACAATTACTCATGACAATACCTCTGAACTGTTAGACTTCTGGAGAGCATAAAGAAACTAAAATATTCTGTACAGAGGATTGTCCCACAGGTTTATATAAAACATTTTATCCTTAGGAAGTCTAGCAAGCATTATTCAACTATTTGAAGTTACATGAGTTGTTTTGAATCTTTGATTACATTTTCCAGAAAAGTACACTGGGAAGCTAAAAAATTATGTGACATTTAAAAAGTGACACTGAATTAAATGATTCAATTGAAAACATAAATCAGTCTTAATTTCCAATTAAAATTTCTAATCATTACTGCTATTCTCACACATCCTGGCACAAACATTTTTTAATGAAGCAATATTCTTACTTTATTTGCCTGTATTAAAAAATGTTCTCACTAATCATAAATTCAATGTAATATTTTATCTCATTATTTTCTGAAATTAATTATTCTTTGAGATAGTCCTCTGAGATTTAAAAAAAGGGAAAACATTTCTTTTAATACCATATATTCTTTGATCTTCACTTTAGCCATTTGTTCAACTGAGCAATTAAGAATCTGTATTTATAAAAAAAAAAAACCGATGGTGTATCATTCTAGTTGTACCTTCAATCTGTATAATAGTCAACTAACTATGCTAAAAGGAATAAAACTGTGCCTGGTATCCCAAAGTTGAGCGGGGGATTCAAATGTAGCATTACAAGAATTTACTTTCTGATGCATATACAGAAACAAGATACTAAGCGCTCCTAAAGCACTTTTACTTTTTGCATAAGCCTATATTTAGTTTTCTCTTCCATTCCCTTCTAGTAAGAGCTCTTTAAGACTGTAGAGTGAAGAGGTGTCACATCCATGCCAGAACACAGTGTAAGGTAAATGGAGTTACCTTGAGTGAAGTTTATGGCTACTTCCTCCTCTTGCAGCTTTTCCCAGCATAAAACCTGAAAGTCAAATCTAGCCAGATTAGTTCTTTTGAAAAAATTTTACATTTGATACCAAAGTAAAATGGTATCAGAATTAAACTCCCCATGCTGCTGTAGACCTCTCTTGCCATTCCAAACCAATGCAAGGCACTAATACAAAGGAGAAAAGAAAGAAAAGCACTCCCTAAAAATTTTAAAATAGCTTAGGAAAATCAAGCCTCTAATTCTCAAGAATTTGCACCCAGGGAATATTTCAAGGTTACGATTTTTACTGTGTGTAGACTTTAGACTAAATCTATTTGTTTTGACTTTACTGATGTCTGGGTATAACCACTCCTTGGCTTCTGCTGCAGGACCCACCTCCTGGTGAGAGTCTGACCACAAGGTGCTTACAGTAACTAAACTACCTAGGGTGCGATTCCTATCAAATCTGTGGTAAAATTTTACTCAATAGCGAAACCATTTTAACTAGGTTTCAATGTACTCCTTAAATGGTACAGCATAAATCAGAGGACACATTTTCCACTCATTAATTGATGCATGAAAATATGGGACAATGAACTGAACTTTGTCCCCAGGTAATCTGGGACAGCCACGGTTCAAAAGAAACATTCACAGACCCCTACAGATGCCAAAAGTGTCTTACTAAATTGTACATCAAAGAAATTTCTTAAGTCAAACCACATTTCTTAAGTACTATTTACAGATATTCAAAAGTACCCTGTTCTGTAAAATTCTCATTGAACTAACCACTAATTAACTTCTTTTGTAACTTTAAACTTTAAAATACCAAATTTTATTAAAGTGGAGGACAGCTGCTCTCCTTAGCTGAAACAAAACACAGCAATAAAAAACCACAAAACCCACCTCATTCCAACATTACTATTTTTCTCCTTATTCCCCTGAAAGAAAGCTCTAAAAATGTTAGCCCCCGCAACCCGTGTAGTAGAATATGCAAGCAACACTAGCAAATATGAAAAATAATAAGTGATTTTAGATATATACATAAATGTACTTTATAACAAGGGTTAATGAGTTACTTTACTTTTGGCATTGCTCACAGTAAAACACTCAATAAAACGATTTTTTAAAATGGAGAAATGAATATCTCAAGTTACTTCCCCACGAGTCCTTATCACATGAAGTAAAATTAAAACGACCAAGACCTGTTTATTTTCATAAACACATGACCTCTGTGATGTCAGCAAGGTCAACAAACCCACGTGAAAGGTTATGTTGAGTAAGTGCTGATTTGCTCATTTCTACAGTTCCCTTTAAGAAAAGGCAAGAAAAACAAACTATTTATTTATTACAGGAACAGTTTTGAGGTGCTGCAAGGACTAACAATCCAACTACAAGATCTGTTGTCAGGAATGGCCAGTGGAAGCAAGATTAAGAACAGGTACAAAAGTGACTGCTTAGGAATAAGGAACAAGATCTCCAACTAACCTTCCCTTCCACTGAGAACCTCCAGTACTGGGCTCCGTGCCACAGGGACTCAATTTCAGAGTGAGTGTTCTCAGCCAAGAGAACTTTTTCAAAGTGATAAATAATCAAATATCCAAAATCAACAGGGAAAGCATTCACGTATCAGAAACGGTCAGTGTGAAACTCAGACTCGGATTTTCCAAGCCTTCCAAACTGACATCAAATTTACAGATTGCTCTGGTGTCCTTCTGGGCGTCCCTGCACTGGCAACCATTACACCTTTCACAAACTGGGGAGTCTTCTCGGATTCGATTTCAATTTTAAAACACTGGCACCTGCTCGACTGCTTTCTGCTGCGGGGAAGAGGGATTCCTAGCAATCTGAACACAGCACACTGGAAATTTCCAAACTTCCAAATAAAGACACGGCAGGTCGGAGCGGTGCCTGGAAATCGTTGCGATTTCATGGAGAGCAGTTCACGTAGACAATTCGCTTTAATGTCTGATAAGGAGGCGGGATCCACGCGGATGTTATGATCCTGCTAAACTAAAAAGAAGTTGGGGGGGGGTGCCAGCAGAAACTCCGGGTTGGCGACCGACAGTCCGCAAAGACCTGGGCTGGAACATTCTACGGAGTTACTCCGAGGGAGCTGTACACTGGTGGGTGGCACTTGGTCAACGTGATTACTTAACCTTGTCAGCCAAAACTTAACTCCGCTTTGGCCGGCACCAAAGCTCCTAACGAATGACTGGTGCTAGAACATACCAAGTACGTCGCTGTCCTTCTCTTTCCCTCCCGGGAACGTGGAGCCTGTCACCTGAAACTTCACACAAGCGCTCCCGTGTTTCGGGGCTTTTGCAAAATTTATTTTTAAAGTGCAACCGGCACGAATCAGTTGGCGGCGGCGTGAGCGAGGGAGAGATTAACCTATTTCCTGCACACACAGGAAAAGAACTCATGACAATTCAAGCAGTTCCCTGTCTCCCAAGTAACTTTTTGGTAACCATTGGTCCTAAAATAACCAGAAGAAACAAACACTGAGCACTGGCATGGCAACCACCGGCCGGCATGCCGGGTCCCCTACAGGCGGGGTTCCTGGGTCCCGGTCCAGCCCTGAGCTGCGGGGCCCCCAGCCCCGCGTCCTGGCCGCGCGCGACTTTGGCGGGGAAAAGCACTTGGCCGGGCCGGAGGGGCAGGCGGCTCGGCGCGGGCCGGAGTTTCCGAAGTGTTCCGAGTCCTTCCCGTGGCCTCGGCGACTCCCGGCTGCGGCCGCCCGGGGGCCCACCTGCCCCAGGGCCGCGGGCCGAGGCGCTCCCGAGCCTGAGGGGCGGCGCCGCCCCCCGCCGGCCGAGCGCCTGTCAGCCGCGCCGCCGAGGCCGCGCCTCATCCCGCACGCGCCCAGCGTCCGCCGCACTCACCTGGCCGCTCGCACCGGCCGGCCGCGCGAGGCCGGGAGACGCGCGACGAGAGAGAGGCCGCCGCCCGTCGCCGGCCCGCCCGCCCGCTCGCTCGCTCGCTCGCGGAGTCCACCTCCCGTCCGCGCGTGCCCGGAGCCGCCGGGGAGGGGGGGGTCGCGAGTACGCGCGGGCGAGGGGCGCGGGCGGCGGCCGTGAGGGAAGCCGGCTCGGCCGCGTCAGTCATGGCGCGCGGTGCGGCGCTGCCGCCGCTCGCTGCTTTCTCTCCGTTCGCTCGCCTTTAGTTTGACCTCCAGTGTGTCTGAGGAGAGCGGCCCGTGCGCGCGCGTGTGCATGGCTTTGTGCGCGCGCGCGTGCGTGTGTGTGTGTGTGTGTGTTGTGTGCGCGCGCGCGCGCGTGTGGGAAGGGGCCGGGTTCGTTCCCGACGCCTGACGTCACTACCATGGCAACGGCAGCCTCCACCCCTCTCTTCCCGCTTCCTGTACCCGCCCCCTCGGCACGTTTGGAGGCGGGAGCTCACGTGCTCACTTAATGCGCGTGCGCACGCACCCTCGGCGTGCTCCGCTGGGTGAAGCGGGGCCGCCTGGAAAGTCCTCCTTCTCCTCGCCCGCCCACCGGAATTGGGCCAATCCAAAGAGGAGGATCTAGGGGCGGGCGCACTGGGTTGCTAGGCTGTGTGAAAAATATCCTGAGGTAGCGCGAAAATTCTCCCGCAGTCACTGCTCATGCCTGGGAAAAGGGGTGTGTGTGCCCGAGTTGGCTGAGTTGGAGGAGGAGGTTCATAGTTGAGAGGGAGCGGCTGGAATTCCATCCACCTTAGGACAGGTCAGTGGGTGTGGAACTGGGACCGCGAGGTTACCTTAAAATCGTCTGCTTCTGCTCCGTTTCCCTGTGTGACCGTGAGCATGCAAGTTAAACACTCTGAACCAAATGTCCCTGCTAAAATGAGATACTAGGAAAATCTGTCACACGATGTTCATTAGGACCAAACGTGCGAAATGACTCACCTGGTGCCTAGTAAACATTAAACATCTAACTGCTGTTATGGAGTGCACGACTTAAGAATTTTGCCAGTGGGGACAAAGGATTTTTTGAGACAGAGTCTCACTATGTAGCTTTCTCTGTCCTGAAACTTGCAATGTAGACCAGGCTAGCCTGGAACTCAGAGCTGTGCCTGCTGGTATTAAAAGCACGTACCACCTTCCCCCATTGCGAAACAAGACGTTAAATGACCTTGGAGGTCAATTCCTGTCGGAGACTGCATTCAGCTTCAAGCGTGGCTTCTGAAGCCTCTCTCTAGACAGAGGAGAATGAAACATTGCGGGGAGCTAGCCTCTCCACTTAAAGATTTTTTTCTGTGACTGTGGCGTCACTTCATAATCTCAACTCTTTCTCGTCCCCGTAGATGTTTAGAATTCCGAATGTAAGGGCTGGGCAGCTAAGGATTGCTTGGCGGAGGGCGGGGGTGGGGGGGCACTTCCGTTGCTCCCACAAAATCAGCAAAATTTTCCTTTCCTTCATTTCCTCAAGGTTTGTAAACTTATTGTAAGCTTTCTTTAAAGATGCTCCTCAAATGTCTAGTTGGTATATGAAGAAAGATAATTCAGTTAACCAACATTTTCTAGTGGTTAGGTGGGCAAGAAGGCCTTCCGATCGTGCAGGCAGCCAATGATCAGATTTGAGAAAGGAAGTCTCCTTAGAATTCAGGTAGGTTGGTTACCTCCTCAGTCCTCAAACCTCTGATCAAACCGTTTAAGTTACCCTTTAATCATGCTCTGCCTCCCAGTGTCTCTTGGCTGTCAGCGCCATTTCTACAGTTGCTGTGTCTGTCTTATAACCCCAAACCTAAACCTAGCCTTGAGAAAGAGAGCATTATCCAAGCTCCCCAGATACACTCTGGAGTTTTCCACTTTCTTCCAAGAGTAGTAGTATTTATGTACCCTTTCCAAATTCCCTAAAGGTTGCTGAAATTACTCAGTTGGAATGTATCAGTCTCTTTTCCAGGGTAGCTTTCTTTGGACACAGTTGCTCACAGACTCTGTATTCTGCCACCTGCAGAAGGGTCACTGTGAACATCCATGTAGGGTGCAGTATATCCCTTAATACCCATTTTTACGAACTTACCTCATTTGCCTTCCTCCTTCTTGTATAAAACTGTAATGGAAGGAAACATGTCCAGTTCAGCTTGGCTATATCCTGCCTGTTCTTCATACCACACACAGGACCACTTAAGCAGCTACCTAGCAAACTACTGGCTAGGTTCCCTACCTATAAGGTTCTTAGAAGCAGACTTGACCAAAGGTGTATGACAAGTTAAGATGCCCAATAAATCTTGGGCTACTCTCAAAAGAAACAGAGTTTTCAAAATTACCCCCGTGCAGTAAAAAAAAGTTCTGGCAGAAGCACAAATTACTGAAGGGGACTGGTAAGGATTAGCTGCTTCTGTAGCCTGGGATTCACAGATGTTGTTAAGGGTGAGACAGACAGTAGGCAAAACGCCCAGTGTCTGTGAGTGGTGTTGCTCCCTGGAAAGAACTTATGTGCAAGGGAAAATGCCCATATCAATCAGAGTTTATTTATGTTGGCCTGGTAGCGCCTGTCCCTGCATCTGATTTGGCACAGTCATCTGACGCCCAATGGCATTCTTGTGTCTGCTATTGTGTTCCATCGATACGCTGTTTACTCTGTTAATAAATCCTCCCTAAACTGAGTCCTCTTATTGCTCATTGTGCTCTTGGAACTGCCTCAGAGTCGTTCTCAGTTTCTCCTATATCCATTCAGTCCTTGGCATCTGCTAAAAGTATTCCTTTCTGTGGTAGAGATCAAGCATGAACTGTCTATCCTGGTCAGTGCTCACTGTCATGGTATGAGCCTTCTTCCTTCTCTGAGACTCTACCCAAATCTAACTAGTCTTGCTTTGGACCATTCAGTCCCAATTCGTGCTTGTACTCCAGACTCCAAAGACCATTCTGAAAGCTGAAAATAGCACATCTTATCAGCCAGCTCAAATGTCCTCAGTATTCCTACTCACTTACTCGCTAAACTTCTTGTGTGGCTGTTTTTCTCAACCATGTCTCCCACTTCTGCAAGGGTTGTTTGGTTCTATTGATGCTAAAAGTATTCAGATTCTTCTCTGTATCATGTTCTTTGCAAAAAGGAACACCTGCCTAATGTTCTCTGCTCTTGTCCCTCTACCAGGGTAACCTTATCTGTTACTTTTAAGTGTACCTGGAGTCTTTTCTCTGTCCCATCTGGAACTGCAGGACCAGTTTCTCTCCTGCTTGCTTGTCCTTGCAGCTACTTATGAAATAATCATTCAGAGGATTAATTATAATTGTTTGGCCAGTGGCTCAGGCTTTTTACTGGCTAGCTCTACATATAAATTAACCCATTTCTAATAATCCGTGTATCATCACATGCTTGGCATCTTACTCCTCCAGCGACTGTTGGTGTCTCCCGGACTCTACCTTCTTTTTTCCTGTCTCTCATTTTGGATTTCCCAACTAGCTATATTCTACCCTGCCATAGGCCAAAGTAAGTTCTTTATTAACCAATGGTAATAAAAACATATTCACAGCATAAAAAGGTGTCCTTCTGGGGTTACTTCTTTTGTAAAGAACTTATATATAGGGCTGGAGAGATGGCTCAGAGGTTAAGAGCATTGCTTGCTCTTCCAAAAGTCCTGAGTTTAATTCCCAGCAACCACATGGTTGCTCACAACCATCTGTAATGAGGTCTGGTGCCCTCTTCTGGCCTTCAGGCATACACACAGAGAGACTATTGTAACATAATAAATAAATAAATATTTAAAAAATTATAAAAAAAGAACTTATATATATTTTAGGTCTTTTCCTCTGCACCAGAATATGAGAATCTAGAGATTGTAGGTCTTTGGTCACCTCATTCATGTACCTCTGACATGTACATAGATGTGTGTATGTAGCTTTGGCACCAACTGACTCCTTGGTACATAATATATTTCATAATTGTATATTGAATAAATTAATGTATTGAGCCTTGTACTCTCTAGACAACCAGGGAGATGGAATGTCAATTGAGAAATTATCCACAACAGATTGGCCTGTGGGCATGTGTGGCATTTTCTTGATTAATGATTAATATGAGAGGGACCACCCCACTGTGGTTAGTTTCCACCCTTGGGCC
>JAQHUG010000120.1:2223150-2239474 GCA_028555095.1 Dicrostonyx torquatus
CCTCCCGCCTGAGTGCTGGGGTTAAAGGTGTGCGCCACCACCGCCTGGGGATAAATGTTTTAATAATCATTTTATTCCAAAGAGTCTAAGTCTTGCATCTGAAATAGGCTTGGCCAAATCATAAGAGGAAGGTAACTATGACTATCTAATCTTCAACCCCATCGAAGGCCTGAGAAGGGAGATAATATTACTTGAGTCCAGCAGTATATGACAGAGACAATTGGCTACCTGAGCTATCACCCAAAGTCTCATTTGCAATGTTGAAGCAACCAACTTTGGCTAAGGCCTAGCATAACTGACAGACCAATTTTAGAGGCAGGGAAAAATTTTACCAGTCTTTCCCTCTCTTGGCAAGGTTTGGCAATCCCTTTCCTTGTGTCCTGCTTATCCAGTCTGGATACCATGTACTTTGTCAGTGGTTGAGGCATAGGTAGTTCCTTGCCCAAAGGCCAGTTGTGCCAAGAAGAAAACAAACTCTGAGTGGAGTGTCTTTGGTGCTCAATATTCTCTCAGGAATAGATTGGTGCTGTCAGGAGCAATCATGTCTCATGTCAACAGAACCCTAAGTTATTTAAATGTCATGTTCTACAGATCCTTGAAGTGGCTGAAGATTACCTATCTAGGTAGAATGCAATCTCTATGTAGCTAAAGAACCTAATTAATCTGACTATGTATATAATAAACATGAACAACTATTGACCTATAATATTTAACACCTATACAACTTAAAGATTAAGACTTCATGTCAGAATATTAAATAATCTGTAAACAAATGTGCAGCAAATGAGAACAATGACCTCAACATGTAAATAATGTCTAAGTATCTTGATCAGAGGTAAGAATAATATATAATGCAATATGAAAATATATCCTAAAAGTTATGTCAGTATACAAAATATCCTAAACAGAGGTAGAAACATGGCATGTATACAATCTGACAGAATAACTTTGCATAGGTGTACAAATATTGTAAACAGAAATAACAAATATAATTAGAACTTGTATCAATATACAAGAAACTACACCAATATAAATTATCCATAAATAATAGCTCACAAGTATTCACTCTATTACCCACTATCATTATCCCCCACCTGTTTTTGCAGCTTAAGCAGAGTGGCCACTGTGTTGTTCCTAGCACTCAGTAAGCCTCTGTTACATCTAACTCATGATGTCCAAAACCCAAACCCACAGGCTGGTCTGAACTGTATTCCTAGGGTTCCTCTTTTCTGTCCTTGACTGTTTCTCTTTATTACATTGAGTTTCTTTTCCTTTTCTTGTTTCCCAAACTTCTCTCCTTCCATTTCTTTAGCTAGCAATAATTAAGATCAGTCCATAGCTTTATTTTGCCTTGATGTAAAATATGTAATTTTATATTTCTTCTTTTTAATTTAAGAAGTCAAGGAGTAGGACATTTTATATTTCCTTCAATAAAGAAAGGACATTTTGATTTGCTTTTTATACATTCCCATTAAATTTCATCTGCTTGGCTCTCACCCAGCGTTCCACACTGTCAAAATCATTTTAAATCCTGACACTGCCAGTTACTGGCTTTCCTTTCCTCTCTGATTTCATTACATCTGCCTTTTAAGCCTTCACCAAGTCCTTGACAAAGCCTACAATTTGGGGCTACTCTATGCGTTATCATCAGGTTAGATGTACGTGCTGGAAAGCTGAACCACTGGCTCGAGTATCATTTCCAGCTTTTGAAAAGAGCTCCCTAAACGCCTCCCCTGAAATTCCCACTCAGGAGGTGGGGAGTGGAGGCACCCCTGCTTCTAACAGACTCCTCTCTTATAAGAGATGTTGACTTGTGAGTGCCATAATGACTCAGGCAGGTCCGTATTTCATTTTTTTCTTCTAAATTGAAGAAAGGCCACCACTGGAGGGTATTCCATGGTTTCAGAACCTAGATTCCTATGTCTTATTCCTTCCACACATGATAGGGCTTCCTACTCTTGGTTGCTTGATATCCAGCCATCATGACCACATTTAAAACGTAAGGACAAGGAGGTGGTAAGGGATGTCTCCTCTGCAGGACTGTGTTTCTCAAGTTGTATTTGGCACTTTGGCTGACTTTTATCTTCTTGACTCGAACAGTCTCACAAATCACACTAAGTGCAAGGGAATTTGGGGACTCCATCTTCATTTTGGGTGTCATAGGCCCAGCTAAAAGTCCAGATGAAGAAACTACATTTCTGACATTATTGAACACCAGTGTTATTACAACTGATGGTTTTGTCTAACTTTGCAGCTGGGAGTTTGTTATCTCATCCCCACTATGTGTTAGACAGTTAATACAAAGTTCTGAATTTCAAATACCATCTTGCCTATGGTAGCTATCATTTCTTTTCATTTCACGGTTTAGGAAATGTAGTGTTAGAGCAGATCTAGTGGTTTTCATGAGACTCTACAGAAATCAGATCCCCAAATTCAATTCTGCAAGTGTATCATTCCACTTTGTATCTGTAGATGAGCCTTCATTCAGTATGTAATATGCATAATATGTAACTGTAAAGGTCTCCATAAGAGACATAGATGTTTATTTTACTCCCATGTCTGAAGGTCTGCTGGTGATACCTTCTCTGTGCAGGTAGATCTGGGCCTGTCTCATGATTCCTTCATCTTTGCAACCACAGGCCCTTTGAGGTGCAGCCTCAGGCGCAAGGCAGAAGATGCACATTGCACTACTGCTTTGGCAGGTCCACTGTCACTACTTTACTAAAGGAAGATATAGGCTAAGACCTTCAATGTCCGGCAGTATACCCTTCCTAGGAGAGAGTCAACATCTGGAATGTATTCTGCCCTAACCCAGGTGTTCAAGCAGGTGCAGTGTTGTCAGAGGCTGCTCGTTCATTCCTTGCCACTCAGACCCAAAATAAACACACAGAAACTATATTATTTAAAACACTACTTGGCAAATAGCTTAAGCATATTGCTAGCTAGCTCTTATATCTTAAATTAACCCATTTCCATTATTTTATTTTTTACCATGAGGCTCATGGTTTACCTGTAAAGTTCTGGAACACGTCTGTCTCCTGTGGCAGCTACATGACTCCACCTTCTTTCTCCCAGCATCCAGTTTAGGTTTTCTGCCTAGCTCTACTCTGCCTCTTCACAGGCCAAAGCAGATTCCTTATTCATTAACCAATAAAAGCAACACATATATAGAAGGACACAGTGCAGTGAGAAAAACAGCACGAGAGCTGAGAGTCAGGAATTCTGAGTTCTGCTCTTAGCTCAAGCCTGAAAGACCTGTGTTACTTTGTATAAAGGACAAGCTCTTTCAGGGTCTTGGGTCTGCTCGGGGGAATCTCTTAAAATCTATTGAGATTTTCCTCTGAGAAACTGGTATAAAAACCGATCCAGGGGCTAGAGGGTTTGTACAGTGGGTAAAGCTCAGTGTAAACATGAGGTCCTGAGCTCATATTCCCAGCACCCATGTAACTACATAACTATGAGGCAGCTGATACCAACTCTGACCTTCACATGCATAGGCTGGTGTACCCCTGCCATGTGCACATGTATGCATACCTCACCAGTTTTTTTAAAGAAATTTTTTAATCATTTATTTAACTTTATGTGCATTGGTGTGAAGGTGTCAAATCCCCTGGAACTGGACTTACAGACAGGTGTGAACTGCCATGTGGGTGCTGGGAATTGAACCTGGGTCCTCTGGAACAACAGTCAGTGCTCTTAACCACTGAGCCAGCTCTCCAGCCCACCCCCCCCCACATTTTTTTTTTAAAGTTTCTGTAACCAGGGTTTCTCAAACTTTTCTGGCTGTAGAGTAGAGATGTGTATGAAGATAAAAGCAGATATGTGTATGCACACATATACACTACACCCACCTTGTGAACCGTTGTGCAGATTCGTAACTGCTAATTATCATCATGGAGCACAGAGCAGCTGGTCTTCCTGGTCTTAGATGGGCTAGGAAAAAATTTGGAGCCACTGAAAGGCCATCGATGCCATGATCTTCTGCTTACCCAGGGTGAATGCAGGCTGTTCCTCTACTTACACAGGTGAGATTCACTCTATGATTTATTACAGTGCTTCTGAGTGTGCAGGTAAACATGCCATGGTTTATTTTGCAGAATTAATGAAGTCTGTTTAATCTCCCAGTTCCCAGCAGATTCTATTCTAAGAAATGGAGCGAGACTGCCAGACTTGTGCGTGAGTTATAGAGGGAAGGTTAATGGTATGGAAATCATCTAGAAGCCTCACGGCTTCTGAATCCCATGGATCCCTTGGCTGAAGTCTGTGCTTTTGGGTTAGATGGCTGTGGGCCATGGAGAGATGCTGTAGCAACATGGCATGTGGTACAGCAAAAGCAGCTGAAGTCTGCCAAGCTGTGCCACGTGTCAGGGATTCCACCTTTTCCTACACAGGCATTTGCTTGGTGTGGCAAGAACACCATTGATACCAAGTCAAACCCTTGTCACATAGTTGATAAACTGAATCTGCTGGCTATAAAGGATGGGACTGTAAAACTAAAGTTGCTAAACTCTTGGTCTCTTAGTTTCTGTATGTCAGGTAGGATCCATGATGCTTGCTCTGCCTATTGCACTAGTCTGGAAGACTCAGTGTTTAGTGAAATTCATTCTGATGACAAAATGTAGGAGGCAAAGCAGAAAACCAGGTCCCTTCATTTTCCAGCTCATCTTGCATGAGTATGTCCTTGACCTATTTTGCTCCCACCACACTGGTCTTTGGTTTTTCTTTTGAGTAAGTCAGAGTTGTTCCAATCTCAAGGCCTTCGCCCTTGCTGTTTTTTTCTTAGCAGTGTTCCTCCCCTACATTTTCGTGTTCTTCAAGAAGCTATTGGCCTTTCTGGCTTTGCAGGTCTCATAAAAATACTACTTCCTCCCATAGACCTTCAGTGTTCTCCCACTTAAGGTGGTCCCTTTCCAGGGTTTCCCTTAGCCCATCACCATGTTATAGTTTTGCATATCTTATTTTGGATAACATTTTGTTACATATTATCACTTTCTGAAATTATTTGTCTCTCACTGCTGTTTCTCTTGGAGAAGACTCCATGTGTCTTGCTTTCTGCTACACTGTCAATATGCTACACTGTCAATATAAATCAAGAACAGGATTTATATTGTGGGCACATGTTAAATATATCATTTGAATGAATGAGCTGGTTTAGATAAATCTAACTTTGTTTTAAATGTCTTTCATCACATGCTTCATAGATGTGCCAAAATTCATTTAATCAAATTTTTAGAAGTTGATACTCATCTTGCTGCTTTTTATTTTCTGCTCTTACTTTTTTAATGTCCCTGCTCTAGCAAACAAATTAGTCTAAATGGTGCATACTGCTTTAATGCTGCTCGTAGAGCAGCTCCTTAGCAGTGCATGTGCTGGACCAAAGGGTATTTATCTTTTCACATTGTGATTTGTAGTCTCCAATTTCCTTATAAATTTCCATCAGCCCATGCCGCCACCAGCTTGTGTTTCCCTCTGTGTTCCGTGCCAAGAGCACACTACCGTTGAGAAGCAGTTGCTGATTTCCAACCTGCCCTTCAAGGGCTCTACCTGTCCTGTCTCCTCATTACCAAAGACGGGCATAGGTGTGCATGCGGCACATGTGCGTGTGCTGTGCTCGGCTCCTCCGAGGCCCAAGGGCTTTTGTGGCCCTTCCATTCTTCATCTGGGCTGTCTTCTCTGGTATACTGTGGCAAAATAAGGGGCATTTAAAGCACATGGTATTGTCTGTGTAGTTTTGGTTAATTTTTGGGGCCAGCTTTACCCTTTACCCCCATCTTTGTGAGAGGAAAATACTGCCTCTACTCTCTGATTTTGGTATTAGCCATGTGATTAGCCTTGCCCATCAGGATTTTAATAAATATGGTATGAGAAGAGGCTTAAAATATACTAGACGGTTAGGCTTGTCTGTCTGTTGCCCTAAGATTAACCACCTTATCTCTTAGACCAAGATGATTGTTCAGCATGTGACACATGTTGCCTCTGTAGCTAAACCTGGAGAATTTGGGCCCAGATCAGCTGACTACCAACTCTCTAGGGGCTGTCTAAGATTTCTGTCAGAGTCCAGTGAAGTTTTTCCATCTTATTTGTTACGCAGCCAAAAAACCAACTGCTACAAAGGTTAAGATGGAAGTGGGAACTCTCATTTCAGGCTAATAACCCAGCCTAGTGTCAAGCCATGTCAAACTCCAAATGCCAGACATCCTGTAAGGCAGGATAAGAATATTTGAATCCAAATATATCTACATTATGTGAGTTTCAGTGTTAAATGTTAAGTGCCAAGTATGTCAGGTTGAGATAGCAGAGCTGTATTTGAACCCCAACAGATTCACTCTTGTGTAGCCTGTGTTGAGCCTTGGAAACATGCAGGCGGAAAGCGAGAGAGCAGTGGTGCTGCTGGAACAGCAAGAGCAGAACAAAGGAGGGACAGTGAGGCTCACCCTGGGCCACAGCCTGCCAGGGTCTGTACCAGGCTTTTTTTTTTTTTTTGGACCACCAACCAGCTCCCAGATCCTGACACAGAGCTTCTGGATAGCTTTAGCTTTGAATGCTCAACCTAGTTTAAGCTCATATCTGGCCAGCTCTTTTAACTTAAATGAACTATTTGTTTTTTAGCTACCTTTTGCCTCGGCTTTTTGTTTTTCTTTCCTTTTGTACATCTTACTTGCCCTGCTTCTTGTGTCTGTCTGATTGGTGCCTCTCTTGTTTTCTCCTCTCTTCTTTCTTTCTTGTTTCTTTTTTTGCTCTTTCCTCAAGCCAAGATTTCTCCTATTTATTCTGCCTACCAGCCCACCTATCCTTTCTCTGCCCAGCTATTAGCTGTTTAGCTTTTCATTAGGTGTCGTAGGCGGGCAAGGTCAAACAAATGTGATACATAATTAAACAAATGCAGCATAAACAAAAGTAACACACCTTTACAAGTTAAAGTAACATTCTGCAGCATTAACAAATGTAACACATCTTTGCCCAGTTAAAATAATATTCAACAAAAAGTGTACATGGTATTGAGTGTGGGAAGGGGACTAAGTTTCAGTAAAGAAAGGGACTGAGGAAGCTACTTTGAAATGTAAGCCAAGGTAACTCTGGATGTCAGACACATAGTGAGGACAGGTTAGAGCTGAAGACCAGGGCATCTATGGTAGCTAGAATAGACTGGCCAGCTATTGTATTCTTTACTTCATTTGTCTCTCTTTAGAACATCGTTATCAGTTAAGCTCTGCTTCATATGGTGCCAGGCCATATGTTTACTTCTTAAATATGCTGTCCTCACAGAAAGCGGATATTGATAATACAAATCAAAAGTCTTCATGAATGTGGTCCCATGGTAACGTAATTTCCAGAACACACTTCTAGACAATTATCTTTGTGAGCAGCTTTTTGTACTTCATCTAATCAATTATGCTAACCTTCACTCAGTCATCTTAAAATATTTTGGGTCATAAAAAGTCAAGTAGGAAGGCATTTGAGTTGTAGATATTCCAATAACTGATTGTGTGACCTTGAAGAAACCACTTTAGTTTCATAAGACTCGATTTCTTTTTTTTTTAAAAAAAAAAAAAACTTAAATGTTATTGCACCACTTTACCCCTTCCCTGCCCTCCTCAAATCCCCTCAACCCCATCCCCTCTAATGACTGACTAACCACAGGGAGATATGCAGTGGGGAAGCTAGGTCCTGCCTACGTGCCATGCTCTTCTAGTGCCCTTGGGGTGACTGATTCAAGGGTGGGCACTGGTTGCAACTAGGTCACTGAGTCATTTCTGGAATGCTGCTCACATTGTGGATGGCAAGCAGACACTGCAGACTGTCAATATTGATAAAGAGTTGTTAAACATTTTGAGGTTTGCCTTACAGGTGTTTTATCCACACTCTCTAGCACAGAAAGGATTCCTTCCCCCTCCCCCAGCTATGTTCCTCCTTGGGCTGGAATTGCATACACGGCTAGAGCACGGAGTAGAATTTCACTGGGTGTGTTCATTGTGCACTGAAGGTATAGATGGGGTTTCAATTCCCCCTTTCCACTTCTATTTTACTGCAGGAGCTGGTTGGGCAAATCAACCTCCACTGACTGTCTGATATAGCCTGCTCATTCCTACCATGCTCTCTTGCTTCCCCTGGCAGTCCAATGCCATAGAGCTTTCTGCAATAATCGGACCTGTGCACCTGCGCTGCCCACAGTAGTAGCCCTCAATCATGTGGATATTGGAAAGTCGAGATACGGGTTGGTGTTTTTAGTTAAATGAAGGCCAATTAATTATTTTGAATGACTATAAGGTCAAATGTAAATAATTGCATTCAGCTAGTAGGTATGGCAGCAGAGATCCTATCTGTGTCCAGTAGGAAGGGATGGCAGACATTACTTTCATTTAGAGCATCAAAATTAAGTAAACTGTGTGTAACATAATGCCAGGCCCATTTGTTTATATTTTTATTTGTCACCTGTGTTAGTACTTTGTTTTCATGTCTGTATGTGTACCATGTGTGTGCCCACTGTCCAGGGAGGTTAGGAGAGAGCGCTGGCCCTTCTAGAGCTGGAGTTACAGCTCGTTATGAGCTGCTCTTGTGGGATACCTGTTTTCACTGCATGAAGATGTGTTCTGTTTTGCCTCACTTGCCTAAGGTACCTGATTGGTTTAATAAAGATGTGAATGGCCAATAGCCAGGTAGAAAGAGTGTAGGCAGGACTTCTGGGGAGAGAGAGGAACTCTGGGAAGAAGAGAGGCAGGATTCCTCCAGCCAGACTCAGAGGGAGTCGAGCGTACAGGGTGGAAGAGAGGTAAAGAACCATGTGCAGAACATAGATTACTAGAAGCAGATTAAGTTGTAAGAGATCATTGGGAACAGACCTAAGCTAAGACCAAGCTTTCATAGTTATTAACAAGTCTCTTGGTCATTTTTTGGGGACTTGTGGTCCATAGAAAGTTAAACTACCCCGTGTTATGTTGGTACTCGGAACTGAACCCAGGTCCTGTGCAAGAGCAAGATGTGCTCTTAACTACCAAGCCATTACTCTAGCTCCCAGCTCCCATAATCTTGCTTCTTAAGTACGGAGGAGAGAGACAAGAAAGATTTTAGTTTATTTTTTCCTATGGAAGCAGCGTTTAGCTTCAGGTCTAACCTCTTCACTTTAATTAGTTTTAATGGAGAATGCTGAATTTAGGTGCCAACTTCTGGTTCAGCTATAACCAGGTGGTTTTATTGTCTCAGTGGTCATTGTTTCTTGCCAATATGTCTTTTAGTTTCTCCCCAGTGGTGGGGGTGGAGGTGGGTGGCTGGTGGGACAGGATTTAAGCATTCCTCTGAGCCACAGAAAGACTACACTTCTCCTATCATCTGATGCCTAGAACACATTAGACTATGACTTAGAGACTGCCCCTGCATCTCAAGTGTGACTTTATTAAATGTCATGGGACAAGGCAGTTTTAGGTTCTCTGGTATTTTGGGGTACTGCCTCAGCATGGCAGTTGGAATCTCATATCTGCTTACTGTTTTTGTGACTGTGGAGGAACGCCTTGACCTTTAATGGGACTCAGTTACCCAGTTGGGATGATTTAATGGGTCTTTAATCCCTGAAGCATAACTCAATGCCCAGCAACTAGACTCCAAGGGCAGAGCATGGGAGAAAGCTGCAGGTGCCAGGTGTCAGGTTGCATCTATACCCACTTCCCAGTTTCCAGATGCACTGCCTTATTTCATTCATCCAGTTCTGCTATGAAGAGTTCTGAGAGTCTCATTACCTCCCTTCTTCCCTCTTCAGTCCTTCCTTCCCCTTCTTCCTTTTATCTTTCCTCCCTCCCCTCTCTTGTTACTTGGGCTAGGGGTGGTACCCAAGGCTTCACACATGCTAAACAAGAGCTGTATATATAAAGAACACATCACAGCCTTTGAGATTGTTTCCTATACTGTCCTTAGTACTTTGTTATTTTCGCTATTTCTTTTATTTAATGTGATGAAAGTTTGAGTGCCTCTCTACACCAAGCCCCTCTAAAGCATGAATCTTGTTTCCTTATATTAACCTCTGTATTGTCAGTGCCTTGGAACTCAGTGAGTGAACCCAGATTTCCAAATGAAGAGCCACTCCCCATCTGCTTGAAATGAAGCAGACCCACGAGCCATTGCTGGCATTGCTGCTAATGAGCTGAGGTGTGCAAACTGTTGGCTACTCTGAGTTCTTCAGTGACATGTGGATAAATGAAATTCAGACACCCAGCAATTGTGCTGTGACAGTCAAATGCCCCCAGACAGGTGCAATGCTGGGGAGGTGCCTGGCATGTGTCAGGCACTTAACAAGTGAAAATGTGGCTATAATTGTGACATTTATCACAGCACTTTCATTTGAAATACAAATTAATCTGTCTCCTGTCATTTGACTGTTCATTATTTGACATAATTTTGTCCACCTCCAGCTTGGTTTTATTCTTTGTCCTTGAAATTCCTAAATCTTCAGGATAGAGCTTGTGGCATGGAGGTAATTAGTAAACATTAACTAGGCTGATGCATGCCACAGTTCCTGTACTGGGTGGAGAGTGGAGTGGCAACAGAGCCAGCCAGTTCATAGCGGGTGAAGTGGAACAACACAGTGACTGTGTATTTCTTCAGGAAAATATGAGGGTGGACTTATCTGTATACTGCATCCCTTACAATGAATTTTTGTAAATATACTTGAATGCCTTACGTTCCCTAAAGGAGACTTTCAAATATGTGCAAACATTTGACTGAATCTTCTAAAAGAACTGTTTATTTAATCTGAGAGACAGAGAATGAGGTGCTAAGAGTTTGGATGCAGGGCTACTGAGTATTACATTCTGTTATTCGTGAAATGCAACACTTCCTTTGATGAATGGTTCATTATTTTATACAAGAAATAAATTGATTTTCATGACCAGTACCATGTTTTTTTCCCAAGTTTTCTCTTTGCACTATGACTGGGTGGAGTAAGCTAGAAAGCTAGTAAGAATGTTATCTAGTAAGGTATCATTTAATGCCTGTTTATGCAAATTAGACATTGGGGTTCGGTTGGGTGTGTATGTTCATCTTTAGTTTTCATGTTGTAAACAGGGGTTTCTTACTTTAACTTCATATTTGGTTCTTCCAGGGAATATTTTGAAACTGCTGGGTGCTCAAGCTTCATCTGCAGGCATTCTATATTATCTAGTCTAGGAAGAGTTTGAGCCTGTAATGGTCAGCTACACACAATGGTATTCAGCAATTACAGCCAGTTGACTATAATGGTTAGTGGCATGCATTGGTCAGTGGCATGTGATGGTTAACTATATTCAATGGTCTGATGCATGTGAGTCAGTGTCATTTGAGGATTGGCTCCATGTGGTGGTACACTGCATATGATGGTCAATTGCATGCAAAGGTTTAGTAGCACATGTTAGCAACATGCAATGGTGATTGACATGATATTCAGTTACATGTGAGGATCAGGAGCATGTGATGGCTAGCTGAATGTGATGGTTAGGGAAGTTCATTGACTGGTGGCATGTGATAATCAGCGTATGACATGGTTAGCTCTGTGGGTGGTCACATGCACTGATCAGCTTCGTGTGATCTATGCATGCACATCTATGGCATGTGATGATCAGCAGACATGTGATGGCAATTGCCCAGAAATTCTACTTGTAGTGAGACCTTGGAATCCGCCAGTGAGGAAGAGAGCCTGAGAGACAGATTGTGGTCCAGAGTCTTTGCTCCAGTTGGTGAGTGACATGGAGTTAGATAGTCACTCCTTCCTTGCATCTTGGATTTCTCATCTAAAACCAGGTTAGAACAGTAAGTTGGAACATTAGGTTAGAGTTGCAGCTTTAATCTTTTGAATTGAGGAGCCCATTAAGAAGACTTATCTTCCAATATGTAAGTCTATGTGTTTTATATAAAATCTTGATAATATTTCAAGGTAGTCACATTATCTGGGTTGTTTAGGATTCTACTGCTCACAAGTGAAGTGGAGTAGAAAATATGGTTCTCATATATCCAGGAGCTCAGGAGATGCTGGAGGAGGCTGTTCTTATTTTTCTGCTCTGTGCAGAGATCTTGGTTTTTTTTCCAGCAAAGTTATTTCAAAATGATGGCAAAAAATGTGCAGTAGCAGCACAGACTGACCTTTATCCATAAGCCACCCCAATGAAAAGTAATGGCTCTTTTTCAGAGTTTTGGTAAAAGTCTGGCACAGCACTGGGTCTCCAAGCAGAGTGATGCTCAGCTGGCCCAATGCCTCTGCCTACAACTTGGGATGAGCAGGCTCACCTGAACAGCAAGGAGAGATTACCAGGGCAAATTTCAAACAGAAAGAAAGGAAGAGAAGGCAGGAGGGTGAGGAAGAATGGGGGGAGGAAAGAAAGAAAGAAGGAAAGAAGAAAGGAATTAGTGTATTGTTATCATAAGATGAACACAGTGAATTCTGGGAAGGCATCTGATCTGTGATGTTTGGCACTTAAATGTCTCTTTTATGCCCGTGTATTAGGGGAATAGCTCTCCAGATTGGTGCTCTCGGGAGATGGTGGAACTTTTAAGCCTAGTGGGATATTGGGAGCATGGTTTTGAAGGGGATGGTGGAAACTGCTCCCACTTTTCTCATGGCTTCTTGACCATGAGGTGAACAGTGCTGAATACATTCCTGCCACTGATGTCAGGTATGCCCTTGCAAGACCTAAAAGCAATGAGTCCACCTGATCATAGACTAGAATCTTGGAAGCTAGGAGCAAAAATAAAACTAAGTTTGTTGCCTGAGGTGTTTGTTACAGTTACAGGAAACTACTAACACATCTATCTTACTTTAAAGGCTGGGCATCTGTGGAACTCCTAGAGATGTAGGCTCTCAAGTTGAAAACCTTTAGACTTACCAGGCCCAGTGGCGATATCAACAATAATCAATACTAAATGTCTGCCATGATTGACAAGTATGCCATCCTCTGGATGCTGTTATAAAAATGTTTTTTACATACACTATTTTTGTAGTTACTGTAAAGAATAGCTATAGATTTTCTCATCTGTGTTTAATTTTATGTTCCACTTGCTTTTAGTGTGCCAGTGTATAGTGATTCTGTCAGTCCCATTTCTTTTTCTGGTGGCAGTACTGGACCTTGACAAGATTTGTAGATTTGTTAAGGACCCACAGAAGAAGCATAAGAGCTGAGATTCAAGCGTAGCTTTCCTATTCCACAAACAATAATGTTCCCATGAACATGCCTCATATGTCCAGCCATATACTCGGTGATTTGAGATACTTGCTCCATGGAGGACTCTTTAGCTGGGAGCATTCCCTCTTTGATTCCTGTAGTGGAATTGTTTTCTTAGTTAATAACAGTGTAGTCTCTCATTTCATTTGAAACAGGGTAGTTTTTGTCTGTTTGAAGTTGTTTTTTTTTTATTTTTAGAATGAATATATCCCATGAATTCTGCCTTGCTCCTGATTCTATAGTTATCTACTAGTTGGTATTTTCTCTCATTATGTAAGCTTTGCCCCTCAGCCTGGAAAAATTTGCCTGAAATATGAGTGTGGCAGTTATGCTCTTGTCCAGGAAATCCCCAGGGATTAATGGAAGGAGGATTGTTAAATTTGGTGCCTTGCAGTATCTTGTGTTTTAAATGCTAAGACCAGGATAAACAACCTGTCACTTTTTAAGAGAGTGTAATTTCAAAAGCAGTGGGCCAGACTGGTCAAAATGGTCATGAATTTTGCCTGAAGTTGCTAATAAATTGGCTATTTAATCTAGGACCTCTAGTGGTAATGTAATTCATTGCTTGGGTCACTAGCTTTATTTATTGCCTTTCTAAAGGTATTTGGAGAATGTCCTTAGAGGATGGAAAAAGCATGTCTTCAGAATGTATGGGGAAATACATTGAAGGAAAGGAACAAAATTAATAACTTAGACAAATAAACCCATTAACTTTACTTAGTTATAACACATGCTAAAGTACATGGGTACATACTTCTCTCAATAACTTATCTGGGTTTATGCTGCCATTATAGTTCTCCTTTTCTTATTATTATGGGTGGATTTAAGCAGTCATTGATCATAACCCTAATGTCTATTTGCCTATCTTGCTCATATTTTGGTTGAAGAATTAGAAACTTATATTGATTCATTGACTCTGTTAAGGCTTTCCGTCTCCTGGCATCTCTGCCTCTCAGTCTGGGGCTCTATCCATTCGAATCCTCCCTTAGCAAGACAATGCCTGGACATAGACTAAATCACACCCAAGTACAGGCTTCTTTAAGAAACAGAACCTTAGTCTTGAAATGCATTTGACAGCTCAATTTTTACTAATTGCCAGTTTGATTAGTGCTTAGTGGCCAATGGCTGCAAACCATTTCCTGCCTAGCCAAGCAAAGAGAATTGTGGAGAACAAATGATGCTACTCTGTTTAAAAATGACTTTGAAATTTTCCCCAAAGAGAGGAAACTATTATTATCCCAGACAAATAAATGGGAAGATGGGAATAGAAAGACTGGGCAACGTCTCCAAAATAATCAGCTGAAATTAGAAGTTAGCCTTGCTAATGGCCACCCAAGGGCAAGAATTCTGCTGGTGGTTGGCTTTGCCAGCTACAGAAAGGGCCAAGTTAAACAGGACATAATTAGAGATAGAGTTCCCATGCTTTCTCTTGACCTCTGACCTCTAGATAAGAAGGTCTTGCCAAGTCTGGCTTCTTTTGGTAAGAAAGATGAAGTGGAGGGCATTAGCATGTATGACTCTCCTGCTGCTTCTTAGCCTAGCCCCACTTCACATCTAGGACTTAAAGTATCCTGTGTGGAGTTGGGGGATGAGAGTCTTAACCATTGATCCACCTCTTCAGCTTCTCAACCTTATTTTCTATAGAGGAAAATGGTCTTAAGATCAAGTTGCTGTCAGGTCCAGCTGTCTCTATGAAACAGATTCTAAGCTGTTATTGTCTTCTGTCTTTTGGCTGGAGGAAGGAAGGAGGAAGGCATTGGTAAGGGCCTTGTGTCCTGGCATGATGGTAGTTCTTCCAGGGAAGAATGGTTATCAGGGAAGTCCTTCTGTATATGTGATGCTTTTATTGGTTAATGAATAAAGAAACTGCTTTGGCCTGTGATAGGACAGAATAGAGCTAGGCAGAAAAACTAAACTGAATGCTGGGAGAAAGTAGACAGAGTCATCAGGAAGCCATGTAGCGCCACCCAAGACTGATGCATTGGAACCTTGCCGGTAAGCCATGAACCTCATGGTAAAATATAAATAATGGAAATGGGTTAATTTAAGATATAAGAGCTATCTAGCAATGTGCTTATGCTATTGGTCAAATAGTATTGCAAATAATAAAGATTCTAAATGATTATTTCAGGTCTGGGCAGCTGGGAGCAAATGAGCCGCCTCCAACAACACTGAGCTGTTACCCTCTTCTGCCTTTTGGCTGGAGGAAGGAAGCAGGAAAGCATTGATAAGAGCCTTGTGTCCCGGCATGATGGCAGTTCTTCCAGGGAAGAAGGATTATCAGTGACTTAACAGACAAGACCAGAGAAGCTCCCTCTGCAAGAGAAAAGTATTTTCTGGGAACACAAAGAAGCAGGTGGATTATATTTTTTTCCCTATGTTTGAGCCAAACACAGTCAGAAGTCCAATGTGTCCATGACTGAGTAGACAATAGCCTCTCCAGATTGTCTTATCTGAAGTCCTGTAAGCTAAGGATGACGTCTCTCCAGCAGGACTTGATTGCTCCTTTAGGAACCGGTAAACTAGTGGACACCGAATGGTCTCTTTTGATAGGACGTATGCTGGCCAGGCTGATATTTGTTATCTCAATAAGAGTCTATGTGGGGGTGGTATCCAATTTTTATGTTGCAGGGGAGACAAAGTAAGACTCAGAGAGGTCACTGAACTGACTTTGGACTCACCAATGTCAGATTCCACTCTTGGGATTCTTTTCATATGTCCTTCTTGGTTTTTTTGGGAATGAGTACCAAAAACTTTCCAGGTTCTTGGGTGACAAATGTAAAACA
This sequence comes from Dicrostonyx torquatus, assembly GCA_028555095.1. NCBI lineage: Eukaryota > Metazoa > Chordata > Mammalia > Rodentia > Cricetidae > Dicrostonyx > Dicrostonyx torquatus. Next base: position 2,239,115 of record JAQHUG010000120.1, read on the forward strand.
AACCACAGAAGCATGTTAAGTCTGTACTAGGTGACAGAATGTTGCAGCTGACTGGTGCAGGAGAATTGTCTGTATTCTGTCAATTATGTTTTAAATAAACGCTGATTGGCCAGGCAGGAAGTATAGGCGGGAAAATCAGACAGGAAGTAGAGGTGGCGCAAGGGGAACAGGGAAGAAGGAAGTTCTTTCCCGCACTCCTGCCAGTCCACCAGGATGTAAGCTGCCTCACTGAGAAAAGGTACCGGCCATGTGCCTGGCATGGATGGGAACAATGGGTTAATATAAGTTTTCGGAGCTGGTAGGAAGACTGAGCTAATGGGCCAATCAGTTTGTAACCTAATGTAGACTCTCTGTGTGATT
>JAQHUG010000120.1:2241199-2262068 GCA_028555095.1 Dicrostonyx torquatus
TGTGTGTGTGTGTGTGTGTGTGTGTGTGTGATTAAGCAATGGAGGTTAAAGAGATTCAGTTTAGGAGATTGTTTCCCAAGGTTATGGGAAATGGTTTAAGTATGAAATATAGTCAAACCAGCAGGTTGGAAAGGGGATAGTTGATGTTGCTTAGTTAAAGGTAGATCTTTTTTCTTCCAGGGTCCTTAGTCTTTTTCTCTTAAGGCCTTTGGAGACTTCTGGCTTTGTGAACTTTCCTCCAGGTGCCTCTAAGATCTTTTCACTTTAATCCTTATTTGTGCCTCTCTCTGAACTCTACAAATATCAGTTACAGTTCTCTGTGGTTTATGTGCATCTCATAGACAACATTTCAAGATTCTTAATTAAATCAAGGGATCAGATCACTGTGGAACAAATACAGATGTGGTTGGCCGGGATGGGAGGAAATGGTGTGAAGTATGACGTCCTCTGGCTAAGTGAACAGGCTCATAGTTGGGAGAGCATGAGAACAACCTTCTTGCCTGGAATACGTTGTAAGTACACCTCTCAAGAACTGGAGAAAGTTTTATTTTTCTCCAAATCACTCCAGATTGAATTGCCAAAGCCTGCATAGCTTAGATAGGGCAATGAGGAAATGAAGAGAGGACAAACACAAACACACATACAGAAAAACAGATTAGTGGGATGTGCACTCATACACCAGAAGCCTGTCCTGTCGTAGCATTAGGAGTGAGGAGTGAAGAATGGGGAGGCAGGGTTAGCTAATCTCTGTAGGATGTCTCTGTAGGGGAGCAGTTTCAGGTTTGCAGTCTTCTCTCTGGGAGGGGGACACTGTGGTAGACGTTTGTGTATATACTGAATTTTTAGCTCGAAGTTGGTCATTCGTGACATCTATATTTGGGCCAGAGGAAGTCTTTGCCATTCACATGGGTCTGAGGCATTGGGACCCTTGACATGGCTGTGCCCATATCAACAAAACACATTCACTTAGAGCTTTATAGGCTCCCCATACTGTGCCACTATCTTCTATGAGGAATCTTGGCCTTTTGAAGCCCACTCTTGCTTAGAGATTTGTGATTAGATAAGGTTGCAGATTGTATTTTCTAGACCTGTTTTGGTTGCACATGACATGAATGGAATTTGCAATGATCAAGTACAAGGAAAAACTTGTAGGATGAGGTCTCGTCATTCATGTCATATTTTAAGCTCTTTGGGTACATGGGGTTATCTGATATAGTCCCGGATCTCAGGGAAGTTGTGCTCTTTTCAAAGGGCAAGGAAACGCACAAGAACAAAAATACATGTTTTGTTGTTGTTGTTGTTGTTTTCAATTGAAACAACATGGGATTTGGAAAGGCCTGGGTTGGTAATCTATTATCTTAGTATAGTGCAAAGTTTCAGTTTCTTTGTCCTCATATTGGGAACATTGATTGTTCCTTCTGTTCATGTTTGTTTTACAAATTGGCACATCATATATAAAGTACTTGTCATATTGCCTGGTATATAGTTTGACTTTAATAATGGCAGCAGTGGTGTTGTTATAGTATCCAACAGATAGGTCTCAGGTTGCTGAGATCCCTGTGGTCTGCTGTGTCCCAGCAACTTCAGAAAGTGGCTGAGCTTTCTCTGTGCTGATGGGATTGTGGGTATCAGAACCACATGTGTATCAGGGAGTCAGAAGCAAGTACTGGGTATTCAGGGTACAGAGCAAGCTTCCCTGACTGGACTGGAGGCTTCAGAGAGGTTGGAGAGTTACAGTATCATCTAGCCTTTCTGACATCTAGTTAGAATCATCCTGCAGTTGAGTCTGAAATCTTGCCCACCTTGCCATGTAGAACTCAACAGCATTTGCTCTGGGTGGGAATTCCTTTCTCCTCTGCCTACCTACACATAGGTATGACAATGGAGCCAATGAACTACCTCCATTGTCTGCCAAATGTTGAGTTAAGAGATTGCGTACTTGATATTTCTGTGGATCAAGCCTAAGGAGTGTGTCCTGAATGTGGGTCAATTAGGCCCAAACACCAATGGAAGGCATTGTCCAATGATCAAGGAATTGTAAAGGCTCAGGATCCTGCCATTTGGGATTTCTTAGACACCTCTGCCTTCCTAGGTAGAAACAGGAGATTGTTAATTCAAAGAGAGACTTAGGTACCTGAGTACATAGAATACTATGCGAAAGAATCCAGAGACATCATCCAGTACTCAGTGTTAACTTCATATCTGACTTTTAATTTTTTATAGATCTAGGGATTGAACTCAGGTCATTGAACACTCAACAAATGCGCTCCACCCCTGAATCAAAACACAAGCTCACATTGAACTTTTATTGTAGGAAACACTACAGAGTTCCTTCAGCGGCCGTTGTGTAAGGGTCTCATCACCTTTCATAGCAACACTCCTGTGGACAGCTTCACAGCTTCAGAAGTTTGCGAGTTTATCTTTGTGTTGGGTTGAACACCCTCTTGTGTTTTTCTGCACTGATTTTTGTTTTAGTATATGGCAGAATCACAAGATAGATGACATTTTAATTGTTCTTAATTGGAAGGGAGATGTATAACTAAACATCATATTAAAGGGAGCTGGAAGGGGGAGGGAGGGGAAGATATTTTGGTTGAGGAGAGAGCTAGAATAGTTTCCAAAATTTGGAAAAACAAAACTGAGGGGGAGGTGCTCCTGGGTGAGATACTGGATGGAGAAGCTGTGTCTGTACAACTGGATGAGGAGGGGACAGGATAAGAAACAATAGACCCTGTTCCAGGAGAAGCAGATCATCAGAAACCCACAGGGTAGTGGTAGGACTCCGGAAAGGTACAGGGAAAGATGGACAATTCTCAGGAAAGAAGCTCGCTTGAATATGCTAAAGCTACATAGCCATGGTGTGAAGAGGCTTGAGTCCTGCCTTTAGGTAATGAGCCTCACAAGGCTCACATTCAACTGTCGGCTTTGGTGAGACGTTTATTTAAAACTTGCTTTTCCTCTGCTTTCCTCTTTCCTTGCCTCTTCTCATATCTCATTCATTTGCTATTTCCATATTTATGCTATGTAACTTTTAACCTCATAGCACATTCCACATTATTTTCCCCATTTTCTGGTCTATGGTCACTAATGATATATTATGGGCTTTAAGTGGTTTTAAATGCATTTCTACATTTTATGTTGTTTGATTTTGTGGTTACTAAAGCAAGTTTATTTTATCATCACTTGTGGTATGGGGGTTGAATCCTTAAGACTAGGCTGACTGATAATATTCCCAAATAAAGCTGGAAGAGATATTTTGTGGATATAAAATGTCCACAAAAGGACATCACAGAAACTCAAGAACTATGAGAAAGTACTATGACTTCTCCAAAAGACCATACTTTTCAGCTACCAAATTCAAAGAAATGGGATGGATATGAAGAATGCCTATCTAAAATATATTTATGCATACTTAGAAAATCTAATATGACTACAAACTAAACTACTATATATGATTATCTATAACAATCTATATGTCTTTTCTTTTTTTTTCACATTTGATTTTTTTTTAATTACAGGAAAATTTTACATTTACTCCCCTTGTTCCCGGCCCTCCCGCTCCCTCCCCACCCCACCGCCCTCCCCCTGCTTCCTTAAGATGGGGCAGGATACCCTGCCCTATGGGAAGCCCAAGGCCCTCCCCCCTCCATCTCGGTCTAAGAAGATGTGTATCCATATAGATTAAGTTCCCAAATAGCCAATACATGCAGAAGAGATAGGTCCCAGTGCCATTATCATTGGCTTCTCAATCAGTCCCCCTTGGCAGTAACATTCAGGGAGTCCGGTAAGTTCATATGCTCATTCCATCCTGGTCCAGCTGGATTTGTTGAGCTCCCAATAGACCAAGCACGCTGTCTCTGTTGGTGGGCCAGTCCCTCACGGTCCTGACGTCCTTGCTCATCTTCTCCCTCCTTCTGCCCTTCCACTGGACCTTGGTAGCACAATCCCTTGCTCTGGTGTGAATGTGGGTCTCTGGCTCTATCTCCATCCATCATGCAAAATTTCTATGGTGACGATTGAGATATTCAACAAAGTAACTATGAAACAAGTTCAGTTCAGGCACCCACTCCTCTGCTGCCCGAGTACCTAGCTGGGAATTCCCTATGAATACCTGGGATCCCCTCTAGGGACAAATCTCTTGCAAATCTTAAATTGACTGCAGAATATGGCATTTAAATATTTTAATAACTTAGGGATTTTCATGACAATGAGACATATCTGCTCCTGGCAGCACCAAGCTACTTCCTGAAGAAGATGGGCATCGAAGAGGCTCCTTATGGAGTTTGCTAGCCATTTGGGCAAGAAACTGCTCTTGCCTGGACTGCTTAAATGGATACAAAGAACCTGCAGAAAGAGGACTGCTGAACTTGCCTAAAGGTGAGATGATCCTTCAGGGTTCCTGATTCATAAAAGAGTCTGCGAGACATTCTGCAGGACTCAAAAGAAAGTGACTGAACTGTCTTTGAATTTTCCTGCTTCATGGAAATGTCTGCTGGACGCTATGGGCCTGTAGGCTGAAGATGGATGCCCCAACGGTAAAGAGGAACTTTGGGTGACTGTCCAGGCAGCGAGATGTCTCTGTCACTTGTAGAGTTTTAGAAGTTGCTTATTTCTTATTTACTTAGGTAATATTATATCCTTCTGGAGTCTTTGATGGAATTGAAGAATGGATAGTTGTAGTTTTAGTTTTCCTTAGTTATGATAAAACATAAAACAGATCTAAATATGGTAACTGTAATTCTTACTTGATAACTGTTTTGTTATATGTAATTTTACTATGTTAAAATGAAAGCCTTTCTTTTTTGTTTAAACAGAAAAAAGGGAAATGATGTGGGAGTGTTCTCCTGTATTTTGTATTACTCTTATTGGTTGAATAAAGAGCTGCCTGGCAAAAAAGCCACTTAAAGATGAAAAATAAAAATAAATAAAAAAAAAAGAAAAAAAGAAATGGGATGGAGAGGTGGCTCAGTAGTTAGGAGGACTAGTTTTTGCAGAGGACTTGGATGTAGTTCTTAGAAATCACATGGTGGCCTCAACCATCTATAATGAGAACTTGTGCCCTCTTCTGTTGTGTAGGCATACATGCAGGCAGAGCACTACTCATAATAAATAAATAAGTCTTTAAAAAAGATACTGAAACAGGTAAAGTGCTGGATGAAAGTTTCAGAAGATTACTAGTAAAATTGTTTAACAACATCAAAGAGGATGCAAATGAGTGGATGAATTCAATTCAGTACCTGGAGAGGAAAGTCACATAAAGGAAAGATAAATAGATGAGAAATCATGCAGTATGGAAAAAAAGTAAGCAGTGTGGAAGAAAAACCCAGCAGGAAAATCTAAGTTTGTAAAGAGAAACTAGAATTGTTGAAAAACTCAGTAAACAAATGAAAAACTTAGGAAAGCATTACCATTAGATGGTAGCAGATGGAAATAAGGACTCCAGGGATGGAGAAGAAGACTGGGGAAATAATGTGCTAAAACATCGATAAGAGGAAAGTTGCATAACCTCACCTTCAAGCGCCCTGGGATACGAACTGAGACTCAGACAGAGAGTCTGTTGAATAAATTCATAGTAGAGAATTTCACATTGTAGAGAAAGACATGCATATCCAAAGGCAAGAGTTATTTAGAACCCCAAATAGACGTGACTAAAGAAGAATGGTATAGATATAGATATGGGACAAAGACACCATATTAAAAGGTGTAAGGGAAACGCACCTGCTCATTTACAAAGGCAAAAAATGAGAGTAACACCAAAATTATCCCTAGCAACCATAATAGCTACAGACACTTGACAGAATATATTTCAAACCCTGAAGGTAAATAACTGCTGACCAAGATTGCTAGATCCAGCAAAACTATATTTTAAAATGGATGGAAATAAGGATATTCCAAGACAAGCACAAGCTAAGATAGTTCATAGTGAAGTTAGCATTGAAAAGGATGCTTAAAGCATTGTTCACAGATGAGGAAGATAGTATCAATCATGAAAACACAAGAAAATTTAGTTTTGTTATAGGAATAAAAGGATGAAAGAGAGCTAGAAAGAATAAATCATATCTATTATAAAAAAATCAGCAAACTCTTCTTTTATTCTTTTTGGTTTTTCGAGACAGGGTTTATTCATGTAGGTTTGGAGACTGTCCTGGCAGTCACTCTGTAAACCATGCTGGCCTTGAGCTCACAGAGATCTGCTTGCCTCTGCCTGCCAAGTATTGGGATTAAAGGCATGTGCCACCACTACCCAGCTCAGCAAATTCTTAATAATAGGTGTGGAAGAAAGGGAAAAAAATCAGACAACCAGGAAAACAACCAAAGAAAACTAGGCATTTTCTTTAGAGCAATGGTTTTCAATCTTCGTAATGATGCAACCCTTTATTTTCACTGATAATTAATAACTGCAATTTTGCTAATTTTATGATTCATAATATCAATATATGATACACAGGATATCTGATATGCTACCCCTGTGAAAGTGTCACCTGGCCCTAGAGAAATCCCAATCTCCAAGTTGAGAACTGCTCTCTCTCTCTTGCTTCCGGCTTCCGTTCTGACTGCTAGACTCTGTTTCCTGTTTGTGACCAGAGGACTGTGGTTTGGGATATTGATCTGTAAGTTTTATCCCCTTCAATAAATGACCCCCTTTTGATCAAACTGGTGTAAGATTGTCTTGCATCTCTATAGACTCTGGAGAATTATTTCTTACATGTACATTTAACCATACTATTAAAAGAATGATCACTATCCCTATTATTGTTAATGCATTTTTTTTTAAAAAAAATCAGAATCCTGGTGTTTCTTTAGCATATCCTCCACTATCCCCACTATTAACACTGTAAATCTTCTGTCAGAATTCTACTGTTGTTTAAGCATGCACTTTTTACTTATGTGTCTTTAAAGAATACTGGTCTTCGTTTTGTTAAAGTTAACTACTCAGGGTCAAAGAACTCATGAAACATGAATTATGAAACATATTTGGCATATTGGCTCTGATGCTGGATTACCTGGGTTCAACTCTAGGTCTACCACTGGCCAGCTATGTAGATTTTGGAAAGTTGCCTCATATGCAAAATCAGGCTCATAGTGCCATCCATCTCAGAGCATCATTGTATGACTGAGTAATGGGAGGCATAGGAAATGTTGGACACTGTGGTTGGCAAGAAGTAAACATTAGGAAATGCCAACTATTGCTGGTACCTAATAGAAGACAATACCTACCCAGTGATCTAAACACCCCCCCACACACACAAAATGGCTCCTGCCATTATAAAGAACATAATTAAGAATCTTGGCAACTGAAAACACGGCATATGGTTCTATATCTATTGTCTTATCCCAAGAACAAATCACTTGTTCTTTGTTTTTGGTTAACATTCAAAGTTAAATGGCAGTTGCCTGCACTCCACGTCTGAACATGACAAAAACAGGTCACAGTACAAAGCCTTCCATAATCAAATGATTCATTGTCTCGACTTTAGCTCCTCTTCCTGGGTTTCCCCTGCTTTTTCTAGCTCAGAGGAATCTCTCACTCTTGTCCTTTGAGCCCTTAAAATGCATGAGAGGCATTGCATCATCAATTTTGTGGAGGCCTCATCTAGCTCAGAATGGGGTGACTTCTTTGAATGTCAAGCCATGCCACATCTGAATCCCCCTGTTGCTGACCTTGAGAAGATTTATACAAGTCACCACAGGATTGAATCAATGAAGTTTTGAGGACTTGGGAGTTATAAAAACTTGGAAAATAAATTTACCTCCTGAGAATTCAAGCCCATATGTAGTGGTCAAGACCTGCACAAGATCAAGCCACACAACATCCTAGCATGCACCAGGAAGGTGGTCGGGAAGTTCCACCCCTAGCTGATACTGTCATCATTACTAGGGAGGAGGCAATCGAGTAAATCCTAGAAGCATCTGTTATTTAGAAAAATAATGGCAATATACTTCTGTTTTTTAAAATGGATTTTACAGATATGAGTAAGGCTCATTTCAGAGTGTGTTGTATCATTGTCAATATTTATGAACGAGGAAAAACTCCCAGTTTAGGCTAAACCAGGTATAGCTAACTGTTGCAGTAGGGGGCTGCTTGTTATTCCCGGTTGTCTGGCTAAGCTTACACCCAAAATAATCACACAGAAACTGTATTAATTAAAACACTGCTTAGCCCATTAGCTCTATCTTTTTATTGTCTAACTCTTATGTATTAATTTAACCCATTTCTATTCATCTGTATATCACCATGAAGCTGTGGCTTACCAGCAAATTTTCAGCACATCTATCTCTGGAGGCTCCATGGTGTCTCTCTGACTCTACCTTTCTTTCTCCCAGCATTCAGTCCAATCCTCCCCAGCTACCTAAGTCTGCCCCATCAACAAGCCAAGGCAGTTTCTTTATTCATTAATGGTAATCACAGCACACAGAGGGGACTCTCACATCAGCTATCCTACAAACAGAATCTGACAACTGGAAAATGGTCAAAGGAAGATTTGGAAATCAGCATCCTACATGGCAGAATTTCTATTTCGTACACAAAACTCTTGGTAGAATATAAATATATAAAATCAGCCCTAGCAGATGTGCTTGCTTCACCTTCCTACCTGTAAGAGAATGATTGATCTACAGAACAGAGTTGAGAGGAGATGCCATGTGTTCATGCCCTGCTCAAGTGGGACCCAGTCATACAACGTATGGGACCATTACTCCCTGAATACTACTCTCTTTGCCCAGGGTTGTTTTGACTCTCCCAGGCTCATTCTACCGCAAGGTGACAGGGCTAGGGTTCAAACTCAGACCCCAGGATCCAAGCACATGTCCTTCAGCCTCTTGTTTCCCCACATTGTCTTCCTCAGTGCCCTAAATGTACTGAATTACTTTCAAGTGCTTCCTGAATGGAGCTGGGCTGTGCTCCTCGGAACTCTGAATGCTACTTCCCATCTTCCAGTCCTTTTGCTGGCTGACTGCGGGAAGCACTTGGCTCTCATCATCTGCCAATTGGGGATTTCACCTCTGGAAGTCATTTGATCACTTAAGCGCTAAGCTGTCTCAAGAGGTGGCCTGCAAGGGCCTTGCAGCTTTGATCCAAATTTTCCATCCAAATAACCACATAAGTGGAGAGGCTCCTGGTTCCAGCTAAGCCGCAAATTGCTGCTCTCTTTCCTAAAGAAAAGAAAGCAAGCGTGTCCTCCACTGTGGCTGGGCTACCTGAGCAGATCAAGTGCTGGAACACACTGATTGCTTTGGAAAGCAGTGTCTTTCTTGGATTCTTTCCCCTTTCCTGTTGGGCTCAAGGAGATGGGGCTTATTACTTATTACAAGCCTCATGGGAGGGTGCTCTGGCCTTGTATTATCTTCTCAGTCATGGCAAATTCAGTGTTTTCAATCTGTCCCAGAAACATTAATGACATGTGTATTCTGTTCCAGCCTTGTTGGGATATGTGGCATCCTGTGCATAGAGAGGTCACCATATCTGGCTCAGGGCCATCCTTTTCCAGATCCTCAGACTGAGCCCTGTGGCAATTGCCTGATGCTTCTCTGAATCGTCTTCAGCATACCTTGCAACAAATGCAGTGTTCTTTCCATTGCACAGACAAAGAAACCCAGGTTCCCAGAGCAGAGCCAGCATCGTGGAGCAAGTATGCTCTGGGGGACCTGAGTTCAGACCTAGTTCTTAGCCCTGTAACTTTGTGTGCCTTTCTCAACCTGCAAAATCTCAGTTTGGTGAATGTCAATGGGCATGGGGTTCAGTGGAAAGATGCATTGTAGAGCTATTGGCTCCTCTAGATACAGTCAGCATCCATGAAGTTCAGGGAACCCTGTAAGTGACAGAGGCTCAGGCAGCTCTCTCCCAGCTTGCCGGGCAATTCGGAGAGTAGTTATACCCTTCGGTCAGAAGGAAATGCCCCTTTGGAACATGCCCACTGACCCTGTGTGTTCACCACTCATTGGTCTGGAGAGATGTTCACTTAGTCCCTCCCTAACAGGTTTGAGATTCATGGAAGGGAAGAGTGGCCTAATGGGAAGGTCTCTCTGCAGAATTTCTACAGAACCCACTGGCTAGGGCAGCCACCCATGCAGCTATGGTCCTGTGGCCTTCCAAGTGCCTTCCCTCTCATGCTTTCCATTTCCCATGCTGGAAGAGATTGCTGGAAACCCACTTGTATTTGTTTCAAGAATCCATCTAGCCTTGGTTTTATTATGGGTGGCAAAGGTCCTGCACAGAAAATATTTGGTGATTTGGGTAGTTCTCTCCTTTTATTCTTTCTCTCTTATTAATCTGTTCTTGGGGTGGGCCCTTTATCTGTTGCCTTCAGAAGGCCCTCGGGAATGACTGGTTTGGGTCTTCCTCATTACTGCTATTGGCTCAGGGCTTCTTTGGTGGATAGAAGCAATTTTCTTTGGAAATTGGATGCAATATTGGCAGTTCTGCAAGACATATATTACATTCCTCTGGGAGGGAGCTTTTCCATGGGACCTCAAAATGGAGTGATTCTGTTCAAAAAGGTGTGGGAGAAACAGACATAACCAGAAAAGAATTTATTTAAATGTTCTGCATAGCGGCTCTTCCTGGTGTATGGATTTGTCCCTGTGAAGCAGCTTCTTTTGGAAAACAGGGAACCTTGAACACATGTTAAAGGTAAGGAACTCAAAGGAGAAGAAGCAGAGGCATGTCCAACCAGGACCACAACACCTGCCAGGAGTTCCTAGTCTCTGTTTCTAGGTACTCCTTGTATCTGAGTCAGAAGGACCCACTGGTCACAGGATGGAGTTCACTGGGGATTTTTGGTACATGATGACCTCTGAGAGTTGATAATTTAACACCACCATCATCATTGTCATCATCATTATTGTATGTGTGTATGATGTGTGTGTGTGTGTGTGTGTGTGTGTGTACATCAGTTTTCTTTGGTTCTCTTCTTTCATGAGGGTTCTGAGGATCAAACCTGGGTCCCTAGGCTTGCACAGCAAGTGTCTTTACCCATTGAGCCAACTTTCTGCTCCTATATATCCATTCTTTAATCCACCGGGTAACTTAAGTTCACTAGCAGTTCATGAAATAGCCTTTTTATGATTTCCAGAATTCTATCCTACATTTGAGAAAATGAGAAACAAGGCAGTGAAGAACGTTGTTCATGGTCATCCTTCAGACACGGAGATCCTGGAATTCAGATGCAGGACATCTGGTGTTCATGGTCTAGACTTGTGTTTGTTGGTACCTCTTTCTTACTCCTATAAATATGAGGAACTCTGAGTGTTTCCATCCATCCATCCATCCATCCATCCATCCATCCATCCATCCATCCATCCACCCATCCAGGCACTCTTTTGTTGCACTGGAGAGAAGTCATGAGTGGGTAATGAGATCCTCAAATGCTGGACGATAGGGGCTTTCCTTTTCCTCAGTGTTTGGCAACAGTGCGTGGTATCAGTCAGTAGGCAGAAGCAGCTGGGTACAGCAAACTAATAAACATGGCAGTTCCACTCAGACTTTGTACCCAAGGTATTGTATCAGCCAGTGTTAAATTCTCAGGTTGAGATCCTAGCCTCTGAAGACATGATATCTCCTAGGATCACTTCTGGTAACCATGACCTGTAGCTTCTCATCTTTAGAGAACTGTTCAGCTATTACTCCAAGAAGGCAGTGGCTGATGCCTGGAGGCCACATTTGAGGTACCTGTCTCTGTCAGGGCAGCATTTTGGAGCCAGAACATCTACAGGGCCATTCAGGAACTGGATGCTGTGCACAGCCAGAATCAGTCTGTTGCACGACTCCTCTGAAATAGGTAGACGGGATTCACATGTGGGCCAGCTGGACTGGTCCATGTCAAAGGGGAACCTCTGTGACTTATGGTAAGGGGTAGGTAGATTAAGGCCTGTGTGTGCTGTAGATGTGACTTTTGAGGACAGTAACCTCTTCCACTGTCAACAGGCAATGTCAAGGTCTTGTCTGAGCTGCTTCTTCAACAGGCAATCAGAGGTGTTGGTGCTTTTCTCCAGGAGTCTGACCTAGCATTTAAGAACTGGGTGATAGCCATAGTCACAAGAAGAGCTGTTCAGGAGCCCAGCACTGGGGCACTGCTACTGGACTCCAGTCACTGAGATCTTTTTGGCTATCAGGCAGTTGCAGGCACTTTTGTACTTGGAAGCCTTGAGCTCAGGAATTTGTGCTGCAGTGCATGGGCGCTCTGCTTCAGGTATCAGAAACAGGCCCGCTAACAGGAATGGTTCCTGGTTGTGCTGGGTTCATACTGAATATGCCATGAGGTCTTACGTTGTCTTGACCCTGGGTCTGTAAACCCACTCTATTGGTTTGCATGTTCTGTAGGGCCAAACCGTGGTCTGAGGTTGGTGCTACTGTTCAAAACAGGTAAGGCTGGTGCTTACTTAGCTGTCAAGCTGCCCTTACCACTGTTGTCCTTATGTCACAGATGTCCCTTGTTGCTGCTTTCTTCATGCTTATAATTCAGCCTGTGCTACTGAGATTAGACAAAGCAAAGCCACTCAAGAGAAGCCTTCATTGGATCTGATGTTGCAATGCTAGTGAAGGTGTAGCAGAGGAAAATGTCCCCAGCTAGCTCATCAAGAGAGCTATGCAGTAACTTGTTTATGTAGCCCGAGAGGGGATATTTTCACCAACCACCCATTAATTAGTCATAGCCTTGCCTTTGGCATTGGTCACCATCATTAAGGCTTGTTTTTTTTTCTTTTTTTAGACCAATCACAGCCTTCTTGCCAGTCATTCTAAGTCCTCCAAGGGAGGAACTCAGATACATGCTATGCAGAGCGTTAAAAGTGGCTAAAGTGGAGATGGTTCAACCAGGCTTGTGATTTCCAGATGTCTGCTACAAACTGCTTTAACAGCTCTGGCGGGGGCTGTGCCTTCAGGAGCCAGGGTGGTCAGCTGTAATCTTTTCCATAGATATCTCTAGACATCTGCGCAGTGTTTAAGATGACTGCTGCTGTCATAGGGGCAATCCAGTTGGCAATTAGGCTGACAGGCTTTCTGCTTAGGGAGGCTCAAACAGCAAAGGGGTCCAATAGATGCTCAGAAGTCAGGTTACCCTCTTCCCAGCGGCACATGTGCATATTTGAAAGCAAATGTCAGACAGAATAGTTCCGGTATAAATTCAAGTAACTTATCATTAACGCCAACAGTGATTGTTAGCAGATTCCAAAAGTGCTTAAACCATGCTTTTTATCTGCTCAGTTCACAGAGAGAGGATGAGAGGATTTCAAGTGGCACACTTTCCGGCTCTTACATTCAAGATACTGGTTGGTCAGCCTAGCACTTTGCCTCCGCCTCTCTTCTTGGAATTTGTGCCACATTCTTGGCAGCTCACCTCATTAAGACAGGAAGGTCTGGAGCCAGCTGGGTGGGGTTGGGAAGGAGAGACATTGTTTCAAGGGAAGTTGCATTTGTGTCTCAGAAGCAACAAACCTGGACCACTCTGGGCCTAGGTCTGTGATGGGCACTGGAGGTCAGTGATCAGTATCATGGCACCCCTCTCCTAGATTCTACCTTCTAGCCGGCTGGCAACAAAGACACAAGCTGGCATACAAAACTTAAATAAATGATATGTAGAGCATTAAAACTGGTGATTTGATAAAAGATACTGGGTAGCTCTTTGGGGATGGATGACCAGTAAAGCCTTTCAGACTGATGGCATTGAAATCGAGACCTAAGCATGGAACTGGAGCCAGCCACACAGTGGTGGAAAGAAGAGTTCCAGGGAGAGGAAGCTACGCACATGGAGCCATGTTTGGAAGTCCAGGCTGTGTAGTTGGACAACGGTTCATGGGTGGCTAGGAGAAGACAAGGTGAGAGAGAAGACCAGGATGATCATGGGGAGCTTTGGAAGCCATGATGAGGAGGTAGGGTTATTGCAGGTGCATTAGGAGGTGGCTGGAGGTAGACTGGAAGCATGATCTTGTGATGTAGCTTCTCTGTGGTATGAGACATCCTAGCAGATGCAGATCCCAAGGCAAATGCATGAGGTTGACAGCTAGAGCCCTGGCTGGGGCGGAGCAGCTAGTTCCTTCACTCTTCACTCTTGTTCTTCCAGCAAACAGATTCAGACACTGGACACACACCAAGTATTCAGCACTTTATTAGCCACTAAGAGTGCTAAATAGTGTCTATAAATTCTTGGCCTCAAGGAGTTCCCAGCTGTCCATGGAAGGACAAGGAAGCCATTGACCTAATTCTGGCCAGCAGAAATATGCAAGTTGGCTTCCCAGTGGGGGTAAAAACACAGGCATACCCAGCCTTTGTAAAGATGTACCTGAGACAAGTTAGAGGATATTGGGAAGTCTCAATTAAAACAGCGCAAATAACTACCATGCAATAAAATCAATATTAACGAACAATTAAAGCATGTTTGCTCAGAGATAATAACAGGAAAGAAGGGATTTGGGGCAGAGAAATATGGCACAAAAGATGGAAGATTGCTTGGCATGATTTCCTGGGCTCTTCTTCTAGGAATATAGGGAGAGGGGGAGAGATCAGATCAAGCTTAACACCCTGTCATTCCTTTGAGCCAATGCTAATAACCTCGCATTAGCACTGGAGACCACTTCCTAAGTATAGCACCAGTAGCACAGACACTGAGAGCAACAGTTAATAAACAGGACCTCCTGAAACTGAGAAGCTTCTGTAAGTCAAAGGACATGGTAAATAAGACAAAATGTCAGTCTACAGAATGGGAAAAGATCTTCACCAACCCCACATCTGACAGAGGGCTGATCTCCAAAATATATAAAGAACTCAAGAAACTAGACATCAAAGTAGCAAATAATAGCCTCATCTTTCAGTAAAGACCTCTGTGTGCTGAGGTGTTAGTCTAATTCCCAGGATACGAGAAACTTCTTTAAAAGACCTTACTGAAGACCTGCCTGGCAAAAGAACAAAACAAGACTAATTGTAAACAAAACACTTTTCTCTTAAATGCCAACACGTGTTAAACTGCCCTCTGGTGGCTGTACACAGAATGTCAAGGCCACTGGCTCCAACCACAAGCCCCTTTGCTTACCTCTCTGGATAAAGGGCTGTCCCCCTCACACCTCTCTTCTGGTTGATGTATCTGAAAGCACAAGTACCATTGGAGAAGGCTAGTAGTTGGAGAGAAATATGATCAACATTTATCATGCGTCATTCCATGTATACACTGGCCACATGCCTGGCAAACATCATCTCTTCAATTATGTTCCCCATATTTCCACTCGTACTCTTCCCCTTTCCTGTTCTGGCCTGCAGAGAATCTTGTCCTCAGCTTCCCAGCACCTATTTTGCATCTGCAGTGTCTGTGAAGGTGAGTATGCCCACCCAGGCACCTGTGAGCATCTGGAAGCATCTGGATGGCAGAGTTGTTACCCCTCCATGTTTAAGAGGAGAAAGGGCATCAGAACCACAAGTAAACGTGGCCCACCACCCTTACTTTCAAAAGAGATTCATTTGGCACAGCTCTCAGGGAAGGCATAAGAAAACACGTAAGGGTGCTGCAGCTGCTCTAACCCACTAACGGCTTAGTATACGTCATTGATTTTCTTTCTGGGCTTTCTGGGCATCAATTGACATACCAGGGAGAGATAATAGTTCTTCTGCACAGTGGACTTGGTAGGGGTTAGCTAAGTTACCATGTATAATGCATATTTCAGAGAGATCTAAGGTTTGACAAAATCCTGCTCTGTTTCCTCTGTGACTGGAACTTCTGGGATTATGATAAAATATCTACCACATAAGCCTGTGATCGTGATTAATTATGACAACCTGGGTATAGAATTAATGCAGTGTGTATTAAATTATGATAAAAGTACTTACCATTAAAATTGCCATCACTATTGATGTTGATATTAATTTTATCACCTCATTTACTCCTCTCGCTTCACTGGTCTAAGTTCTGCTTCTATCGACCACAGAAGGGAGAGTGTCCGCAGAGAGGTCCAGCGCTCACTCAAGTAATGAGGCAGCACCTGCTACAAAGTTTTTCACTGTTCTCTGGTTGATGCGTCTGAAAGATATGGGCCATGAGGTTAGAGTGGATTGGCAAGTCCTTGGGATATGAGCATGCATACAAAGTTAGACTAGGGGTTGATGGTGAGATATGTATGCTCAAAATAACAAGCCATTGATTTGGAATTGTTGGTTGTGATGGATAAGAGAGAGGAAGAAGTGGGGGAGCAATAGGAGAAGCAGTCAAGTGCTGTAGTAGTAGGCTAGAATTTGGAGAGAGAATAATGCTAAATAATTTAATTATTTTTTTAAAAAACATCAGACTCAATTCCCACAACATAAAATTCATTCTTTTAATTTATGCAAGCAATTCATTCTTACAGTATTAGCAAACATTTGCAAACACTGTTCCTGTTTAATATGCACATTTTCAAAATGAAAAACTATATTATTTATTGGTAACTCCCTATGCCCTGACTATTTGGCAAATCAGACATTCAGTATGACTTTTAATCATCCCCTCAGCAGAAGGAAGAAGCAGGAAAGGTGATTCTCTACTCGGGGTTCTAGCAGTTAGGCCCCTTAAAAGGGAGTCTGGAAACCGAATGCAAACCAATGCATGCCTGTCTTCAAAGAATCTGCTAAGTAGAATTGGGAAACCAGGGAAAGAATGCCAGAGGATGAAGATTGCCATGGGATCCAAGTATTATGGTAACATGAGGGAACACTTTGAGTAGGCAAAATTAAAATTACACCTCTTTATTATTTTCCATTTGACATTATTTCGACTTTACAGAAAAAGTTACTAAACTAATGCAGGGAGTTCCATTGCAAAGCTTTGGTGCTGGAGCCCTGACTAGGGAGCTCGAGGATTGAAGGAATGGAGACACAGGGAAGCTGAAAGCGATAGTCTGGGTTCCCTGATGAATTAAATTGCAGTACCCTGGAGGCACAGTGTGTTTATTACATACAGTTGTACAGGGTTTATTGCAAGGGGCAGGGTTTATGGTATATGCTGAACAAGGAGGCAGGTTTAACTAATCTCAGTAGGAGTAGTCTCTGCAGGAGAGAAGTCTTGGGGAGGGCAGAAGCTACACCAGACATTTTCTGCACATACTATCAATATCCATATATAGGCCAGAGGAGACTTTGCTACCCCTCTGAGCCTCAGCCAGGAAAGGCTTTGCCTCTCCCATGGGTCTGAAGCATTGGGGTCTTGGTTTGCCTGTGCTAGTGCCAACAACACACATTTATTTTGGTCTTCACTCACTCCGTACAGGGAATTATTTTCATGATGCTTTTCTGAGTTTTTATCACATTGCCTCTGTCTCTCTTCTCCTCTCTCCCTCATGGCACTTTTTCTTTCTGACCCAGTGGAGAATAAATTATAGGAACAACGCTCACTTCTTCCTAACTACTTCACTGTGTGTTTCTCAAAGTCAAAGATGTTCTCCTACATAAACTATCACTTAAAAATTGAGATCAGGAAATTAACATTGAGACGGCATAGTTATTGCCTTCTCCCAACTGCCTCTAGCTCAGCCTCAGTGGCAAGATACAACCCTAGATCAGATACTGCGCTCTGTTGTCACATTGCCAGGCTTCCTTAACCTGGGACACTTCCCAAGGCTTTTAAAGCCAGGGACGGTTTTGAAAACGCAAGCCAATTATTTTGTAGATTTTCCTCAGTTTGTCAGATTCTTCCTTGTGGTTAGGTTCGGGGTTCTTTTTGACGGAAAGACCACAGAAGCGGTGTGCTTTTCCTCTCTGCGCTTCATGTAAGGAGGGATACATACAGTGATCGTTTTCCACGTAATTGGGCATGGTAACTTTGAGCAGATGATAAGCCAGTTTCTGCAAGATTGTCCACTCCAAAGTTACCACTTTGGTGAAATAATTTGAAACTTTTGCAAAACCCGTGTTACTTGCCAGATTCCCCTACTTTTAGCATTCATTGATGAGTCTTGCTTGCAGTCTCTGGCTCTTGAAAACTCACATTTCAAGTTACTTACTGTATTTTCTTTACTTGGAAATAACTTTCAAAGAAAGAATTTTTTAATAACCATTTCCCCATGCTAAGAAAATTTGCATTTTCTTTTACGATCAGGATATTAAAATCTGGAAAGGGGAGGCTGTAGACAGTTGGTTAATCATCACAAAATCAGGAAAAGATGTGTTTGTGGTAGATGGTTGTGGGAAGACAGTTAAAGGAATGAAAGCACTTCTCTAAATATTCAAATGCACATAGGTTCCTAAGTAAGCATTCATCATCCCAAGGCCACAGGTCAATTGATGTGAGATTCCCCTCTGTATGTTGTGAATACCACTGGTTAATAAAGGAACTGCTTTAGGCCTATAGCAGAGCTATAGGGGAACAGAACTAGGTGGGGAAAATTCAACAGAATGCTGGGAGAAAGGAGGCAGAGTCAGGGAAAAGCCTTGGAGCTGCTGCCAGAGACAGACATACTGAAACTTTGTTAGTAGGCCTCATGGTGATGCACAGATTAATGGAGACGGGTTAAATTAAGATGTAATAGTTAGCAAATAAGAAGCTAGAGCTAATGGGCCAAGTAGTGATTTAAATAATATAGTTTCTGTGTGATTATTTCAAGGCTGAGAAGTCAGGAATCAACAAGTGGCCTCCTCCTACAGCCAATGACTCCTGGAATCATTAAAATAGAATTATTTGAATGAATAGTTCTTGTTAGCCAGAAATGAAGGAAAGATTACCTGGCAACTCACTTACAGAAAAAGTGTATATTTGACATATGTATGCAAATGTGTAAATTATACAAAATGAGGTGTTTCATTATGTCATTTCCATACATGCATGTGATGTACTTTGATTATGTTTACCCCATCATCTTCTCTTGTATTTTCCCTCTTTCTCTTCCCTTTCTAAACTCCTGACACTTTTCAGTTTACTTCCGTGTACTGCTCTTAGACCTCCTGCTTAGTATAGAAATATTATATTTGTTAACTTTCTTTTTTACCTTTTTCTAAGTAAAGGGTAAAGGTTAATGCAGCCCTTCAAATTCTTCAAAGAATTAGGTTAACAGTATTATTATGATCCCTAAGAGTAATATTTGTGGCTTCTGGATGAACAACTTTGTTTTTAATCTAGTATTAGGCATAAGGTCTTAGGAAAGTCCATGGTCAGAGATGATAGACTTGTTTACTGAGTTGAGTGGCTAAATGAGGTGTAGAGTAGAAGTTAACTTTGCTGACATTCTCAGGGGAGACCAATATTATCATTTTGAAGTTCTGTGTGTCTGTCTGCCAGTCTTGGAGAACAGTCATCTCTTGGCATGTTGCTGTTACGTTGAGATTCCCCAAGCACCATCAGTGGAAGGAGAAAGCAAAGGAATGAATAATTGAGCCTCTTCAACTTGCAGTGACACGCCAGCATGTAGACCGCCATTCCCTCTCACTGTGAAGTCCAAGGGTCATCGGGTTCCGGCATTGCTAGACAAGCAGTACAGATGGAGTCCTTCTTTCCATGACTTTTCTTGACTTTGTTCTGCAGGGTGACCCTTCCATGTTCTGGGTGTACTTGATTCCTGGGCTTCCGTAACAAATGGCTATAAACTATATGTCTTAAAAAGAAGCCACTTAGCTCAAGTTTTGGAGGTTAGAAGCCCTAAATCAAGGCAAGCTCAGGCCACACCCCCTCTGAAGAATCCCTGTTACTTTTTAGCTTGTGGTGGCTCCAGTAATAATGGACATTTCTTGGCTTATAGATATATCCCTCTCATTCCTGCGTCTCATTCCTGTGCATCCTCTCCTGTTCTCAAAATGACACCAGCCATAATTTGATGTAGGACCCATCATAGTCCAGTTTGCATACTCTAGGTTTTATAAAAGTATGAGAGAAATTTCTATTCTAAGTTAATTTAAATTTCCGCATGATCCATTTATCCTACATAGTACTGTTTCCTTGAGCTGTTTTATTTGTTTGCTTGCTTGTTTTTTGCTTTTCTTAGGAGGAAAGCTAATTTCTTGAACAGCTTCTACTTGCTGATGCTTTTTGATTCTTTAAGACCCAGCTCAGACACAGCCACCTCTACAGACATGCATTGGTTGCTTTATCACCCATACTTCAAGCAAAATAATTTTAAAAATCTCACAGTATCATATTCATGTAACTATTTCATTTTAAAAGCTGTTAGTAATGATTTCTTTGCAAACTTCTCTCATTAGTGAGCATCCTATAGTAAACAGCCATTACCATCCCTTTGCCTACCCCCAGTGCCTAGCTCGGTGTCCAGCACTTAGTAGTTGTACTCAGTGTTTGTTGACTTGAATTCACTTCATATCATACAAAAGTGTGATGTAGCCATATGTAAATTGTATGGTAGAGATTGCATATATTTCTCCTCAGGTCTCTGGCTCCCATGTCTCTTGTAAAACATAATCCTATGTCTCTTGGTGACAGAACATATGTACACATGGGACTTCATCTGCTCTCTGACCTTTCTGGACATTGTTAAAGTTTCAGAGTGTTTTCCTTCCAAGTCACTAGGTGCGAAGTAGGCAAACAGAGAAAACCGTATTCTGTGTGGAAAGCCTCCAGGCCCAGTGCTCCGGGAGCCTTCAGCTCACAGAGCTTGTCCTTTCTTCCCAATTGCTCCTTATCTTTAATTGGATTCAGACATAACAAGGTCTGAAGACAAAAAGCATGCTCGTTTCTCTACCTTTCTTCTTTCCTTCTCCAGTGAGTCTCTAAGGCTCATGTATTTCTGTTCAGAAATGCATCCCAACTATTTCTCCTCTTCTCTGTCATCTAGACCAGGCCTTGGGGGAGATCCTCTAATGGGTTTCTGCCTGTGTTGATCTTTTCCATCAGATTGAGATGCACGGATGAGGTTAGTAAAGCACACCCCTGGGTGCGCCTCTGAGAATGTTCTCCAAGAGGGTGAACTAAGA
>JAQHUG010000120.1:2262159-2294218 GCA_028555095.1 Dicrostonyx torquatus
AGAGAGAGAGAGAGAGAGAGAGAGAGAGAGGCATTCTGACTTTTGTGCTGTGAGCTGTTTTCCTCTGCTATGATGGGCAGAAGATTCTAGAACTGTGAACCAGAACAAATGGTTCCCCCTGAAGTGTAGACATTGTCTCTGAAATTAAATGTTTCCTCTCAGAAGGAAAATGGAACTCAGAAGATTCAGGAAGCTGGGAAACCTTGCAAGGCTCAGGGTACTTAAAACGTACACAGCTCAGAGAGTTGCAAGAGTCCTAAGGCCTTCCTTAAGGTTATATGAAGTAAACAGTTGCTCGGGCGAGGAGCCTCTCCAGCTTACTGAACTGTTTGCAGCTTGTTCAGGGATGCAGTTTTCCTGAATCATCAACTGTGCTGGGGTGGGCTTCTTAGTGATGCCCCTGCTTTTGAGTCACTCATGTTCCTAATACATAATTTTTCACCCATGACCCCATAGCTAACTCCAGTAAATTCACTTGGTGCAGTTGTGTCTTTGGTCTGTGCTTGATAATCTGTATAAGGTGAATTGACATTTGTTGACATTTCCCCAGGAAAAGTCTCATCGCTTTTTCTCAGATTTCTATGGGGCTTGAAGAGTCTGTTAATACCTTAAATTTAATCGGGTAACAATGGGAAGAAACTGTGATTTCTAGAAAAGAGTCATATTTCCACATCTGTTTAAGAAGGATATCTCTAAAAAGTAGCCATCAATCACGTGGTTATCATCAATTAGTCAATACCATCAATCAATACCCAGCTGAGAACCCTGCCAGCCACAGTAATGACTGGCCTGGCAAGACATGTCCACTGGTGCAATTGTGGCATTAACATGATGTGGTGGCTTGGATAGAAGTGGCCCCATAGGCTCAGGCACATTAGGAGGAATGTTAGAATAGGTGTGACATTGTTGGAGGAAGTGTGTCTTGGTTCACTTCCTGCTGCCTTGGAATCAATATGTAGACCTCTCAGTGCCTTCTCCAACACCATGTCTGCCTACATGCCACTATGTTTCCTGCCGTGAGATAATGGGCTAAACCTCCGAAACTGTAAGCCAGCCCCAATGAAATGTTTTCCTTTATAAAAGATGCCATGGTCATGGTGCCTCTTCACAGCAATAGAAACCTTAAATAAGACACATGGGATTAACAGTCACTTTCTCATTGGTTTTAAGACCTGATCCACAGTTGAGACCCATATCTGGCAGCCCCTAAGTCAAGAATCTATAGCTAGATGGACCATAGGCCCTGGGCAAGGACCTACTACTACTGTGCTGCTAAGTGAGCATAGTATTAAAATGACTCCTAATGACTTATTGTTCAATGCCTCTCTCAACCATCAGCTGATAAGCTTCTGTTTGCAGTAGATGGTGATTAACGCAGAGACCCACAACTGACCAATGAGCAAATAATAAGAGATTACAAAATGCTCAGCCAAAAAAGGGTATGTATTTATCACACCCTCTCTTCCAAAGGCCCAGGGATTATTGTTGAAGGGAAGCCAGAAAAAGCGAGAGAGCAAGAGGTGGTGGATGACTACAAGAAACGGTTTCTTCTGGAAAACAGTAGGGGAGTTGTGCTTGTGTGCAGGAACTCACAGCAGTAGCAAGAGCATGCACAACACCTGTGTATGCTCCAGTCAGACCAAATTCCAGGGATATGGAATTTGAGCACAAACCCCCACCCCAGCCAAGGAGCTACTGGTGACTGTCAGATGCTGGGAGAGAAAAAGATCATTTTCTCTAAGTGTGGCAAGTCAATCATGTTCCAATGGAAGATCATACATCCAAGACTATATGAAAAGCACAAATTGGTCTGGGATTTTAAGGACACAAATTTAGGTAGGTATCGAACGGATGGATCTGGAAAGAACTTGGGAGGAGGGATGGATGTGAGCAAAACACATTGTGTAACTCTAAGAATTGATAAGGTATTTTATAAAGAATGAGCTAGCTGGAGGCAAGAGCAAAGAAGGCTTGAGAGAGATTGAACAGTGTGTTGGCCTTTAGCTACTGTCATAAATAGCTAGGGAAATAACAAAAGAGGAAGGGTTGTTTTGTGTAGATGGAAGTTTCTGTCCCACCTGGTCCCACAACTGTACAGCCCCAGAGAAACACACAGAGGCTTAGTTATATTGACTACAAAATTAATTATAAACACACAGAGGCTTGTGTTAATTATAAACTGTTTGCTCAGTATTATTGCTAACTAGCTCTTACAACTTAAATTTAACCCATAATTCTTATCTATGCTTAGCCACATGGCTCGGTACCTTTTCTCAGTATGTTATTCTCATCTTGCTTCCTCTGCATCTGGCTCGTGAGTTCTCAAAGATGGATATTTCCTATTTTCCTGCAAAGACAAGAACAGAACCCTGCCCCAACCCCTGTGGCTCATAGTTTCAAACCATCATGGCAAGAAGGCCACAGTGAACCAGAACAGCTTACAGCCTTGCAACATAGAAAACACTTGTGTGACACTTAGCTTGTTCCTTTTCTTTGCTCGCTCTTGTTTCACCCAAGCTCCCAGCCTAGGGAATGGTGTGGCCCACATTCAGGAGAGGTTGTCTGCATTTGTTTAACACTCTTGAAGGTACCTTGATAGACATATCCAGAGGTGTGTTTTTCTAGTTTCACAAGCACTTCTCGAGCTAATCAAGTTGACAAGATTAACTATTGCACGTCACATCTTGTCAACTTGATACCCAGACACATCACCTGACGTCATCATTTTCTGCATGGCTCTTAAAGGCTCATGTCCATCTCATGAACCAAAATCAATTGCTTTCTCCAGGAGTTCCCAAAGCTTTAACAATCCCAACATTGTTTAAAAGTTTAAGTTCAAAGTCTGCTCTGAGACACAAAGCAAACTCTTAGCCTTTTAACTTCTACAGTTTCCTTTTAAAGTCAACACTACCAACATACAATAGCACAGAGGATTACTTCTCATTCTTAACAAGAGGAATAGAGCATAGCAAGGATAGATAGTACCAAAGCAACACCAAAACCTGGGAGGGCAAATGCTAAATCCTGTAGCTTGTATGTAATCTAAAGGCACATGATAACACAATGAAAGCTCCTAAGAACTTGAGCATACTCAGTGTTATGGCTGAGGTTTGTGTGTAATGTAGATGTCATGCACTGGGAACTTGGTCCCTAGCATGGCACTGCTGAGAGAGGCTGAGACATTTTAGGGTGGGCACTATTCTACTCATGTGAGTTCCAGCCCACCAGGAGTCTAGCATTAGTTCTCTATGGAGGGATTACTTAATCGCCTCCCACTAGGTACCACCTTGTAAGAGTTCTGTCTGCTTTTAATTCTACCACATGGAGATCAGCATAACTTCAGAAAATGGTATAGCTTGTTCTCTCCATAGAAACTTCTCTGTGGTTCTTTCTGTTTCTCAGAGGGCTAGTCTTAAGTGACTCAGCCTAGCCTACATACCCTTGGCAGAGGTTTCTCTCTAAGGAAAGTGTGGGAATTTCTGGTCATTCTTCTCCATATGAATACATATCTCTCCTCGGCTTTGTGTCCACAGGAAGGATACTTGTTGGTGTCATCAAGTGACATAACATCTTTGATGCCACCAAATAGTCCAGTTATATCTTCCTCTAACAAAGAGGGACCTTTTGCAGAAGGAAGAAGTCTTTCTTTCTTCAAATTAGACCAGGAGGCAAGCCAACATTTTAAAAGCTAGCATCTGTTTATACAGGACAGCAGGACTCCTCAGACCATGAACTATCTGGAGATCATTTTAAAGTGCAGATTTTGATTGAGTAGATCTGGGAGAGTCCTGAGACCTGTTCTTGAACCAAACTTTGGAAGCATGTTCTGGATACTCAAGGAAGAATCTGACCAAGTCTGAGTCCCCAGTACTTAGTGACAGTCACTTGGGAAACAGTGGTTGATGGGTACATTTGTCATTGGATATAATAAATAATTTATTCATCCTAATTATATGCTGACAGAGCCACTGACTGAGAGGTTAGTATCCGATGATCATTGTGGTTTGCACTAATTCTAACAATCACCATGCAAAGAACTCATCATCATTGCTCCAGTGTGACAGACAGAAAAGAAAACCAACAGTCAGAGAGACAGAGCAGTTACTTTATGAATGATGCCAGCATGTGTGCCCGTTAGCCTGGGGCCTGAACATCTGTGTCATTCAGATTCTATGAAAGGGGTACTGGTTAAGCCTCTGGGCTCCTTGTCAGCGTGTAGAGCAGCTTTGAATACACTGTGGGTGCTTGTTAACTTCCCTTCTTTCATTGATGAGATAGCTGTATCTTTACGCCAGTGCTACAGCTCTTTTAGGTAGGAGATTATCATTTTCATAAAAGAACAGACTCCAGCTGATCTGGAGAGGAAGACCCCACAACTGAGTGCATGGAGAAATAGCACTTTAGGAAAACTCTTAAATTATATGCAGCATTGCCAGAGAGAATAGTGTTTCATGTGACACACCTCTCCTCTGTCTTTCTCTGTCTGTCTGTCAGTCTCCCCTCCACACACAAAGCAGAATTGCCGAAGTTTTGTTGATTATGAACTGCTAAGTATCACTGTCAATGAGTTTTCTCTTTCTTGGGCTCTGCAGGATGCTGCTCCAAACATTTGTCTCGATCTCTTTGCAACAATCTGCTCATCTCCGATCCCTGTGGCTGAACTGCTAAGACATTTGTGGAACTGTTTGGCTCGGGAAAAAGGGGCCTTTTCTCTAGTATTCTATATCCCTCCTAAAATGAAGGTACATTCTTCCCTTGCATTCACTGACAATGGGGAATCAGGTTGCCATCTCTGAGTTTGCCACTAGGCTGTGCTATTGGTCTGTACTCTGGTCCCTTGCCACCTCCATCTGCTCTGTGGAAATGTATTATTCAAAAGGGTGGTAGCTACCAATAGTTAGATTTGCTGTATGTAATGCTACAGAAAGATTGTCAGTAGTGAACAGGAGGGAGAAGAATCTTAGCCACACCCCTACTTGCCTGAACCTGTTTCTGCATGTGTTCCTTCGGATGGAGCTCCACCTTTGCTGCACTTTGAGGGACACACAGGTTCATTGTGAAAACCCACAGTTTGCTGCCAAGTGTTTCAAAAGGATGCATCTTTCTGGCTCTGTATACTTTACTGGGAGCATGTAAACTGATCCCTTTAGGGAGACCTGTACCTATCTCCAGGCACAACTTTAGTTTGGCAACATCAAGTTGCCTAAGAGTCTCCCTGGAGGGTGTGCAGGAAGTTTGCAGTGTGGGGATAGCAGTGGGAAGCAGAACTGAGGCTGCCTGATTGGGCTTGATAGAAAATGAAAATAGCCTCGAGGGCTGCTTCCAGCTTCATTCTTGCCCAGGACAAAGCCTTTACTCCTGCTCTAAACCTACCTCTAGGCGGCAGCAAGCATAAGAGAAAGCATGGCGGAGCAATCTAGTTGGTGCTGCTTAAGTCTGGAACATTTAGGGCTTTATACATGGCTTGCTTCTATACCGAAGCTCCCCATTCTCTTCTGTAATGGAGACGTTAATAGCTGCTCTGTTAGGATGTCTGAGGGGTATTCATATGATGTGGCATGTGCATCAAGTGAAGGCATTGAGAGGGCTAGGGGAACATTGTGTCTTTGTAGTCTTAGGCAGGTTTTATGACCTCTCTGGATCAGAAACTAGCTTGTTAAAACAAGACTGGGGGGGGGGGTTGGGGACTTTGTCTCATCATGAGAATCTGAGTTTGATTCTCAGAACCTATAGAACAAGAAAGGCCAAGTACGGTGGCATGTGCTTGTAATCCCAGCTTTGGGGAGTTGGAGACCAGTACATACTTGGGAGCTTGATGGCTAGCTAAACTAACCTAGCCAAATCAGCCCGGGCCATTCAGAGAACTAGTCTCAAAAAACAAGGTGCAGGGCTGGAGAAATGGCTCAGCAGTTAAGAGCACTGGCTCTTCTTCCAGAGGACCTGGGTTCAATTCCCAGCACCTATATGGCAGCTCACAACTGTCTGTATCTCAGTTTCCAGGGGATCTGACACCCTCACACCAGTGCACATAAAATTAAATAAATTATTAAAAAAAAAAACAAGGTGCTTAGTTTGAGGAACAGCTCTCAAGGCTAACCTTGTTCTCCATACATATGCACACATATGTACATGGATGCACACACACACACACACACACACACACACCATTCAGCTAAGGCTGAAGCATATAATGATTGTCTTGGTTCACTTAAAGTGCTGTATCCAAATATCTGGGTAACTGGCAGATGATAAGAAAGTTATCCCTCACTGCTCTGGAGTCTGGAAGCCTGAAGTCAAGTCCCAGCACATTCCATGTCTATAGAGGCTCACCATAGCTCTATGGATCGCTGCATCCCTACCTGGTAGAAGGAAAGAATGACTCTCTATACCACTCTTTTAAGGCCACTCGTCCCATCTATGAGGGCTGTGTTCCTTTGACTGAGTCACTTCCTGAAAGCTTTGCCTTTTGCTCCCATGACATTGGCAATTAGGTCTCCACATGCAGCTTTGGGAGAGATAAAATGCTCAAATCATAGCTGGTCTTAAGGTCTTCTCCCTTCTGCACTTTGACCACTCCTGTGCTCTCCACTTCTCAGACTTGGCTTGGAAAATAATCAGATACACTAAAGACTTTGGAGGTAAACACATGAATGGGCAATTAGAATGACCGGAATTATTTGTACAGCATAATTTACTCTGGACTAGGGCACAAGAATGCCTATGATATCTTCCTGTCCCAGTCTGCTGCTGAGTTATGCTGTAAACCACAGATAGTCTCCTGTGAACCCCCAGTCAATTCCAAGTCCTTTCAGCTCCACATTTGCTCATTGATTCTCAATTGTTCACATATTTATTTCTGAGTTATTTTTCTCTGTTCTTATTGCTGTTGGGTGTCTTATAGATAACACTTTCTTTACTGTATATGTTTGGTGCTCCATAAAACAGGTAGCTGCAGTGGAACTGTCCATGGTGCTTGCCACTGGGTAATGATTCAGAGATTTTAGATGAATGCTTAGGTAAAGAGAGTAGATGGTTTTGATGAGCTCCCAATAGATCAAGCGCACTGTCTCAGTTGGTGGGCCAGTCCCTCAAGGTCCTGACTTCCTTGCTCATCTTCTCCCTCCTCCTGCTCTTCCACTGGACCTTGGTAACTCAGTCCCTTCCTCTGATGTGAATGTGGGTCTCTGGCTCTATCTCCATCCATCATGCGAAATTTCTATGGTGATGATCAAGATATTCATCAATGTAACTATGGGGAAAAGTCATTTCAGGCACCCTCTCCTTGGGTATCCTGCCCCATATCAGGGAAGTAGGGGAGGGCGGTGGGGTAGTGGGGGAGCGGGAGGGCCCGGGACAAGGGGAGTAAATGTAAATTTTTCTTTTAACAATAAAAAAAAGAATTACAAAAAAAAGAGAGTAGATGGCAGCCAGGCGGTGGTGGTGCACGCCTTTAATCCCAGCACTTGGGAGGCAGAGGCAGGCAGATCTCTGTGAGTGCGAGACCAGCCTGGTCTACAAGAGCTAGTTCTAGGACAGGTTCCAAAGTTACAGAGAAACCCTGTCTCGAAAAACCAAAAAAAAAAAAAAAGAGTAGATGGGACAGGGAAGGAATAAATGAAAGAATGAATGAGACATCTATACTCATGAAGTCTCAAGCCCCACAGCAGCATTGTGCATGGGAACAGACTGTGGAATTGTGTCACACACTGAGCTGCCTCCTCCGCCAAGGCAGACCAAAATAATCCTTTTTATGCTGTCCAAGCAATTGATGTCAAGGTCATGCATTTGTGATCTCATATTCAGTCTTTTTTTTTTTGATATTGTGTGTGTTCAAGTATAGACTTCGTGTTCTCTTTTATTTTCCTTGAAGGTGAAACTTTTGCTTTTTTCATCTATAAAGATGTTTTTAAAATCCCGTCTTGAGGCTTTAAAGATTTTTCTCCCAGCAGCTAGATATAGATATATAAAATCCATCCACCTTACAAATGAAAATGATTGATACACATCAAAAAAGTTATCTGCATTGGATAATAAAACTCAGCTCAAGTCTCTCTTTAAAACCTCACTCCATGAATTTAACTGAAAAGGTAGGTTTCTTAGAAATTCAGCAGGAAGGAATTTAAACGGTTGGAAAGCTGGTAGCGAGAAGGAAAAACACATTTAAAATCATTTATTTATTTAGTTTTAGGTGCATGTGTGTTCCTGGTGTATGTCTGTGCATCATGCATGCACATGCAGAAACCTGCAGAAGTCAGAAGTGTCAAATCTCCTGGAGCTGGAGGCACAGAAGTCTACATGGACAAACCCATAGCCTCTTCAAGTGCAGTAAGTGCTTTTAACCATTGAATAATCTTTCCATCCCCCAAATCAAATTATTGTTAATGGTCTAGGCACTTTATATAGAATAAATCCTTTAATCCTCCCATACTGCAAAGCAATTAGCATTAGTCTTAATATAGTGTGTGTAAGGGTCTGAAGCTCTGATATGTTAAGCAAAGTGGTAAACCTCACACATGTGCATTAATGATGTTGGTCCCAGCTAGTTTTCCACTCAGGCAGGCCTGTAGGATTGCAGCTTCAGGCAACAGTTGTATGCACCCTGTGGTTGCAGGATTACTCCTTGTACAAGGCTGAGTCCCAGAATATCTTGATCAAAGGACATGACTTCAAATCCTAGCTTTCCCACCTATTAATGCTGAGATTTTGAACAAATAACTTTCTTGTTTTCCTTGCCTGAAAAATGGGCATTCTAATGTTGTCTACTTCATAGGATTACTTTGAAAATGAAGTGACATCATTACTATGAATCCTTAGAAGCACACCTGAGTATAGGAGGTGCTCAGTAAAGGTGAATTCAGTTGTTTGGTGTTAAGGAGATTTGAAGTATTGAAGTATTATGGCTTTCTGCCTTGCTTGGTGATAAGGTCTTTTTTTTTTTCTTTTTGGTTTTTCGAGACAGGGTTTCTCTGTGGCTTTGGAGCCTGTGCTGGAACTAGCTCTTGTAGACCAGGCTGATCTCGAACTCACAAAGATCCGCCTGCCTCTGCCTCCCGAGTGCTGGGATTAAAGGCGTGTGCCACCACCGCCTGGCATGATAAGGTCTTTCTAGCCCAGTTCTAGACTTAGAGACACCTTGCTGAGAATTTAAGAAGCACTCCCTTGTTTAAGTCACTTTGTTTCAGCCTTCCAGAAGCAGCTTAATAAATATTCAAATTTATGATCTGAGCAGACCTCCTAGAGTGATGCTGTGTGAGAATGAGAACGCCATGCCGAGACCCCGAATCTGCTCAGAACAAGGAAGCATTTCCCTTTCCTAAGGGGACTGAAGGGGCTGCACATCTTTGATGAATTATCTCCCCAGCTCCAAATGAAAGGGGCCAGTGGATGAAGCACCAGGCATTCCTAGGCAAAGGTGGGGAGCAGAGGCTGACACTTTTCCCAGTAAAGGACCACAACCCAATCCTGGAAAAGGAGAATTAGAATTTTTGAGTCCCTAGAAGGAAAGGATGGGGGAGATGCATGCCAAAGCAAAGAGATTCAGAGATGAGAAATGACAGGAATGGGCTGGCTGAGCCTCCATCTATCACATTTCAGGCTACAGCTGACACATCTGTGGGAAAATCTTCAGCATGCAGAAGGAATATGTGGTCCCACAAAAGCTGGTTTTCTAATGGACTGCCTAGTGTTTGACAGGGAGGGTTTTTGAACTACTGTTATGATAGTTAGACAACAAGAGACCATATCTCATGTTTCATAACACATGTAACCCATTGTCTCACTTAATAGCATGGGGCTCCCTCACCATGGCCATGACCATAGAGAAGTTAGTTTCCTCACAATTCCATGTAGATGCCAATACTCTTAACTACATTAGAGTTTGGGACAACATCTGACATGTAGTAAGTGCTCAACAAGCATTAAGTATTTGTATCGGTGTAGAGTCTCCTCCATTCCTTATCTTAGACTAGGCTCATTACCATTCTTGACTTATGAGGTGAGATGGACTTAATTTGGTTTTAAAATAGTGATATGACTGTCTTAGTCACTGTCCTATTGCTATGGAGAGGACACATGGCCAAGGAAACTCTTAAAACATAAAGCATTTAACGGGGGGGTTGCTTATAGCTTCAGAGGCTTACTATAGTATCCTCATGGTGGAGAGCATGGAGCTGGGACAACAACTGAGAGCTACGTCCTGATTCATACACATGCATACACACATGTGCACACACAGAGAGACAAAGAGAGACAGTGAGAGAGACAGATAGACAGACAGAGACAGAGAAAGACAGTGAGAGACAGACAAGCAGACAGATATAGACATAGAAAGAGATAAATAGGCCTGGCATGGGCTTTTGAAAACTCAAAGCCCACCCCCACTGACTCCAACAAGGAGTAGCCTACTCCAATAAGGCTACATACACATATCCTAATCCTGTAATCCCTTTAACAGTTCCACTCTCTAGTGACCAAACATTCAAAAATATAAACCTATGAAGTCTATTCTTATTCAAACCATTGTCGTGACATTTCTTGAATTGGGATGATAGTGAACAGCTTGGGTGCACAGTTCCTCTCAGTATTGTTGATGCACATTGCCCTTCTTAATATACATTATCCCAACTTCCTGAGAGGACACCAGGAGTTTTATCTGCTTTTTGTCACCTCAGCATCTTTCCTCCCCATTCCCTTCTGATCCTTCAGGGCTGGCTAGAACTTGCATAATGGCTTCCCTAAATACACAGCTGCAGATCACTTGCTGGTGTCCCCAGTTGCTGTCCTTTATGAAACACCCTTGTACCAATCTTCCGTTGTCTGTTCCCAGATTACGAGAACATTAATTGGTCTATGCCCCTTCCTACTAGATGCTACTAGAAATGGGATTCATTTAGTGAGACTTTGTTAGAGGATCCCATAGGCCTGGTTAAAATGATACTAAGTTAATAAACTGCTTTGCAGTGTCAGAATTACATGGCTTTGAGGATCCTCTTTTGACCTTCATGGAATCTTACAGCACCTACTGCTACAGCTAACACCTACACTATGATGATATGTAGACATTTTCTGATGCTATTACTGCATTTTTCTCTTACTAAAATTTATTTTGTGTGTTTCATTTAGTTTCCAAGGATATTTTGTTTAGTTCTCTCTAATGCTACAGATGCCTCGATCCATGTCATTTTCCTGAAGACCTACCTATTTTTGGAGGGCTCAAGTGCCTCTCCTGATGTGGAGTGGGGTCATTTGGAATGTCAATGTACCTGTTAGACATCTCCCTTACTTCATGGTCTCCTCTTCCTCTTCTCTGGCTTTCTAGGGTCACTACAGCTCGGGATATGGGAGCTGCCTAGGCTGCCATGAAGGCAACTCTGATTTTAATTCTTCAGCTGAAAGTAGTCTGAAGGTATCTGATGAAGGATTCAGTTTCGTTCCCTATTGGAAATGGAAGGAACTAATGATTGTGTGTCTTAGCGAGAGCTGATTTCCTTTACTCTGCTGGCACCAGTTGCTTCTTTCCATCTTAAGATTCAAAGATTATGAAAAGATGAATATTGGCGGCGTCCTTCCTCATTTGGTCTGCTAGCTTCATGCTTTGTCTTCTTTCCTGTCATTCATGTGGCTTCTGAGGAATGACCGCTATGTTCAGGTGCTTTTGTATCCTGACATTGCACTCAGCATCTTTAACAATTCCCCAGGCCATTAGAAGTCCCTGCAAACATTTTAAAAATAACACCACCATATTCTAGTATCCAGATATACCACAGGTCAATTGAATCAGCTCATTCTTGTGTGTCAGGCTGTGTCTCTTCTATGCTGTCAACATATATATGAAAGCATGCCTCTAAATCTTTATGATAGTTTGGGATTTTTGCCTTATATTGTTTTCCCCAGTGAGCTCACACATACAACCTTGATGTAGGGTTATGTTGGACATGGCCTCATATAGTTTCCTGTCCTTTCTCCCATGGATAGTTAGGGATGAAACCTCATTTTACAGGTGGATAATCAAGTGTAGAGCATTTGGTCACCCCTTGCCTACACACAGATGACAGATATTCCATTCCTGAAAATCCCTTACTGCTAAAGGGAGGCTTTCTCACTCATGCCAGATGACGTCATCTCCAGGCCCAGCTGCCCACAGAAACTCAAAGCTATGAGCTTTGGAAGTCACGATTTTCTAGTCCTTCTCTGAGCTTCTAAAGAAATAGCAAAAACATTGCACACCTTGTTCTTCCCATCCACAAGTTCTAAAGCTTAGAGAGTTCAGAT
The DNA here is from genome assembly GCA_028555095.1 of Dicrostonyx torquatus. NCBI lineage: Eukaryota > Metazoa > Chordata > Mammalia > Rodentia > Cricetidae > Dicrostonyx > Dicrostonyx torquatus. The sequence continues at coordinate 2,274,430 of JAQHUG010000120.1, forward strand.
GGCTTTAGAATTTTGCTTTGGGTGAGATCCAATGCATGTAGAAAAAGCACCAACTGTATTGGTTGGATGGTTTCTTTCTTTAAATCCTTTTTCTATCTGAAAACACATCTGATCTGCGCTGCACCCCTGTGAGGTCTCAGAGTCAGGCTTGATGCTCCTGGGTATAATTAAATGGTCTCAGAGAAAGTCAAGTTCATAGATTGATTTCAGGGTAGATCCAGGTCTTGACCCCCCACTGCCCCCATTGCTTGCCCTGGCTTTCCAAGTGAAGGTCTAGCTTATTCCATTAGGTAGCATCTCTCTTTAGAAAACAGAAAGAATCACCAGAGAATCAGAGAGAATTATTGTTGGAAAGACTTTGGAGTTCTGGCGTGGGAATTGGGTGGGTGTGGGTGTTGTTAGTGTTTGGGAGAGGGGAGTGGACAATGGACACTTTCATCTTCTCTGTGTCTTAGATTCCTCTTCCGTAGGAGAGGAGCAAGTCACTGACCTCCTCCCAATGTTACCGTGTTACAGTGAGTCTCAGAATACTTACATGTCAGTTTCTATCACAGGCATGCTGTACAGCAGTCAGCTATGTGAATAATGTGGTTGAATGTGAGACTTGTTAATTCAAGTGGAAAGCCTAAATTGAAGCCTTTGGAACTGTGGACTACAGCTAAAACAGACCTCCAGCGTGACAGTCTAGATCCAGCAAAAGAAACTGATTCTCCTCAGCGGGGCCGAACCAGGAGTAAAGCCAGGTGTCTTCTCTTCCTGCCCAATGTTACTGTACCATTTCACTGAGGTTTCTGGTGGATGTAGTGGTGTGTGTGTGTGTGTGTGTGTGTGTGTGTGTATGTGTGTGTGTGTGTATGTGTGTGTGGTATGTGTGCACATGTGCATGTGTGCTGGGCAGGCTTCTGTGATGTCTTTTTCTTACCAGGGTTGAAGGTTTTGGCAAAGGTAATTTGCTTTTCTCAGTCTAACTTTTATCCTGAAGTACTCCATATATGGTGATCAAAATGAGTAACCAGTCCCCCTTTCCACTCTCATTCTCTCTGTCTCACAGGTGGGAGGGCTGTCATTATAGACATGGGAAAAATCAGGGAAATTTTGGGATAGGTTTTTACCAAAGACAATTTTAGGTTCCCTAATTCTAAGATTTCTCATGGATAGTGTTTGAACATGTGTGTACCTGTTACTTTGTGGGTGTAACAGACAGTGTCAAAAGTGGTAGGGTAAGACAAGAAACATTATTTTTTGAGCCTAAGGATTGACTGTATGGTATTCTTTTCTGAGCCAGCATAGCTTGAATTGCCTAGAATGTCACCACCCACCTGACCGGTGGGTGAAGTGATGGTGAAGACTTTGGGACAGAAGAGACCCTCTCTATTCCCAATGTTGTTCACATAGTGTAGAAGGTTTCATGGGAGCAGGAAAGAACAGTCCTCATTGTACCGGGACTTTTCAAGGCCCAGCTTGTGTCACAGATCTGTCACAAAAGCTACAGCCTCTCAGATAAAGCCGTCTGGCGAAACTTGGAACAAGGTGGCAAGAAGAGGAAAGGAACTAGAATCCAGGGTCAATGTGCTTTCTATTTAGCCTGGATAGAGGTGCTACTGCAGTTGGAAGGATGTGGAAATGGTGCAAAGAGGCACTTCCTGTGCTGGGTAGCTCGTGAGGGCACAGACCTGGGCTATCTAAACCTTGCCTTGTTCTCTGTTCCCAGCTGGACACTGGAGAAAATCACAGATGGCCATGTCCCTTAGGAACTCACAGGGACATGGAACACCTGACTTGGACTGAGGAGGGTCACCTTGGGCAGTTCCAAGAGACCCTTGAGAGATAACCTAGGATTTTCTGGAAACCGTTGCATCAGCAGAAATGGGAGGAAAGCATTGTACTGTATAAATCAGAAGTGGCTGGCAGGCTGATTCACTGGGAGATCCAGAGGAGAAAGTCCAATAACAGTCCATGTTTGCCTCGAACATCTCTGACTAATGCCTGGTGGATGTTGCAATATTAAAACTCTTCAGCTGGAAGAGATATTGGATTTCCTCATCTGGCTATCTGATTCTATAGTATCATGGATCTCATGCTATTGTGTATTTTTCAAATATGCTTATTAGTCAGGAGAGATTAGCAAGTCAACTCCCCCATCTCAGTGGCTTCACATGCTAAATGTTTATTTCTTACTCATACCAACTCTTTTGCAAATGCTCTTGGGAGCAGGTAGTTTTTTTACGGTGTTGCTTAGGAATTCAGGTTCCTTCTGTACTGTAGCTCTGCTTTCTTTTTAGGCCCAGCATCTCACAGTGAAAGAACATTTCTCATGAAATGGAACACGAGTTTTTAACACTGAAACAAAATATCTGAAATAACATAGTTAAAAAGAAGAAAGGCTTATTTTCTAGTCTCAGATGTTTCTTTCCATTGGAAGTTGGCCCCACTGCCTTTGGGTGCATAGTAAGACAAGACATCATGGTGGAATCGTGTAATGGAGGAGGCTGCTCACCTCATGGCAGCCAGGAAGTTAAAGAAGAGAGGAAGAGGAGGGCAATCACTCACTAGGATCCTGCACCTCATTAGCATAACTTCTTCTTAGGCCCAACCTCCTAAGGGTACACTACCTATCAGGAGTGCTATCAGCAAGCCACCAAGCCTTCAACACACTGATCTTTGGAGGGGAATTCAATATGTAAAACTTTAGCATCATAAGTGACATCTTTGGGTCAGGTTTGGCCATAGTTTCATTGTGCATACCCACAGACTAGAACTCAGCAATGTAGCTACATTGCAAGGAACTTGGGACAGAGGGTCCATGTGACCATGAATATAATGACATGGGTTTGAGGACGTGGGAAATGACTGTTTGAACACCTCTTTGAGGGTTCATTTTGGGTGTCAAGCAGGCTGGATTTAGGATACCGGAGAGTTGGTCCAGTTGATTGCTAAGTTTATCCAGGTGTGGGGAGTTCTACCTTGGAATGAATGAGCATCATCCAATTGCCCAGAGTCCCTAAGAGAATAAAATCAGAGTGAAGGCAGATTCTCCCCTCCCTCTTTTTCCTCTCCTCTCTTCTCCTCTCCTCTCCTCTCTTCTCTCTTCCTCTCTTTTATCTTCTGAGATGTTCTTTTCCTTTCAAATTCAACTTCAGTCTTCAGAAACAGCAAGCTCAGAACTCCTGGGTTTGCACAGTGGCTCCCTGGCTTCTCAGATCTTTGATCTCAGACTGAGTTATATTCTAGACTTCCCTGGTTCCAAGACTCTGGATTGGACTAAGCTATGTTGCTAACTTCCTACAGTCTCCAGCTTACAGACGGTCTGTGGATGGACTCCTCATCTCTGTATCATGCGAGCCAGTTTCCCTAAATGAATTTCCTCTCACCTAGTGGACAGTCTCTGTAGATGAAGACAGACAGCTCCACAGCAAGTTCCTTACAGGGCTGACTGTCGCATTTGCCACACAGCTGCAGGACCTGGTTCACTGTTTCAGTCAGGATGATGCTGAGCATATAGGGAAGGAGGGGCATTCAGCCCTTGGACTTGGTCCTGACTTTGGGTTCTGTCCTCCTTTATCAGACATAGTGACTAATCATAGTTTTCTGCCTTTGCCCAGGCAAAGCTTTCTCTGGACTTCAGTCACTGTGGCTTCCCCTGTTTCTGTCTTCTTGACTCCTGGAGATATCTCTAAGGGAAAGCAGGTCACCCAGAAAACCAGAACACATCTTGGCTCTTCAGCTTCGATGGAGCTAGTGCTTTCTTGTTCAGAAATCTCCTCAGCAAGAAGAGCCTGCCATATGCTCAGCCTGCCCTGTGTCTAGCCATGTCCAGCCCATTTCTGTCAGGTAGGAATTTCATAGACTGTAAACGGAGATCGATCTGACCCATAAAACTGATGGGGCTTGACGCCCTGCAGCCACTGGACTGTGCCAGGGTGTGGCCTCTCTCTGTGCCAGCCCCATCAGCCTCACACCCAGAAGAGCAGCTGTAAGGAACAGACAAAACCTCCCAACCCGCTGCCTGCTGTTGTTCCCTCTATGTGGAGAAAGAAGCTAGTTCATAGGGCTGGCCTAGTTTTCAGTTGTGAGCTTCCCTGTGGGAGGAGGGAGCATGCCTTGTGGATGGAGCACGGGGACCCATCAGAAGAATTGTGGATAGAGTGAGGCAATGTGTTTCTCATAAAGAACTTTGGATCCTTCTCTACACAAAGAAATTTGGAGCAGTAGGAAAAGATCAAATAATATTGGGACACATAGCGCTTACTATTTGTGTGTGTGCACACACGCGAGTGTGTGTATGTGTGTGTGTTTGTATTTGTGCCTATAAAACATTAAGCATTTGTGTCTGTGCACGCATGAGTGTGCATATAAGTGTGTGTGTTTGTATTTGTGCATATAAAACACCAAGCGTTTGGGTGTTGTGTGTGTGTGTGTTGTATGTGTGTGAACTTGTGTGTATGGTACACCAAGCATTTTGTCTTTTATGGTATTGGAGCAATACCCTGCAGAATCTGCTGGGATGGCATAGTAGTGCTGTTTCCTCAATGAAGACTTTAAAGCTCAGAGTTGTTTAACTCTGTTAGGGTCACACAGCCCTAAGTGGCTCAGTGTGAGGTTAAACCTGAGACCTTTCTGATTCTCAAACCAGTATCTCTCCTGTGAGTTCCAGGTTCCTGATTTTTCTGTCGTGATTAAGACTCATGACTGTTGTATCTTCGACTTGGTCGTTTGAGGTACTTGTTGACGTTGTGTCTCAGTTAAGATGATTATATTTGCTATTATATTCTAAGGGTTGCTTTTATTGTCATGAGGAAACAAACTCATAAGTCTCAAGTAACTTGTCCCAGGCTGGAGGGTCAGGAAGTGATAGGAGCAAGGATGGAATTGACTTAGTACTTACCCTTTAATAGCAGGGCTGGCGCTCTCTTTTTGTGAGGCTTGGGAGTGTGTTGAACAAAAAAAGACAAATAATTGTCTTTACGACTTCAGTGGTTGAAAGGAACAACAACAACGTTGCATAGCATTTAATATTTATGCAGAATTAAAATGTTACTGCCCATGAATAAAGCACAAGGCACCTCTGTGGCTTCTTCCTTGTCCATGGGGGCTTTTGCACCGCAGTAGTGACACAGAGTCTTTTTAGCAAATCCCAGTGACCTGCAAAACATAAGACATCTTTTTTCTTGGCTTATCTTTTAGACAAAGCCTGCTGACCTCTGCACTGAAGTGGTCCACTGGAGGAAGCAGGAGGCAGCCGGTCCTGACAGCAGGCAGGTGTCCATTGCTTGTGAAAGCTGGCAAGCCTTGGAGAATACTGTTTTTCCCTTCTGGTGGTACATGGTAGCTTCCCAGGATAGGGTCACTCCCCAGAGAGGCTGTATAAAGAGTCCAGGTAGGTCAGCTCTGGAAGCACCAACAGGTGGACTGTGTGGAAGCAGGTCTGGGCAAATGTGCAGTGGATCAGTAAGGATAGGCGGGGGGTGGGGTGAAAGGGAAGGTGGAACCCATACTTGCAAATGATGTGTTGGCAGGGTCTAAGGGTGAAGCTCATTGGGACTGGTGGAATACCAAACTGGTGTAAATGAGACATGAGAGGGTGACTCTGGGGAGTGGGGGCCATGGCAGAGTTAGGAAGCAGATATCATACTCTGCCCCTAGGAAGGAAGAAGGGAAACTGGAAATTAATCCAGGTGCAGTGTGGAACAACCTGCACTTGCCATGCTGGCAGGTACCCGGCTCTGAAACAGCAGTAGACTCTGTACGCTGTATTTCAGATTATAATCTCAGGCAGTTTAATGGGCATATTGGCTATGCAGTCACTCCTTTCTTTCTTTGACGTGTAAGAATTAGGGGCCATGGGCTGGAGAGATGGCTCAGAGGTTAAGAGAACTGACTGCTGTTCTGGAGGTCCTGAGTTCAATTCCCAGCAACCATATGATGGCTCACGTCCATTGTAATGAGATCTGAGATCTGGTGCCCAGAACACTATATACATAATAAATAAATTTAAAAAACAAACCAAAAATAAAGTAAAACTAAACCTTAAAAAATGGTTAGAATCATACTTTAAAAAAAAAAAAAGAATTAGGGCCACACATATTTCCCTCCTATTTAGGAACACTTAGGAAGGGGATTCGATTGTTTTTGGTAAGAGATTTATAAAACCTGTTGTGCAAAGGAAAAGGGGGGGTTTACTTGAAGGAGGAGAAATTTCTAAGACAGAAGTTGTTGAGAAGATACCTGCCAGGCTCATTTTCCCTGAACTGAGCATATGGGAGCTGTGAACCTTATGATTCCTTGGAAGAGCTTGACGCGAATGGCAGGAGAGGAGGAAGGATGATGGGACTCCTGAGTTTTGATGTGCCAGTGCTGTCAAATGTTTCCCTGCCCAGGTTATACAGGTAGAGTCTCCATGTGTCTTCTTCATTTGTGTTGACGCTAGGGCCTTTACTCAACATTTGTTTTTTTTTTTTTTTTTTTCGAGACAGGGTTTCTCTGTAGCTTTGGAGCCTATGCTGGAACTAGCTCTTGTAGATCAGGCTGGTCTCAAACTCACAAAGATCTGCCTGCCTCTGCCTCCCAAGTGCTGGGATTAAAGGCGTGCGCAACCACCGCCCGGCTCAACATTTCTTTATACCTTTCATTTCTTCTCTGGTCAGCCAAGGCCAGCCAGAGTTCCCATTTTTCCCTCAATGCTTACCTCCCAGGATAAGGCACTTAGGGTGATGATGTCTACAGATGCTGGCAAGAGAGTGGGTGAATGCCATGTGACATGCCCATACTGAATGGGGTGTAGGCTGGTGGAGGATGATGGGATCTTGTCAGAGAAAACTGGGGGCTGTGCAGAGTAAGCGTGGTTTCTTTCCCCATCTACTTACCTATTCCATGACTGCTTACTGATCACAGGCTTAAATGGTTGGACAGAGAATGTAGAAGTGCTTTTTCATGAGAATTGAGAGGAAGGATTGGACATTCGCATCTAGGAGTAGTTCCTCCTGAAGCACTGTTGTTAGAACAGAGTCTTGAATGAGGGAGGGATTGGTTATAGACGCACGGAAGTGAGAGGACGAAGTGTGAAGTTATCAAATGCACAGGAGAGGCTTTAGACATGTAAGCAGAGGGAGAGTGTGTAAATTGAGGGCATGACTGGAAGGAATGTTGACCGTGGAACTGAATGATATGCTGTGCTCAAGGGATCAGAAGAGTGGGGATTATAATATAGACCCCATAACCACTGTGCCAAACGGTATGGCAGGCAGGTCTTAAGACATTACAAAAAGTAGACTTCCACATCACCTGGCAATCTGAATACATACACAAAGTCAACATCTACACACCTGTGCTTATTGTAGTTTTTATAATAGCCAAAATTAGAAGAGCAGCCTACTCTACAGAGCGAGTTCCAGGACAACCAAGGCTGCTCAGAGAAACCCTGTCTCAAATAAACAAAACAAAACAATGTAGATGAGCAGGGTGTGCCATTGCATTCCTGCAGTTCCAGCACTTGGGGAGCTCAGGTAGGAGGAGTGCAAAGTTGAGCCTGATTTCAGCCTAACACAACCCCCCCCATCCTCCAAAGGGAGGGAGGGAGAGAGAGAGGGAAACAAATAACCCGTTCCAACCTATTTACCTATCAACAGCTGTGTGGATGAGGAAAGTTTGTCATACATAGTGGAATACTATGCAGCTAGGAAAGAGTGAAATTTTCATCATTCTAACAACGTGAATGAGACCAGGAAGACACTGTGTTCAGTGAAATGAGCCACATACAGGTAAGTCAGTAGCCTGTGATCTCATTTACCCATGAACTTTGACACAGCTGATCTCGTGGAGTGGAGGTTGAGTGATTGCCAGAGGCTGGGGAGAGAAGGCTGGAGGAGACCATGGGAAAAAGTTAGCCCGTGGGTTCTGAGTTCAGTTAGACAGGACAAGTAAGTCCTGTGATATCACTGCACAGGAGTGTGACTGTGGATCACAACAGCATAACTGAGATCTCAAAAAGACTGGAAGGAAGGACACTGAATATTTTCATCGCAGACAAGTAATGGCCTGAAGCAATTGATAATTCACCCTCATTTTATCATTATTACATAAGGCCTGCCTGTGCTGAAATATTGCATAATACTTCATATATATTTATAGTTTTTATGTGTTGTAGTGATAGAGTATTTGCATTTTAATAAATTAATCTTGCCTGAAGACCAGAGGCAAAGCTACAGCCACTAGAGGTCAGATAATGGTGACACACACCTTTAATCCTGATTAGAGAGAAAGAGGCAGATAGATATTTGTGAGTTCAAGGCCACCCTGGACTATACAAGATCAATGCAGAAACAAATCCAAGTGATAGTGGCTCACACCTTCGATCCTAGTACTGGGGAGTCATGCACCTTTAATCCCAGCACTAGAGGGAATATAAAATGGGAGGAGAGAGAGGCCTAGTCTGCTTAGTTTACAGCCACCCAGCCTTGGTAGAGGTGAGACTTCTCTAGTGGCTCGGCTGCTTTGCTTTTCTGGTTTTCAGGTTGAACCCCAACTTCTGTCTCTGAGTTTTTATTATTTTTGCTACAATATGTCAATTAAAATGTAAAAATAAAAGAAAGCACTAACCATGGCTGTGTAGGTATGGTCTTTCCAGACATTATTCTAAGTACTGTTAAGACTCACATTTTCCATACAGTATTGGCCCCAGGGTAGTAAGTTGGGTTACAGGAAGCAAAATGACAACTTAATAGGACAGAACCCAGGTAAGAAATGGTGGCCTCTGGAGTCAGATGTGGGCAACCATGCCAAATGTCTGTTCAGTGTCTAGCCATGAAAAGCGATTGGGATTGAAGCTCAGTTTTGTCTTTATGTTTGGAAAGGTGGGGGTCTTTCAATAAACCATTGCAACTCCCAGCGCTAGAGGGATACAGGAAAGATGGGGCTCACAGACCTTCCAGACCTGAATTTCACAGAGCTGCCCTCTGTTACCCCTAGCACCATTTGTCTCCTTTTGCCTTTTATTATTGAAGGCATTTGCATGAAAATAGGGTTTCCCCTGTCTTTCAGGGCTCAGCTTCCTGCTGCTGTTTCCCACCTGAAGCTGTAATTCTCCATTTGTGGCTCAATAACCAGTTCCTGGGTGGCTAATTACAGGCCATATGCTCCTGGGGCTGGCATGCTGGAGAGGCAGACTGGCATGCTCCCACGCCTGCCGCTGTTCTCATTTCTTTTTGGACCTGGTGCTCCAAGCCTGTACTCCAGGGGCTCCTGGTGGCTCCAGAAGACTGCTTTCTTTCTTAGCTACTGTGCAGTTTTCAGGTGACCCCGGCTGAGCTTAACTGGGCATGCACTACTCAGCCTGCAAGCATCTCAGTGTCAGACCAGCTGGCAAAAGTCAATGGAAGCTGATGACGTCTGCACTGCTTATGTCCCAGGCAGGTGGGTGATGGAGCGGAACAAGCTTTGGCCTGAGCTTCTGCAAGTTGAGCTACAGTTCTGTTTTAGGAAATAATGAAGAGATTTTAGAGACTTCTCCACCTGTTGCATTCTTTGCATTCTTATTCACATGCAAGGACGTTGGTGATATCCACAGTTTGCAGCTTGATTCCTACATGTCTGTGAAGATATTGGTGGATATTAAAACAGTTAGCAGTCCCTTCCAGAGGCAAAGTCCTTTAGACAGCTGATCGCTGCCTTTGTCTTTGAGTCTTTGTGATCTAGGACAGAGAGTGATCTTGGCACAGAGCATAGAAGCTATGCTCTTGCTAAAACACAAGTCTATTTAGGATCCCAGGTCTGACTCAAAGATTGAGAATTCAGAGACCCAAGAGCAAGGACAAGGATAAGGACAAGGACAAGGACAAGGGTTTCTTCAGTGTGGCTAAACTCAGAAGGAACAAAGGAAACTCATATTCTATTAAAACAGCTTTGATTAAATTTTTTCTTTGACAATTTCATACCTGCATATACTGTGCTATGATTATTGTCATCCCACCCTCTCTGATCCCCCACAACATCTTTTGCAGACCCCTCTTCTCTACAAGTCTCTTTTCTCCATTTATGTCTTTGTGCTTCATTTTTATGTCTTGCCAAGTGTAATATGGGCCATCCGTTGTGATGACGATGTATCTGAGAATAGTATGGGAGCCAAGTGAGTTCGTCAGTGGGTACACAGTGGAAGGAGGGGCTTTCCTCTTCTCTAGAATCTTTCCAGCCAATTAGGGGAACTAGCATCCTGGGTGCTTCATTAGAGGCAACAATTGCTCTGAGGTAACACGGGAAAGATGAAAGTGGAGGTCCAGAGACATAGGGAGTCTGACAGTCTCTGTCAAATGTCTCGGGGAGCCTTATCTCTGGAGGAAGGATCATCTCCTGTTCTTCTTGGAACTTGACATGCAAAACGGAAGAGGAGGAGAAAGAGGAGAGGCAAGAAGAGGAGGGGGAGGAAGAGTGGGGAAGGAAGGGAGGGGAAAGAGAAAAAGGGAGAAGGAAGGGAGAGGAGGAGAAAGAGAAGGAAAGAGTGGGGAGGGGTGCATAGGATAAAGGAACAGTATGGAAGTAGATGAGGTAATAATTTGATCTCTCCTGAGAGACGTCTAGGTGTCTCCATGATGACCTAGGACAGGAAATTGTAAAATCATGGCTGATGATCTGTTGATCATGATGTCCCTCTAAGTCATGAAAATATCATAGTTGTTCTTACTTTGATGACATCAGCCTTGAGGAGAGGAGAGAGATTGGGGGAATTTACACCAATCAATCCTGTGTTGCCAGTTTTAGACAAACCTCTCTCTCTCTCTTTTTGAGACAGGGTTTCTCTGTAACTTTTGGTACCTGTCAGGGAACTAGCTCTTGTAGACCAGGAGGGCCTCAAACTCACAGAGATCCACCTGCCTCTGCCTCCTGAATGCTAGGATAAAAGGCGTGTGCTATCACCACCCAGCTAGACAAACATCTCTTAAAGGATTGACATATCTCTGGGGGTGTGACTTTCCAGCTAGTGGGTGGGGTGGGGCTGTCCTCTGAGGCTTCTGTGGTTTCTGCTTTCCAGAAAGTCTGAAGTGCAGTATAGAGAGTCCTGCAAATAGGAAGGAAAGTTAGAATCGGAAAATTAGAATCTGGGTGATCCAAAAATGACAAAGGGTCACAGTACCCACTAACTCTACTTTGCTTGTTGTTATCTGGATATTTTCTTGGTTTTCATGGGTGCTTTGATGGGAAAGTAAGTGAACACACATAGCTTGTGTTTGTGTGTGTGTGTGTGTGTGTGCAGATGTGTGTGTGTTTGTATCTGTGTGGCCAGAGGACAACCTTGGGTGATGTTCCTGAGGTGCCATTCAGTTTTTGTTTGTTTGTTTGAGACTGGAGCTCTTACTAACTTGGAATTCCTCAAATGGGCTTGGCTGGCTGTCTAGCAACCTCCTGTCCTGTATTTTCAGTGCTGAGATTATAAGAGAATGGTGGATACCACTGCATTAGCTAGGGTTTCTATTGCTGTGACGAGACACCACAACCATAGAAACTCTTATAAATGAAAACATTTAATTAGGGATCGTTTGCAGTTCAGAGGTTTAGTCCATTACTGTTATTGTGGGAAGTCTTTTCTGTATCCCAGCTATTTAGTGCCGTTCTCTCTTGGAGACTGTGTGACCTCTTTTCTCTTTCCGAGCCTCCTGATTCTGAACCAGTTTGTTTTGTGGGATTTCATGAGGCCCAGTGAGGTAATTGGATGAGAATGTCTTTTACAACACTAGGCCTGTGTGTACGCTCCCAGTGACAGTCGACGACTGTGCTAGCAAGACTGGTATCGGTTGTGGTAATTTTCTGCAATGTGTGAGTGGGTGGGTGGCTGATGGCAGAAAGTGTCATTCCCTTCTCTTTCTCACTAATTTATATCCTGTGTGCTCATTTTGTCTCTGCCATTGACACATGTCATTTGCAGCTGCTCAATATCCTCTCGGTGGCCTCACTATATCTTAATTATTTTGCACATCATGACTCCTGCTTTCTCAAAGCAGAATCCATAAAACTTGCATTTGTAGACTTTGAGGAAAAAAGCAGGAAACCTGAGTCCTTTTGGTCAGGGGAACCTGCTAGAGACTTGGAATTAGAAATAGTCAATGTCAAGCTAGGATCAAGAAGAGTATTATTTTTAAAAATATGCTCTGTTTAACTATTATTATTATTGTTATCATTGCTGTGTATTTATGACACATGTGTGTTCATGTGCCGAAGTCATACTTGTGGAAGTCAGAGGACAACTTTCAGGTGTCAGTTCTCTCCTTCCACACTTGGGTTGCGGGCGGGACTCAGGTCATCAGACATGCACAGCAAGCATCTTTACCCACTGAGACGTTTCCCATCTCCATGAAGAAGATGCTTACACTGGATGTGGTGGGGCCACTTGGCTCTGATCTCTATAGCCGCTACTCAGTAATGGTCATGATGCTTTTGTGGGAGAACCTTCATTAGTCTGGACTTGATAGACTTAGCAAGTTCTTTGCTCTTTTCAAATATGATCTGAACTGCCTAACCATTTTTAATATGCTCCCCTCAGGTATAGATTAGGTGGGATGAATTAAGTTGTTTGCAGTTAAGATCCCTTCCTGGTTCAGGCAGTGAAACTGAAATGGTTTCTAAATGTCATCTTTGCTTGGAAGTGGTTTAGTTGAAATAGATAGGCATCAGGAGGGAAAATTCACCCATTGCCATCTGGAAAGAAGATACCATCTCTCAGGTTTCCAAATCCACACAACTTGTCCCTTGTCTGCCGATGCTTAAGACAATGACCTCTGCCAAGGGAGGCTGCAGAGTTTTAGGGAACTACAAAGGAGAATCTTTTCAAATATAAAACAAGGGGAGATGGGTCAGCAATTCAGAGCACTTGTTGCTCTTGCAGAGGACCTGGCTTCAATTCCCAGCATCTATATGATGCCTTGCAACCATCTATAACTCCAGTTTCAGGGGATCCAGTGTTCTCTTCTGACCTCCACAGGCTTCAGGCATACATGGAGTATACTTACATATATCCAGGCAAAATTACAACCAGCTTTTCTTTCTTGTCAAAGACTCTATTGTAAATATTGTTTTTGTTGTCTTAACTCTTACCTTCAATCCCCAAAGACCTACTAGTGTGTGTATTTTTTATTTGTTATTTCATTGCTTATAAGGTTAAAGTTAATAAAATATTTTATCTTTTATGGGTATTGTATTATTAGAAAATATGTAGACTGTAAAAACCAATGGAAGAGACTCACGGGACAGAAGAGGGGGAGGAGAAATCATTCAGAAAGAGCGAGGGAGAGACAGAGAGACAGAGACATGCAAATGGTGTGTGTGTGTGTGTGTGTGTGTGTGTGTGTGTGTGTGAGAAAGAGAGAGAGAAAGGGAGAGGGGGAGAACAGGCAAGTGGCAGACATAGAGAGAAGACCAACTTGGAAAAGTGAATTGGTTTCTAAGACCCCAGTAGACTGTCTACTAGTACCCATTCCCTATGGAGTTCTTTTCCACACTGAATCAAGGCTTGGTATTTGACTTCTAGGGTATGGTAGAGGGAACAGTGAATCATTCCCCAGGTAGGTCTAAAATTCATCACTATTTCCCACCATGACCCGTGTTTCCTTATGAAAAGCATCCCACCCCACCATCTTACATGTTGAAGACTGTTATCACAATGTTAGTGGCACCATTCTGGGAGTTTTTGAAAGTTGTAGGAGATTGAACCTAGCTGGGACAGTGTCTTTTTAGGTTCTTATACTTGGTTCCTAGTGACCTCTCCTTCTGCTTCCTATATGCCACAATCATTCACAATCTATTCTTGTTGCCATGAGGTTTGTCCTCACCACAGGTGCAGAGCCAGTGGCATTCTGAACGAGAATAAATATTTTTCTGAAGTTGGCTCATTGGGTATTTGGGTCACAGTTGTGCGAAAGTGACCAATCTAGCTTCTTATGTCATATCTGGGAGATGTTAATTGTCATGTTGGATGGGTGTTCAAAGAAGACCTGTGGGGACCACACAGATATAACCAGTGTGTGACTTCCAGGTTGACTGGTGCTGTGAATTATCCCAGTGCATGTTGACAGATGACACAGCTCCAGTGACTGAACAACAGTGACCTGAAAGATTCCTATCCATCACTAGTAAACCAAGTTGCTGCTACGTTCCTGACCCATGGGGAGCTAATGTGATCATTGTGGTCTTAAGTCAAGTAGCGACCTGCTTCTTGATATAGTTCTCCTGCTGAGCTTTATCTTGGCAAAGAAACTGTGATCTCCAAGTCTGAGTGTGGCAGGGGGATGTTCAGAAATCACCCGTCTTCTCAAGACCCACAGCCGTATTGTTCTGCTTCGTAGCCCCCACCATTTCCATTTAGTAGATATTCCTCCTGGGCTCTGATGGATAATTGGACATTATTTCTGCTTTCCAGTATTGCTGTACCTTTAATTCTCTTGAGTCTATTTTTGTAAGTAACTCCATCGGAAGCTGGATGAAGATGAATCAGGTGCTCCTATCTCGCTGTCTTCGTAAGCAGGAAATGTAGACTCTAGTCATCTCTGGGGTTTTGAGTGTATATTTGTCAGTACACATATTTCAGATCAGTGCTTCAAAATATATGCTTGTTTTGTCATTTTATTTATTATTTACAAGTGCCACTTAGGACTTTATCCTGTGATATAAAACAGGCATAAAACACAAACTTAGAAAGCACAGCAGAAAAGTAAATGAAAAAAGTTCTAACATTTTCTTTTTCTATCCTGATGGCTATTCTGTTGTGACCAGCAAATGTGCCTTTCCTCCCTTTTTGGAGGCCACTGGTCACTGGCCAACATTTTATATTTGTCTTATCTGAAGAGTCTTTACGGATACTGATTCTGCCATATTAATAAATCACTCTTCATGTTGTATTCTTCTCTCTCTCTTTATGTGTTAGAGGAAAATTTGTGGACTTAACTTATCTCCAAGACATATTTTGTTCTCCTACTTATTCCATCTTCTCTGGAGACATAGCACATCACACTCCTGCACATACATCTTCTTCTTTCCCTGTGATCTGGCTTCTAGGCTTGGCTGTATGGCAAAGAACCAGCCCAGTGAAGTCCTCTCTAGCAAGGACACATGTTTGGGAGGAATCTCTTGGCCATTAACTAGCTTGTTTCACGAAGACTGGGGCTCCCTGCATATCTGTCTTCTTCCATTTCCTAGGGCTGAAGAGTTGTGGCAGACATGGTTATAACCAGCTTGTCAGGTCTATTTGTTCAGCTGGGCATCTCTCTTACCTGCCAGACGACCTGGCTTTTCATCCCCATTTAGGCTTCTGAGCTACCTAGTAAGTTAAGAGCCTGTGTTTCTATGTTCCTTCCAGACTTCCACTGGCTTCCCTTGCCTGCAATTGCACAAGTAACTGGGACTGTAAGACAAGGCAGTGAAGGGACAGAAGACTAGCTTTATTTTGTGTGCTCGTGTGTGTGTGTGTGTGTGTGTGTATTCATATTCAGAAGTTATGGGGAAATAATCAGGTTAGATTTAAAAGGTTTTAGCTTAATTTTTTTTGATTAATTGTTACTGGATTTTGGTCATGATATCCCAGTGGCTCAGGGGAAAGGAATTCTTGAATGCAGACATGGAAACTCAGGAAAGATCATCGTGGTGGTCATGCCTTTAACTGCCCTAAACGTTATAAACTCATGGGTGGGCAAGTCTGTGTCCCTGAAGCTTAGTGGTTTAAACAACTGACTGCTGCAAGACCATCATGGGCACTAGAGTCACTTCTCACTCAGGAGTTCAGGTGATGGAGAAGGCATCATTTGCCAGTGACCATGGTGAAGGGAAATAAGAAAATAACAGGAACTCTCAGTTTTTCAACAGTGTTACTGTTGCCCAGAGTACCATGATCAACCAAAGGCCTTGGCCACTTGCAGCTCAGACACAGTGTGACCCAGAGAAAGAATCCCAGTGCTCCAGTGAAAAGCAATCTGTGGCATGTTCTTGTACAGTTAATCTTCCTGAGATTGAAGTCAGAAAACCTCTACGGTTAGCAGAGTAATGTCCTCCCAAAAATGTATACATCTCAGTCCCTGGAACCTTTTGAAACATATGTTGTGTAGATGTATTGGGGTTAAAGGTTAATCTTTGGAAGACAAGGATCTATCTATCTATCTATCTATCTATCCATCCATCATCTATCTATCTATCCATCCATCATCAATCTATCTATCTATCTATCTATCTATCTATCTATCTATCTATCCATCCATCATCTATCTATCTATCTATCTATCTATCTATCTATCTATCTATCTATCTATCTATC
Organism: Dicrostonyx torquatus; assembly: GCA_028555095.1. Taxonomy (NCBI): domain Eukaryota; kingdom Metazoa; phylum Chordata; class Mammalia; order Rodentia; family Cricetidae; genus Dicrostonyx; species Dicrostonyx torquatus. Next base: position 2,290,712 of record JAQHUG010000120.1, read on the forward strand.
TATCCATCATCTATCTACTCTATCTATTTCCGTATTTGGTGTATGGATGTGGGGCAGAGTGAACATGTGGGGCTCAAAGGACAACTTGCAAAAGTCTGTTATTTTCTTCCTCTATGTGGGTTCTGGGGATCTAACCCAGGTCACCAGGCTTCGCAGCAAATACTCTTACCCATTGATACATATTATTGACCCATGACTAAGAATACCGAGTTGGAGAGTGAATTATTGGGGTAGACCTAATTTAACCACATGAGCCCTAATAAGAAAGAAGGATCAGGAAAAATAAATCAAAAGAAGACGTGAGAATTACAATGCATTAGGATGATGATAAGGGGGTTTCAGGTGAAGAATGCAGGCCACTTCTAGATGCTGGAGGAACTAAGTAAGTTCTCTACTCATTCCAGATCAGCACAAGCCTGTGAATACCCTATGAGCCCAGCAAGACTTCTGACCCTAGACTGTAAAATAGTGAGTTTGTTTCTTTGAAGCTGCAGTATTTGTGAATGTATGTACTAGCAACTAGAAGAAATAAACGTAGTTTCATTCTGAGATTCCTCTAAAGGTAGGCTGTAGCTCAAGGTGCAGAATTTGTTCATCAGAGGTAATAACTACAAAGTTGGATTTCAAATGGGGTATGAAGGAGGGGATGAAGGCTGGAATCATTCATCCTAGTGAGGGTGATGGACAGACAGCTTCCAAGATATCAGGGTAAAGATCTGAGTCATGACATATATGCTACAATGCATAACATCCATGCCATGCTGCATAAGCAATGATTCTCTGTCAGAGAAATGTGCTAATTAAGATTCTTTACTGCATATATAACTTTCAAGCTTGGTTCTCTGATCTCTGATGTCCTCTCTTCCAAGTGTCCTTAAGGAAAGAACAAACAGATTCTGTGGTCTTCAACAGAACATTGCTCTGTTTAAAAAAAAAAAATCTTAAACTCATTGGCTTAAAGCAACCCCTTATTCATTTGCAGGGTTTTGTGTATCTACCATCCCCTCCAGTCTGAACCAGTAGCTTGGCTGGGGCTAGAACTCCTGGATGCCTAGATGAAGTAAGCCATTGGGAGGTTTGGCTAGAGATGAGCGGGGTTGACAGATTGGCTTCAGTTCTCCTGCATGCAAGTCTCCACCTCCCTTCTAGGCCTGGCCTATGACTTGGCGACTGGATTTCCAATGGAAACGAAGTAGAAGCAGCCAGGCTAAATTAAGGGTTTGTCCTAAAGCTGATGAGTGACAATTTTGTTAAGACCCATGTGTGGGAAAGGACTTCTCAAGGGAGTCATGCTAGGAGGATGCTTCACTGAGTGGCTGTAAGGCAGCCAGGTGCCACAGAGTATGGAATATGCTCACAGTGTTATGCAAAAATCCTTGGGAGGTGGAAGAGAGAGTGGCTGCCTCTGCGCATGGAAGCAGGAGCAGAACAAAGAGGATGTTTGTCTCCATGCAGAGTGTGAATGCTTTCGGAGCTCTTTGCTTAGGGAACCATTTTTTGCCTAATTTGGCACTGGAAATGCATAGTAAGTCATTAGTAGGGCCAGGAGAGGACAGAGAGGACACAGGAGAGGTGGTATGCAGCCACACCTTTGAAAGCTGTCTAGACTTTGGACACCTCAAGAGTCAGAGTTTCACATAGATTATGTGCTGGAGCTCCGGGGAAAGAGCAGAGTGGGGGAGTAAGATAACTCACGTTGCCTTTTCTGTTTAAGTTCAGTTATTTTCCTCTTTTCACTACATCAGAAACACATTTGGGTTATTTACCCAATAACAATATAAACAACCCACGTTTGGCAGATGCTGTTGTGAATGGAAGTCTTCCACCAGCACTGTGATTTCTGCTTCAGAGCGTGATATAGAGAGTCCTTTGCTGCCTGCCCTCAGTCCATTCTACCTTGGATCAATCTGACTCTCAGCAACATAAAACAAAATACATCAATTCCCCCCACCCTGCCCTGGCCATGGGCCTTCTGGTTGACTAGACACGCTGGGTGGCCAGCGTGTGGGTCTGGCTGATTCTGGATCCTGTTTACAGATTGGGTTGAGGGCTGAATCCTGGGATGGATGATCAGCAGTCTCCCTGGGGACTTGGTCAAAGGCCAGAAGAAAAACACCAACTCCAGTGGCAACAGCCCATCAACACAGGTCCCTCTCCTGTCCCCAGCTGCCAGTACATGGTCAAGTCAAAGCAGTGTAGGGGAAGACAAAGGTGCAGTTCTTGTGCTGTGAAGAATTGGGCCTAATGCAGTTCGCCATGACAGAGAGGGAAACTTAGACTGAAAGAAATTAAGGTTAATTTCATGTGGTTTTTAGGATTAAAATGTAAATCCTTTGAGCCAAAAAAGGCCACTTTCTACTGCAAGACGTACCTTACAAGAACTTTCGGTGATACTTGTGTTTCTGTCTCTGGCTAATTTCACTTAGCATGAAATTCTCCAGCTCCGTTCATGTTATCATAGATGTCAAATCTCTTTTTGGTAGCTGAATAAATACTCTGCTATACATATGTGACACATTTCCATTCTTAATCCATCTCTTGATGGATGTTTAGATTGTTTACATAGTTTGGGCACTGAGAATAATATTGCAGTAGACATGGGAGTGTGGCTGTTTCTTAAAACTCCTACTTTCAATTTCTTTAAATACTTAGCCCAACGAAGGGTTGGTGCTAACAGCAGAAAAAGGAAAACCAAGCTATTTTTTTTTAAATCAAGAATATATGAGGAAGCTTTAGGAGGTGCTAGAGCTGTGCATCTGTAGCCTTCCTTGTTTATGTGTACGGTGGACAGGAAGAGGCGGCCACCCTTCTGATTCCCTGTCTGCAAGAAGAGAAAGGCTGGTGGGCAGGGGCCTGTTAGCTCTGGGTTGGTTATTGGGTGGTAGAGTGGGGACAGGGAGCAGAGGGGTTGACTGAGGGAGGGTTCTGAGAGACAGTGGGTGGAGAGTTCAAAACGGAGAAATCAGAAATGAGTGCAGGTTCCCAGTGCAGGATGGTGGCATACTGGCTAGGGGACTGCAGGAGTCAAGTACTGGCGCTGAGTGTGAGCAGTGTAAGGGTGTTTCACTCACGGACTCTAAATCAGGACCTGCGGGGTGGGGCTCTTCCAGCTCAGGGTCATCTGCAGGATTTGGTTACATCCAACTAATTATAAAGCCTGATCAGCTGTAGGAAAAAACAAAAAGCAGAGGAGACTTATGAGTTAGGATCTGAATCCTTCTGCCTACAGAGAATGGAGAGATCAGTAGCCCCACCTCCTGATGGGCAGTAACCTCTGGCAGCTGAGTGGCAATCACTTCCTTTCATTGGAGAAGAAACTCTCAGTGTGTGCCTCTGTCCCCAAGAGTCCTTTTGTTTGGCAGCCTTGCCCAGCTTCTAACCTAGTCTACCTGCTTGGATCCATCAGGAGCATGAGTTTGGAGACCTTGGCCTTCTATAGAATCTTGACTTTAAACCTTGGATGCCTCTGGAGTTGCTTTCATAGCGAATCTTCATGATTTATTGCAG
>JAQHUG010000120.1:2300067-2317115 GCA_028555095.1 Dicrostonyx torquatus
CTGCTCTCTGGAGTGTTGCAGCTGGTGGGGGTCAGGGATAGCTCCTGCTCTCATGACCACGGGGTCAGCTCTTCCATCTGTCCATGAGGTTGATGAGAGTAGGGGAAGAGGCCAACTCTTCTCAGCCTATGCTACCACAGTACAGATGTACGGTAATGGATACAGCTCTCCCATGCTCACAGTTTCAAGACTGACTCACCCACCCCTGCGCTAACAGGGTTGGCTCTAATGTGCTGCCCTGCTGTGGTGCATGGCTAAGCCAGGGTGAGCTTTTACACACACACACACACACACACACACACACACACACACACACACACACCACATCCTGGGTTGACACACCTCAGTTAGCAAGAACAGTTAGCCATAGGCAGAAGTACAGAGGCCCAAAGGCAAGATTAGTACATTTAGGGAGTTTCTGAGAACTGTGGGTTATGATGGATTAGGTCTTAGTTCTCATTTTGGCAGATATTGCTGCCTGCATGCTGGGTTCTAAGAGTTGAATGGTACTTCCATCATTTTCTCATTTGTGCTAAGGTCTGGAGCTTGTATATTATTTGTGGGCTATATGAGTGTGTGTGTGTGTATGTGTGTGTGTGTGTGTGTGTGTGAGAGAGAGAGAGAGAGAGAGAGACAGACAGACAGACAGACAGACAGACAGAGACAGACAGGCACAAAGGGGCAAAGATAGAGAAAAACTTAAAACCTACCTTAGTATCAAATTTCCAGAGGCAACACATATTATCATTATAGTTGCTGTATTATCTATGAGATTTCCCAGACCTTATTGAGCCTGCCATCGAAAGTCTGTGCTTTTTGGCCACTATCTCTCCATTTCCTCTGAAGTTTTAATATAATTTGAAGTCCTTTCCAGAGAGGTGTCCTGATACTTCAAACATTTGGATACCCTAAACCCCTTACAATGTTTTACCCTGGAACCTGGGTTAAAAGAAAGACCTCTGCAGGAGAAAGGGGTCCCTGTGTGTCCTTGAACCCTGCTACATGGGCACTTAACATGGTGAAGCACACTTCTCACAAGTGTGGACTGTTCCCCTCTTTCTTCCCCCGACAGCTCCTCTGCTCTCTCCTTTTCCACGCCCTGTCTACCTGTCGGCCCACATTTTCTCTTTAGCCATGTGTCTTGTCCTTCCACTGTCTTTTCGTGTGTCTGGGCCCTCCACCCTCTTTTGTCTGTTGCCCTGCAGAGCCTCTAAGCACTCTCTCACACACAGCACAGTTACAGAGAGGGAAAGGCCAGCTCTCATGCACCCTGCAATTCTGGGCTTCCGTCTTCATTCCTTTCCTGCTATCTTCCATTTGCCAGCCAGTTATAAATAGCTTAAAGAAGATTTTATTTCCAGCTCCGAAGTGACATGTGCTGTCAGCAGCACCACAAAACACTTCATTGATGTTTTTAAGGGGGTGGGGAAGAGGAAATCAAATTGCTTATTTGCCCAAAGCAATGTTCAGTGAACTCAAATCCATTGACTCACCGTGGGACTCTGTTTTCCCCAAGAGAATGGATTGTGAAATTTGGACTACAAGTAGCCTTCGGGCTGAATGGCTGGACCTCCTCAGATTAATTGGCCAAAGCCTCACCTCAAGGAGGAGGGTTGAGGGATTGGGCAGCCCTACAAGCCTCCGATAAGCCCCACGAGCTGCGGTGGGGGTAGCCACTTCTAAAAGCTTCAGGGCCTTGTCTTAAAAGTATAAGTGATTGTTTTTCAGTCTGAGGCAAGTCAGGACAAAGCAAGAGAGAGAGAGAGAGAGAGAGAGAGAGAGAGAGAGAAGAAATTCCTTAGCATGCTGAGCTGTCCCAGTGGAAGGAAATCAAAGTCAGAGCTTTGCAGCTACAGAGAGAATGGGCTGTGTGAGACACTGGTTTATGACTGGGGTGCTTTCTGTGACACTGTCCTAGATGAGGGAAGTATGAAGAAGCATAGACAATGAAAGGTGAATAATTTGGTTATAGTCTTTGAGGCTGGGACACAAGCCCAGTACAAAGTTCTGAGAAGCTGGAGTTGCCTATCCCTGTTAGTAGATTAAGTGATGTCCTCAACCTCTCAACCTGCTCTTCCAGGCCAACCAGCTTGTAGAGTTCTCACTGTCTACTGAGCTCCCCAGCAGTGGATCAATGTCTTTTGACATGGAAATGATTGTTCTTGCACCCATTCTATAGCTGAGACAGTTTAGAGGTGAAGTCACTTGCTGGAGGTCAGCAGTAGAAGTGGCAGGGGCTAGCAGTTTGGTCTTATGTTTATCTTCCTAACCTCTCTGTGCTGTTATCTCATGTGCTGTTATCTCAACGAGAGAAGCCTCAGAATGGAGAGTACTTCATAGAAAAGAAACAAGAACACAAACAGCCTGTTTATTGTTAGTCCTCAGACAGCTCACACTGCCCAAGGGAAAGAGAAACAATTAGACCCTGAACTAAGAGGGCCAACAGTGGCTCCCATCACTTTGGACTCTGTCAAGGGTAATAACAGAAGCTAATTCATACCCTGACTTTTAACCCTACTCTGAGATAGCCATCACTTGCTAGGTTTCCTGCTGTAGTAGAATCTGCCAACTAGGCTGGTCATCTTTTTCCTTCTTAAAGAAATGGGCAGGATAGGGAGAGAGAGAGAGAAAGAAAGAGAGAGAGAGAGAGAGAGAGAGAGAGAGAGAGAGAGAGAGAGAGAGAGAGAGAGAGACCTGGCACATAGTACAGAGATCCCAGCCCTGCCAGCCATTAGACCTTCTTAGTAGTAAACCTGGGATTGGGAAGGGGAATGTTCTAAGAGTTTCTTGTGACCTGGCTCATCCATTCTTCTCTGGAATGATTTTAAGGGCACCCATTTTCCTTATGCCATAAATGAGGCATTTGTAGTGATCCCTTCCATTTACTGGTGTGTTTAGCTTTTCCCTACTGTTCTGGAGTAGAAGCCCCTAGGTGTGGGGACCTTAATGACTTATTCATTGTCATGTCTCCAGTGCCAGGATTTACAGTGCTTTTAATGAACGCATAAAGGAACTTGTCCAGTATGGGCTACCATAAAGAAACCGAGTTCTCTATGACTGTACCAAGGAGAATAAGCCAGCTACATTAGTGTCTGGGAACTGGAGTTGGTGAAAATGATTAACTGGAGTGGAGCCAGTGTGTACACCCTGGGAATCCCGCATTGGAACTGGAGAGAAATTCATGATACTTGTTTTTTAACTCCAATCAGTGTGTGTCTAAAGGGGTCCTTCTGTGTGTCTACAAGGAAAAAACACTAAAGAAATGTAAGGTAAACACTGTCTCAGCTTTTGGGAAGTTCCATATGGAATCTAGAGGAGCACACCAAGGAAGTTCAATTCTCAGTTCCTTTATTTATAAACTGAGGACTTGGGACTTTTGCTGCCTGTCGTCTGTTATGGTTCGAGTGTAAATGTCCCCCCACAGGTACCTGTGTTTGAATACTTGGTCCCACATTGGTCGTGCAGTTTTGGGAAGTAGTGACCTAGTCTTCTAAACGGGTCACTGGGGTGGGCATGGCAGGGTATGTCTGCCTATGGTTCTGGTCAGACTCCCTGCTTCCTGATCTTCCGTGAAGTTGTTTCTGTGAGGTATTTTGTTAAGGCAACTAGAACAGTAACTAAACAGGTCTTCTTACTAGATGGTGATTTCTGACACAGTAGCTCCTGTGTCCCCAATGGGAGACAAGGGTTTTTGTGCACTTGACTTTTTAGGAAGTGCCGAGGCTGGAAGGAAAGGAGAAAAGGCAGTATAGCTCACAAAGGACTATAGATGAGTGACGACTGGCCAGCTAATGGGAACGTTATCTCATAGGGACATTTCAAACATACCTCAGTGCTGTCCAGTTGCAGGCTGTGGAAGCAGGGATCTACTTTCCTAATTACTGTGCCTTCCTTTTTCAGCATTGGTTGTTCCTTGGGATTGATAGAATAGTCCCAGTTCTGAGCAACAGTGTTCTTTTGACTAGAGAGAGCACCCTCCCACGGAGGTGCAGGGAGTCTTCGGTGTGTGTAGAAATTATCTTCAGGAGTCCTTGGATGAACTGAGGGAAGGACAGAGGAACCATTAACGTGACTCTGTAGCAAGGACTATCTTTGGTTTATTCACCTCTCTAGCTCCAAGTAGAAGGTGCTGGGCCCATTTGTATTGAATAAATAAATTCTCCAACTCTGACTTTGTGTAGCTCCAAGCCTTCTGCAGTAGCAATGACCACTGAATGACAGTGATGCCATGTTAGTCTGTTGTGGGACAGACAACAGTGATAGCGGGCTTTAGAATGAATGTACAGCTGAAGAGACTGGAGAATCCAGGCACCTTCCAGGGAGGCGGGAACCTAACTAGACTGTGAAGAATGGGTGACAGCTCCAAGATGAGGAGGCCATCTAATGGTCAGGGAACCTCCTAGGCACCACAGAGAGAAAGAAAAGAGAGACCCTTTACCACCCAGCCCCGTGCCAGCCTCTAATTCCTCATTAAAATTGTCCTAGCTTCTCTTGCTATGCCAGAACTTGGCTACCCTGGTATGCACTGTTTACTCAATGTCTTCTGCCTGGATCTCATTTCCCAGTTCCTGAAGCGGCCTCCTCTCTCCCATGCAGCTTCTTCTCACACCCTCTGACTAAAACAAGACTTGGTATTGGGACAGAGTGGACACCAGTGAACATGGACTCTACACCTGGCTCCGTACTCAGAGCTGGATACGTTTTAGGAGGTGACTCTCAATTTTGAGCCTCATCTTTAGTAGGGAGTGTGGCCTAAGATGGCTCTGATATCATTGTGAGGACTGACTGTGTAAGGGTCAGGTCTGGACCATAGGTTTACTATAAAAATGGCTCAGTTAGGATACTGGTTTCTCCCTCCCAGGGTGAGGGAATAGGACAGTTGCTTCAGGCACCTTGTGCTATTCCATATGGGAGATACTTTGCATGACACAGTCTGTATTTTTATTTTGGAAGTTCTATGCATTACCTCTAAGACCCCATTTGCTTTTTTTTTTTTTTTGGGTTTTCGAGACAGGGTTTTTCTGTGGCTTTGAAGCCTGCACTGGAACTAGCTCCTGTAGACCAGGCTGGTTTTGAACTCACAAAGATCCACCTACCTCTGCCTCCTGAGTGCTGGGATTAAAGGCATGTGCCACCACCGCCCAGCCCCCATATGCTTTCTCATTACATTCCAGCCTTAAGTGTCCCCTGCTGGTCACTGGTCCTTGTACTATGGCATGTGTATAAAGCAGTGGGACTCAAGGACCTAGGAGCCCATGGAAAGGCATAGGTAAGTTTAGGTGGAGAAGACATTGCCTGATTAGGAGCTGATCTGGTGGGGGGTACTTTGCCTTCCCTGCTGTGTAACCTGAGCAAGTACTCACCTCTCACTTCTGAATCTGGTGGGGACCCACAATGAGATCTGTTGTACCTGTTGCTGGGATTATTGCAAAGGTTAAGTGGATAGGTGGCACCTCACTGGACTGCTTCTTGTTTAGGAGGGTGAAGAAGAAGAGGGTGGGTGTGTCTGGGAGGTTGGAAGCAGGGAGCTAAAGGTGTCAGCTGTTATTTGAGACAGATCCTGTTTTTCACTGTGATCTTGAGAGAGCTGCATCTTTGTGTCAAACATTTCTCTTGTGCAACTTGGATCTAATAAGCCCTTCGTTATATGTTTGTAGAGTTGTTAGGAGATCAAAGAGGCCAATGAACAAGAGAGTGTTCTGTTAAATGTCCTAGAGATGCATGTTAAAGGTTATTGTTGTTATTGACCTTTCTCTCTCCCTCCCTCCCTCCCTCCCTCCCACCCTCCCTTGTTTTTTTTTGTTCATTCCGTTCACCGAGTCTCATGTATACCAGTTGGATATTGAACTCATTACATAGCTGATGAATCATCTTCACCTCTACTTCTTGAGTGCTGGGATTACAGACCTGTATCACCATGCCCAGGGTTTCATGTGGCAAGTGTTCAACCCACTGAGCTACATTCCTTGCTCACTCTTTCTTGCACCAATTGCATAGTGTTTGGAGTAGGTGACTCTGCTCTTGTGGATGCAGAAAATACCCAGGCTTGGCTAATATTAAATGCTGGATTTTTGTTTGTTTGTTTCAGAGGTTAGTTTGCAGACAGGCATGGGCTTCCAAATCAGTCAGGTGACACATAATCTTAGGCTAAACACTCCAGAAGAGGGGAGTCTTCCACTATGGCGATGTGCTGCAGAGTCTGTGTAGAGATAGGATCTGGTCTAAAATGTGGTTAGTTGTAGGTGTTCAGAGAACACACCTGAGCTCTTAGCTCGCCCAGATCTTCCATTTGCTAGTTTTTCTCTGTTCTTGCACTAAGACGGTAATTTATTAAATGTCAGAAGTGTGTCTCTGTATCCCAGACCTGGGATATAGAGGATCCATGCTTGAGACTCCAGCAGAGTCAGGGTCTATTGAGGACCCACTGATTATAGACAGGGTCTTTTTGCAATCTCATCACGTGGCTGAAGGAGCAAAGGAGATGGATGAGTACAGTGTGCTTGAGTGACAGAAGAGACAGCAATGCAAAAGGGAAGAACAGCACCCCCACTTCCTGTTCCCGAGGACTCTGCCTTCCTCACTTGGTCACCACTAGGAACTACACTTTTCTTCTTTTTTCATTTTAAAACATAGTTTTATTTCTTAATTTTTGGGTTTTTTTTTTTTTGGTTTTTCGAGACAGGGTTTCTCTGTGGCTTTGGAGCCTGAGCTGGAACTAGCTCTTGTAGACCAGGCTGGTCTCGAACTCACAAAGATCCGCCTGCCTCTGCCTCCCGAGTGCTGGGATTAAAGGCGTGCGCCACCACCGCCCGGCTATTTCTTAATTTTTAAAAGTAATTTTTAGTGAGATTGAGAATACATAGATGCATCTTTCTTGAGAAGGGATCTTTAACTAATAAGGCTTTAATGATTGCCAATCTAATTCCCACCTTATTGTTATTAAAATGATTTATAGCAGTTTTTGAAATTATAAAATATTTATATTATCCCCCTTTCCCTTTTCTCTTTCCTTTCTACAACCTCTGTTGTGCAATACCCCTTCAAATTCATTGTATCTTTTTCTTTCAGTGGTTATTGCATGCTTACATCCATCTATCCATACATACATGTTCTTAAATGCATAAATACCACCTGCTCAGTTCGTGTAAGGTTACTTGTATGTATATGATCTTAGGGCTGATCAATTAGTGTCGGGTAACCAGTTGGGGAGTTCTTCCCCACGGCAGTCCCCTGCTCTCAGCATTTGCCATCTTATGTGTCCTTCGGAAGGAACTCCACCTCTTAATACAGCCATGATTACATTTCAACCTGTGGATGTTGAGAGAACATGCAGCCTGTAGCATGAGCTTTGTGATATGGGGCGGGTTACAGAACATCTCAGGACCTCAACTTTATCATCTATGAGGAGAAATTTCAGAAGCACCCAACTTAAGAAGCTGAGTTTTTTGTTTGTTCGCTTTTGTGTTTTAGTTTTATTATTTACTTTATGTATAGGAATGCTCCATCTGCATGTACACCTTTATGCCAGAAGAGGACATAAGATCCTGCTATAGATGGTTGTGAGCCACCATGTGATTGTTGGAAATTAAATCCAGGACTTCTGGAAGAGCAGCCAGGATCTTAACCGCTGAGCCATCCCTTCAGCCCAGGAGTCGAGTTTTAAGTGGCTGAATGTTTAGACAATACTTGAATGCTGTCGAGTAATGAGCGTTAGCTGATACCATTGTCAGCAGTTACAGATGAGAAGAGCATGTGCTGGTGAAGCCACACAGATAAACTGTCCCCTGTTATCACTCAAATTCCGTGCCTGAATTTGAGAAGCCACTGGGGTTTCCTCCTTGAACCAATTAAAATTGAGTGTCTCTGTAAATTACAATGGGAGTCAACTGAAGCAATGGTCATTTCTATATAAAAAAGCTGTCTGTCAATATCATATTGGACATCTTCAGGCTAAAGCTGGAATCGCCTGTCTAGGACTGCAGTGCTCATTACTAGGCCCTTATCCGGCTCACTGACCTCCTCTCTCTGTATCCACATGCCCTTTGCTCCCAGCCTTCCTGTGCTTGTGCTGTCTCATCCTTGATTGCTTTGCAATGTTGTCCTTACTTCCTCCTGGGAACAGTCTTCCTCACTGACTTCCTCTTGCCTGGGTGCTCTCACTTGGAGGAGCCCTCTCAAGCTCACTGAGGCTGGGTTAGGACCTCATACTGTCATAGGAGACACTGGTCCTGCCGCTCCCCATGCTCTCTTGAAGAGCTCTTTCTTGCTGAAGCACTTCACATTCACTGTCCAGGCTTTTAGCTATGAATAAAATAGCTGTGGATCCCTCAGGCCTGGCACAGTGTCTACCACATAGAAGATGCTCAAAGCACACCTATGCTGTGATTCACGAACACCCCAGTGAATGGTGAGTAAGACAAAGAGATGAAAAACAAGTACAACAGGCCAGATTTCAACACACCACAAACCTCTGTGTGAGTTGCTAAAAATTTGACTGTCAGATTCTCAAGGAAGCAGCCCACGCAGGAGCCATGCAGTTAAGAGTCTCATTGGTCCTGCCAGTGGCTGGTTTGGCTGTGTCATTGAAAGTGAAGCCAAAGTCCACCTGACAGGTGCTTGATTTAATAAAACACCCTAAACTCATATCAACCCTGACATGCCCAGGGAATAAGGCTGCAAATTAAAGAGATGGATACTCCACTCTGGTGCAAGCCAAGATTTAAAAGACCCTAGTCACTCTTATTTATAGAGTTTGGATTTCCCTTTAACCCTTGGGTGAGAATGGGACAGCTGGCTTGCCCTAAATACTAATGATTCCTGGAGTGAAGCGCCTAATAAATGTTCCCACCTTTCTACAGGGAATTCTCTCTCTGCTAATTGCTGTCAGCATCCATCAGGATCACGGAACACAGAGTCTCAACGGGGGGTGGGGAGGCCTTGGGGCCATGCTCTGCCACTAGGAGAAAATCCTTCAGGTGTCTGAGGGACCCTTGAGTGGCTGTCTCTGCAGGGATGTTCCAGTGTCGAGATCAAGAGGCCTTCAAAGGATGGTTCTTGGGGCTTCACGGCCCTGGAAGTGGTCTGAGCAAGGAGGTTGCCGGTCCTTGGGTGATTGAGTGATGATGGGAAGCGATTCCACCCACTCCTTGACCTGGTCAGTCCTGTTTATCTCTTTTATGGCTCATTGTTGCTCTACAAGTTTTATCAGTGATGTTCTGTTGATGGAGCAAGAAAAGTTTGCAAACTGCAGATTAAATCCAGCTCTCATCTTTAGACACTGTCTGGGAAGTTGCGTGGGAAGTTCGACAAGGTCACATAGAGCTCCTACCTGGGTCACAAGCACAGGTATCCAACTGAGCAGGCAGCAGCACTGTCAGTATATTGTGTCTACCTGTGACAGACCTTAACTAATGCTCAAGCCCCCACCCATGTCTGGAGCTCTGGGACTGCCTGTAAGGAAGAATGACGGACATGGAGCTTCACAAGGTAACTCTCTTATGCCAGTCACTGGCTGGGAACATCACGCTTCCATGGATTTAACAGAAGTTTTCTGCCTGTGAACGTTGTGCATGGGGTACATATCAGATTGGAGTTCAGGTCTTAACTTTACAGAGATGATATTGTTTGCAGTAGGGTAAGGGTAGAAAGCAAGCAAGTATACATCAAATGATTCCAAACATCTCGTGTGAAGATGGAAAACAGCCGTGTACTGCGGTAGGTAGGAGTGGAGAGCCATACATGATGAGTGCATTTTCACAGGTGGTCATGATGGGTCAGGAATACCGTCCGAGAAAGGATGTTTGAACTGAGTGAAGCTTGAGTTCAGGAAGCCAGGCAATTCCGAGATGTAGTTAAGGGCAGAGTCCTCCAGGGAGGGTGCAGCAGCATGCATAAGGGATACTGGGTATCCCACTGGCCTCTTAATTCCTTCACTTCTTCCCCAGCTCTTCAGCCACAGGCACATCCACCTTTTCAGATCACACACTCAGAGACAGTTTCAGTGAAGGCCTATCTCGTTGGTATCTATGATTTCACATCATGCTCATAGTTGTATCCTGCTGTTCCCCTTTTCCTTTGTGGCTTAGTTTATGTGCTGTGGGGATATGGAGAGATGCTCAAGTGGTGAACTCCCTCCTGTGCAAATATGAGGGCCTGAGTATGAATTCCCAGCACCTATGCAAATCCAAGTAGCTGTGTGCATCTGTAATCTCAGGCTCTGAGGATAGGGACCAGATCCTTGGAGCTCATGGCTAGCCAGCATAGCTAAATTAGTAAGCTCCATGTTTAGTTAGAGATCTTGCCTCTAAAAAAGAAAAAAAAAAGAGCTCTGGTCTTTATACTCATGTTTGCCTATGTGCAAACACACCAACATACACACACCCACATACCATCAGAGGCTTGTACTTGCTTTGAGAGCATGAAACAAATAAAAACGAAGACATTGTGCAATTCCTTCTATATCCAAATGCTTCTCATCTAGTAACTGACTCAGATAGACATCAAGGAATGCCTTCTTCCTCCTGTCTTACTCTGTGCGCCTGAATGCATTGGTGAGATAGACATAGCCCTGCTGACTAGTTCTCTGGACTGGTACTGATGGATGATCATGGCCATTGCTACCCATTTCAGATGGATGCTTAACAGTGGCCACCCTCCTTAATAGACTTACAGTTTCTTGAATTTAGAAAAGCACTTTCTCCTGAACACCCCACTGGCCTTCCAAGATTCATTCTCAATTAGTTTTACTACTTACACGTGGAATGGATACTTAAAATAAATCCCACACTAGCTCAGAATTGAGAAATAGATGATTATTTATTTAGGGGTAAACTCACAAATCAGAATTCTCTGCTTGAACAGAGAACAGAGAACGAATCCAGCAATTCAGCAATCCAAAAGAAGAGCCAGGAAAGAAAGAAAAAGGGGCGGGCGCAGGCTCTGCATCTGTATTTATAGTATAAGAGGCCACGCCCCAGTAGGTGGGAAACCACAAGTTGTAGGATTTTCTACAGCACTTACATAATTGAGGAGAAGAATGCAGATCAGGAATTCTCTTCTTCATATTTCAGCCCCTTGACCTGTGTCTCTTTGCTCCTGATTCTCAACTTTTTGTCATTCCAGTGAATGAATGGTCCCAGCTCAATCTAAGGCCCAACTTTCATTGAGGTTTGGATTGCTGGATTCATTCTTGTACCCTGAGTTATTCTGTAACAATATAAATATATCCCAACATCTCATACCACAGTATAACCTCCTCTTGCTTTTATTCCTTCACTCTGTCTCTGGTTTCCTCACCATTGTTCTGTTTACTCCTGTCCTCCATGTCCTGTGTTTCCTACTCCAGTTTTCTAAATCTTACCCCTCCCTTGATGGAAACCACCTTTGCAGGTCATCGTCTCTCTCAAGGTCTGGTGAGCTGAGAGCTTGTTCCCTGCCATACCCTTTATTTCCTAGTACCTTGCTCAGTGGATGAGGACCTTGACCCATCCTTACTCTCAGCCTCTCGTGTGTCTAAGCTCAGAGTGTTGTGTGCTGGTGCACCCTGGGCTCTTTTCTCTTGGTTTGTGCACTGTATCCCCTCCCCTTCTCTGGGTCTGAGTGCCAACCACTCGCAGGCTCGGCTCTGGATCCCCTTGTCTTCCTTACCTGCACTCTCTCCTGAGCTGACCCCATCCACTGCCATGACTTTAAATACCATGTTCATAATGACTTCCAAATTTATATCTGCAGCTCTGCTGTGCCCGCTGCAGACTCGTCTATCCTGCTGCCTGACATCCCACTTAGATGACTAATGGGCACCTCAACTTAATGCATCAAAAGGAGAAAAGTCTTAATTTTCCCACCTCACCTCCGAAGTAGTTCTTCTCTTAGTGTTCTTCCTTGTCTGAGTAAATGTCACCACCACCCTCCAAATCAGTCAAGCCCAAGCCCCAGGAACCCTCCTTAATTCTCCTCGGTGCCTCACCCCCATATCCAGCCCACGGAGAGTGTGTACTGTGTGTGCTCTTCTTTAGAGAGAGCGAGACTCTGTCCACTTTCCTCGCCCCCCTCTACTGCTCCAGATGCTTCAGACCTCTGCAGCTGCCCCAGGGGCTCACTCCACTGCCTGCCTTATCCTCTGTGATCTGTCCTCCACGCACCAGACCATGTGTTCTCTTCAGCAAGAACATCAGATCTTACAACTCACCAGGGTAGAGGCTTCCTAAGATTTCTGCCCCGAGGTGCCTTTGACAACTTCTCCCCACTTACTTTTTCAGTCTTGGGAAGAGTGGTCCATCAGCCCTTGAATGCTCGTTAGAAGAGCTTTTTCAGTGATAAACCCATTCTTTCTGTCTCCTCCAATAGTTGGGTACAAGGACATTTCTGTACAGAAGTAACTGGCACTTCGGAGCCAGACATCTGAGTCATCCTCCCAGCTCTCTCACCCATGCGCTCCGTGAAGAGACACCATTTCTGTGGAGTCTCTGCTTTCTAGCATGTTTGTGGTGTGCCGTGTGGTACCCAGCATGTATTATATAACACTGATTGTTTACCTCCTCAGCATCCCACTTGGTCAGTGGAGGAAAGTCATCCTTAGGCCTGGGGTGGAGAACAAGAACAGCTTAATGGAAGGGTCTGTGCAGGAAGGAGATCTTAAATGCATGTGCTATGTAGGGATAACAGCACTGACTCTCCAGGGCAGAGTCAGTGACTAGATCAGGGAGTCGCACTAAAGGCTCTTCTGGGAGGAGGTGTCACATCCACAAGAGATGGGTCAGTCCAATGATGGTGACAGTGTTTGTCCCACAAATCCAGCTCTTCTAGTTCTTGTGGAGATGGCAGCATTATAGGGAAGGCATATGAAGTGACTCTGGTTTTTCCTGGGTGGCCATGGTCAGGTGGGGTTTGGGGAACACACCTGGTCCCCAATTCACCTTTGCCAAACAGTCTGTACTTTTCTAATATGACCCGCCTTTGCTGACTGTCTGCTTAAAATCCACTTCCTTCTGCTCTTGGGATAAAGTCTGCATATTTTTTCCAGGTTTACTCAGATAGTCTACGCTCCAGAATGCTCATTTTGTTTTCTCTTTTACTCCACACTAGGCATGCCTCTCTGGATTCCCATTTCCCCTGGAGCTTCCTTCTCTTTTGCCACAGTGTGACAAGATATCCATACTTTCTGAGCTCCCAAAGGACAGGCACGATGTCTACTTCTTTTGTACCAACTTTAAGGATACTGCCTGGCAGTGGACCATGAAAGCTAGTTATTTGCCTAAGAAGATTTATGGTAAAGTCTTGGTGATGAAGAAAATGTCTTTATTTCAGTAGCTTTCTGTAGCCCTGTGTCTTACCTCCAAGCTCCCAATATTGTTAATAATATATTCATTTTATAGATGGTGAAAGTCATATCCTGTTCAAATTAA
The DNA here is from genome assembly GCA_028555095.1 of Dicrostonyx torquatus. Taxonomy (NCBI): domain Eukaryota; kingdom Metazoa; phylum Chordata; class Mammalia; order Rodentia; family Cricetidae; genus Dicrostonyx; species Dicrostonyx torquatus. Next base: position 2,313,471 of record JAQHUG010000120.1, read on the forward strand.
AGTGTAAAAGATGAAGTAATGGCTTTAATGAGGATATTGGAGCAACAGTTGAAACCCTGATAGCAAAACCTCCTGCATGAACACTCAAGGGAGGCAGAATTTGAGGACTATTGGGACTGTTGCACATTCCACAGAAAACATCACGTGCTTTGCCTATGTTAGTGGGCCTGGGATCAGGAACTCCAGGGTTTTCCCAATCCTTATGGGCCTTGGTGGAATTCTGGAGTAGTGTTATCTCAAAGAAAGATATAGCATGGAAGAGTGGTTGATTGCTTTGAGTTCAGGAGGACTGGTCTGGGCATCCCTTCCTTGTGAAAAAGGCTTTAGGATAAGAAGATGTCTTGGGTTATGTTTTCCAGAGGTAGGTTTAGAGATGACTTTTGTCCAGGTAGTATATAGGTGGTGCTCAGGACAAACCAATGAGTGAGTGAAGAAGGGAAAAGCCAAGCATGGGTAGAAGTTCATAGAATTCCTAACATCACTTCCAGTTTGATACCAAAGGAAACTCTGGGCATTTCAGCCCTGGGATACTCACTCCTTCAAGTAGGGGATCTGGGTGGGAGTTTCTCAGTCTTGTGGTCATTGGCTAAGGCCCACTCCATGGGATGTTACTCCCCTTCTTCTCAGTACAAAACACACATATTGGCTGTAGCATCCCAAGGGGGAATCTACAGCCTTGTGAATGGCTCATAGAAAGTGACACTCTTAGTAGATGGGCCTTGTTGGAGTAGATATGGCTTTGTTGGAGTAAGTGTGCCACTGGGGGCAGGCTTTGAGCATTCAGATGCTCAAGCCAAGCTCAGTTTTCCCTCTCTGCCTGTTGCCTTCAAACCCAGATGTAGAATTCTTAGCTACTTCTCCAGTACCACTTCTTCCTGCAGCCAGCATGAAATCATGCTTCCTACCATGATGACAGTGGACTAAATCTCTGAATTGCAGGACCGCCCCCAGTTAAATGTTTTCCTTTATAAAGTTCCTGTGGTCATAGTGTTCTTCACAGCAGTAGAAACCCTACCTACGAGACCATGGAAGAGTATGCACAAAAGCATTCTGAGTAGGATTTAGTAGAACATGCCAGTTGTAGGTTTAGAGTTGACTTTGTGCAGCTTTTGTAGAGGAATACACAGAAAGACATCATTTTCCTGAGACAGGTCAGACAACCAAGAAACTCCTCTTGTATGTGTGAGATACAAAGAGTAAATTATACGTCCCTGGAGGAGAAAGTGTACGAGTCTCACAGTTCCTGTCATGATTCACCTATCATGGCAGAGTAGATAATCAGAGTCCTAATTCTTTATCTGTAATTCAGGATCTGTTACACTTCGCGGGCTGTAAGCCATGAGGGTTAACATGAGCTCATCTGAAGTAAGTGTAAACTAGTTGCGTGTTAGGCACTGATGTGCTCTACACAAAGGGCCAACCCTAGATTCTAGAGAATCCTTGGGGGCCAACTTCCAGGCTTCCCGATTTGGAAATTTGGACCAAGCAAATGGCCAAGTTACATTGTTAAAAGTGACTGAGATGTCTCATTTCAAACCTAAGCCTTTCCCATAGCATCCTGGTACTTTTCTCCAGGTTTGGTACAGGTAGCCACTAGCAGGCTGACGACTGATGTTTCCTATTTCTTGTACATCTGACATGTCCTTGAGTCCAATCACAGCAAAGAAAAAAAATCACCATTCAGATAAAAGGGTGAAGATGCAGTGAGGTGACATATGGCCTGCCATCCAGAGCTCACATGTGTCACACCTGTAAGATGCAGCTGCTGAGTTCAGAGATGAGTATTCTCTGGGGGTTCCACCCTGGTGTCAGCTAGTGGTGGGCATCATTTGCTATAACAGTTGGAGGGACCTACTCAGCCAAGACAGTGACAGCCTTTCAATCAGTGTAGGCCCATCTTCATACAATGGACAGAGCAACATGGTGTTGCCTTGAGCTGAGAAGCTCATTCATCCTGAGAAGCCTGAAGCCTAGGTAAGGCCAAGTAAGGTCAGTGGTCTTGGGGGGTTCAGAACCCCAGGAGCTAGATGCTGAAGGCCAAGCTATGAGAGAAAGAACGAAGACCTAAGTACAGCAAACACTTTGTTATTTAAGGCCCGAGCTGACACATTTTTGCTCTTCAGGGAATAGGTCCTTCATACAGAATGGAAACAGTTTTATAACGCAAAAGGAGACATTACAACTCCATGGTGAAATTGTAATGCTTTATTTATTTTTCAAGACAGCCCCTCCACATCACACAAGACTCTAGCTTTTATATATAAAATATAAAATGGATTTATGTGTATGCATAAATGCAAAGGTGGTGCAGGTAGACAGGAAAGGAGCAAAGTGGCAAGGATCCTGCTGAAGAAGAGCAGTGATGAGACCCAGCAAAGTGTAGTGTGCAAGGCTGCCCAGAGCCTGGGAGGTGACAGTGGACCCACCCCTCAGTGGGTCTTATGAGAGGGTCATAGGGTTGAAGGTCTGCTAGGTAAGTGGGCCAGACCAGGGTGATGTTCCTCCCCTCACTCTCTCTTTTCAGGTCATTTTTGTTGGAAGGGTCAGGAAGACACAAGGGAAAGATTGAAAGCATCAACTTTTTAGTCAAACACATGTTGATTTGTATGCTCTCATTCTCAAACAATATGCCAAATATTATGTAAAAATTACTTAGTTTTAAAGGAAAATCTTGTTCTCTTGCTGTACATCAGTGCAGTGCATGACAAGTCAGAAGCAAGCAGATGTCACATCTCACCTCGTCACCTCCTGGTTACAAAAATCACCTCAGATTAGACCTGGGTTTGGAGATCTTGCTGGTAGCTCAGCACTGCCATTCACAGACATTGTGACTTCAGTTACTTGCACAGTTTCTTTGAATCCACTTCCCTTATCTCAAACCAGAACCTGATGAATAGACATGCCAGAGTGTGGGTGAAGATGTCATGGGACTGCAAGTCCTGTTAGACCTGGAGAGAGCATAGACATTACTAGTCTTGGGTGATGATAAGGCTGCCAGGAGACTCTCCTGGGCTTTGCCCTTGCTGCCCTCAGTCTATCAAGGAAAATAGAATAAAGCAAAAGTAGAGGTCTGGGGATGCATCCCTGGCAACTTATAGTGTTTGTCCTCAGTGCTTTCCATGGTTTGAATTGGGAGAGTAACCTTGTGAAAACCAGAGGCAAACAAGAAATCACCCTTTCTGAGTATTGACACATAAACTGTGAGGACTTTATTAAAGTTAGCTGGAGACTATGGACTATGGTTCCTAACTAAGGTCTAAGTGGGTCTTTCTACAAATCCTCCATGAATGGGTAAAACAGGCCTGTAGAACACATGAGCCCCAACTTATCCACCCACTCAGGGTTAAAACAGAGATTCCAAGCCCACGTGTACCCTTCCTAACCACTCACTCAGAGGCTAGACATGAATCAAAGCTGAAAGAGAGCTAGCAGCTTCTGAGTACAGGAGGTAGAAGGGTAATACTGGAAAGTTAGACTCTAATCATAAAGCCTACTCACTGGTGACCACCATTCACAAAGCCTTCTTGCTGGTGACTGCCATTCGCAAAACCTGCTTGCTGGTGATCGCCATTCACAAAGCCTTCTTTCTTGTGACCATCATTCACAAAGCCTACTTGCTGGTGACCATCATTCACAAAGCCTACT
>JAQHUG010000120.1:2327752-2368722 GCA_028555095.1 Dicrostonyx torquatus
TGGCTCTCAGCCTTTCTTCTTCCCAGAATTCTCTTAGTCTGGTTGCCCTGCCTATACTTTCTGCCTGGCTACTGTCTAATATGAGTGACAAATCTTTACAATTTACAAGAGCATTATCCCACAGCATCTACCTTCTCCTTCTTTCTCACCACCTCACTCCATTGGCTTTTCCCTTCCCTTTTGTGTCTTTGGCTTGGCTTTCCCACTCTACTTGTACTGGTCAATTTTGGTCTATCATAGGCTGATTTTGACATGCCACTTGTCCTTCTTCTGTTCTCTGTTGATACTAATCTTAATAAGGCTTTCATGATCTCATGGTGCTGATGCTTTGAGTCCTTGAGAGACCCCATATTAATTAGCTCTTATCATACCATAAGCCCTTCATTCTCCCAATCTTGACTCATTCTCCTCACAGAATTCCTGATGCTATATTCTCTGGCTATTATCTGTGTTTCCCAATGCCCATCATAAGTCTCTTTTGTTACGTCTTTTCCTTTCTTCATAGTCAAGAACTTTGTCTTCTGCTAGTTTGTCTTCTCAGGAAGAGGAAAAGAACATGGGTAAAAGCTAAGGTATGCAAAATGTTACTTTTTATGACACACCAGAAAAGGGGCTTGTGTGACAAGGTCTCTGTGAGTAGATGGTGAGTCCTCACTGGATGTTGTAGATACTTGCAGAAGTCAGCTCACAATGACTTTTACAGATTGTTGACAATAACTCGATTCTTCTGATAAAATTGGAATTCCTTAAAGATAACTTTAAAGGCAGTGAATAGAAATGGATTTCTGTGTTTTTGGGCAATAACCCTGGTTTCTCTGAAGAGACTGGGCAGGAGAAGGCAAGAATACAAGGCTTACCTAAAGACAGAAATAACAATATTTGCTAATAGGTGGAATGTAGGGCCAGCCCATGTCTATGGAGAAATGGCCCATTATTTGTTTAATTGCATAAAATATCTTCCTTATCTTTGTTAATCCCAAGGCCAAAGAAGGGGTCAAGTCAATGTCAGACAGATACAAGTGATATAGATTGAGCTAGATTACTTAGTGGAAAGAATTGTAGAAGGCATCAGTTTCTAGTCCTTGTCTTATGCATCAAGGGAAGCAGCCAGATGATTGGTGACTTTATATTAGTGTGGGCTGTGCATGGCTAAGGGTAGGTATAGTTTGAAAGTGTATGTTATGCCCTTTAGAAAATGTCAAACCTAACCATAACTCAAACGGTAGGGATATTTCCTTATAATGGCATCCCATGTAGGTAATGAGATGGGCAATATAAACCAATAGTAGTTCTCAGGTTCTAGAAGTTCATAAAGCACTCTGTCCAAACCCATATGAGTGGTAGTTTGATAAATGTATACTGGGTTTAAATAAAAATATCTATGTTCACCATAGAGTAGCCTATAATCTTTAATACATATGATATCTCTTAGCATAATTGATGTTAACCTGATAGTAGGCTCATGATATATACTGTATTTTAGTGCTTTGTATTTATTAAGTCATATACCTAATCTTCATACAAACAGGTTCTATTTTTTTCTTTTTATGTTTTATGTCTTAGAATCCATAAAAACAAGTTTTAGGTTCGTTTTGGCCACTGCAACTTTCCTAGAAATGGAAGAATTAATTATATTTAAGAAACTCAAACAGGGTGGTGGTGGTGCATGCTTTAATCCTAGCACTTGGGAAGCAGAGGCAGGTGGATCTTTGTGAGTTCGAGGCCAGCCTGGTCTACAAGAGCTAGTTCCAGGACAGGCTCCAAAGCTACAGAGAAACCCTATCTCGAAAAATAAAAAATAAAAAAATAAAAAAAGAAAGAAACTCAACAGCTATTAAAGACTCAGAAACTGCTGACTTAAGGTTAATGGATATAGCATACAAAAGATTTGGAGGGTTCAGGGTAACTCCTCACCTCCTTGCTTCTCTGGTCAGAGCATTTGTGAGTCTGTGATCCAAAGAAGCACTAGGAGGAAGAATAAGTCTCTGAGGCAGAGAAGAAACTCACTTTTAAACAGTTTGTTTTCAAGATGTCTATAAACCACTTCTGAGATGTGGAGATATATAAGAAATTATTGACTGAGTAAAGAAAAATGGGTGTGTTTTGTCCCTTCATGATGCTCAAAGAAGCATCAGAGTTCTGATCACAGGTCAGTATGGTAAAAATGGGAAGAGAAAGAATGAGAACCAATGGAGCAAGCCTTTTATTTGAACATAGCACTTCCCTGTCCTATGGCAAAGCTCTTTCATAGTGCTGAAGAGGAAGTGGAATCATTGATCAGGCTGGGGGAAGCTATTCTGGTCTTGACACTTAAGCAGCAGGGTGTCTGGCACTGAATCTATTCCGGTAGTAGTTACTCACAATTGTTCTCCCTATTAAGTAGTCTTCCATCTCTCTGCCATACCAGACTTTCTTATTTTTTGAACAGATACTCCTGTAATAACCCCATTTTCCTTAATTAGCTTGAGTTCTCTTTATCTATCTCCTTAGTGATGCCTGTGTCTTATTGAAGTGGACAGAAGGGAGAACCAAGATAGCCACAGAGACACAGATCCTTCCAATACTTCAGGCTATCCATGGTGGGACACTTAGAACTCCACAGAGAAGAATGAACACCAGGGATACATACAGGCTCTCAGAGAGGAGTGTAAAGAATGTACTGGGAAACTTTATGCTTTCTGTAAGTTCTGGCCACATTTTCTTCCACCAGCATGTTTTTATAATGGGGCGTTTTGAAAATGGGAGAGATCTTGGGCATTGTCAAAATGAAAATATTTTGATCAATCTGTATTCTTCCTATGTGTCTGATTTGAAGAGCCCCATTTCTGATGTTGAACTTCAGCCTCTAAGACAACTGAAGAATCTCCCGAGTTTCTACAAACTCATGATCATTTGTCTTACACTCCAAAAACATAGGAAGTGGATATAACACTTCCACTCATATACATGATTTCTCTATGGTCACACAGCCGCACCATGCAGAGAGTTGTTACTAATTTTATTAAGCAAGAATGTAGACCCTCAGTTTGATTGAGACTTCTCTAACTCATTTCATATTCTTAAATTTCTTGATTCTTGGTGTAAACCTTGTTTTTCACTGTGCCAGAGTGTGTTGGGATCTGTCCGTTGACAGAATGCTCAGTTTCCTGAGTGTTCTTAGAAAAGTTACCTCCGTGGCCTACTTTACTTAAGTAGGTCAAGTGTCTGACACTCTCATTATGGAGCTTGAAGGAAACAGGATTCCCTTGCCCACACAACAATCTGTTTGAAACTCAGATGAACCTGCTGTGTGGGCGGGTCACATTCATACTTCACAATGACCGGGGGAGGGGGGGAGGGACAAATGAAGATTCGTAGATGTCCATCTAGCCCTGTCATGAAGGAAAAGATGCGGAACAGTCAGGAGGTTCAATACCCAGCCATGTTTCATGCTCATTTTAGAGACTTGTCTAGTCCAGAGTATTTCTCTGGGCTTCATTGTCCTTGTGTGTCATTTAGGAAAGCCAACGCGCCCATCCCTAGGGCAGGTAAAAGAATCGAGTAATCTTTCAGACTCTGTACAACTCAAAAGCAGAGCTGCAATTATATTGGAGGCATTTGAACCTGAAACCTGGTGTATAATTGCTTCTCTCCACATGGGAAATATGATGAGGCACTTGCTCATTTCTTTTACTCACTAGGGAATCACAGTTATCTAGGGGCATCAGGTTTGGCTTTTAATCATGTGCAGGTGTTGTAAGAATCTGGCAGCTCCGAGGCTCTTTAGGTGCCCCTTCACAATCTCTGCATGTAGAGACAGAGATAAGATTATTTACACCCCATTCCATTATTCACAGCCTCTTGGAATGTAGCATTAAATAATTCAGCGACCATACAAGCTAAGGGATTGATGGGAAAGCCGATAGCTTTGCAGATACGGCATCAGCAGCTACAGAAAAGTCTAGTTCCAGTACAAGCACACAGGCGAACACCTGCTGGGTATTAGGTGTTCACCGGGACCCTGGAGACGACCTTCCCTGTGATCTAATACCTGGCAGGATACCAGTTTTATTGTGTATGAAATTGTTCAGCTTCCTGTCGTCAGTTTTTGATCTAGAGAGCTCCCTGTAGGTATAGGGAACCACTTGTTTATGCCAGAATTCTCCATGGTGTTTGTATAGGTCCTGTTTCATACAAGGCATTTGGTGATTTTTTTTGCATTGTTGCTTTATGTAGTTCCAGGCTGTCCTTGAAGTCATTGTGGAGCTCAGGCTCACCTTGAATCCACCGTCCTTCTAACTCAGGTTTCTAAATGCAAGGTCTACAGGTGTGTGCTACCACTCCTGGTCAGTTTGCTTCTTTGAAATGCAGGATTCACATTGCATTCTTCGCTTCTAGTCTATTTTCTATCTTTTTAAAAAAATCTTTAATTTATTTTAAAAAACTATCTTTTTTTTTCATTTTACATACCAATCCCAGGTCCCACTCCTTCCCCTGCTCTTATTCCTTCCACCTAACCTCTCCACCTCACCCCCATCCACTCCTCAGAGAGGGATTTTAGGCACATTGCTTTGAGGAAGAACCAAGGCCCTTTCTACTATATCTAGGCTGAACAACGTATCCCTCCGAAGAGAATGGATTCCAAAAGCCAGGACAAGCAGTAGGGATAAATCCTGATGCCACTGCCAGAGGCTCCACAGTCTGCCTCAGCCATACACTGTCACCCACATTCAGAGAGATGAGTTTGGTCCTGTGCTGGTTCCTTCCCTGTCCGGCCAGAGTTGGTAAGCTCCCATTAGCTTAGGTAAACTGTTTCAGTGGGTGTACCCATCATGGTCTTGATCTCTTTGCTCATGTTCTCACTCCTCCTTTTTTTTTTTTTTTTTTTTTTGGCGCGACTTTGGGAGCTCAGCCAAGTGCTCCACTGTGGATCTTTGCCTCTGCTTCCATTAGTTGCTGGATGAAGGTTCTACAGTGACATTTAAGATAGTTATCAATATGATTACAGGGCAAGGCCAGTTTTGATGTTCATATCAGCATTATTTGTAATAGCCAGAATCTGGCTTAGGGTCTTAGCTGGGGTCATCTTTGTGGATTCCTGGGAATTTTGCTAGTGCCAGGTTTCTTGCTAGCACCATAATGACTCCCTCAATCGAGATATCTTTTTCCTTACTCTCCATCTCTGTCCCTCCTCCATATTAACTATCCTGTTCCCTCAAGTTCTTTTGCCCCCACACCTCCTCCCCTGTCCTCCCCTTCCTCCCTCCCTTCTCCCTCTACTTCCATGCTCTCAATTTTCTCAGGAGGTCTTGTCTATTTCCCCTTCCCAGGGATCTATATGTTTCTCTTAAGGTTCTCCTTGTTACTTAGCTTCTCTGGGTCATGGACTATAGACTTGTTATCCTTTGCTTTATAGCTAGTATCCACTTTTAAGTAAATACATACTATGCTCATCTTTCTGGGTCTGTTTTACCTCACTCAGGATGCTTTTTTCTTAGAGGAAATTTGCAAATTTCAAGATGTCATTGTTTTTTGCCACTGGGTAGTACTTCATTGTGTAAATGTACCACATTTTCTTCAGTTGAGGGACACTAGGTTGTTTCCAGATTCTGGCTATTACAAATAATGCTGATATGAACATAGTTGAGCAAATGTCATTGTAGTGTAATTGAGCATCCTTTGCTTACAGAAGCTTCTCAGTTTTAGGAGGTCCAATTTATTTATTGTTGTTCTCAGTGTGTGTGCTACTGGGGTTATATTTAGGAAGTGGTCTCCTGTGCCCATGCATCGAAGGCTACTCCCCACTTTCTCTTCTATCAGGTTCAGTGTGGTCAGATTTATATTTGGGTCTTTAATCCATTTGGACTTGAGTCTTGTGCATGGGGATAGATATGGTTCTATTTTCATTCTTGTACATGACAATTGGTGCTGGCATAACTGGATGTCAACATGTAGAAGAATGAAAATAGATCCACATTTATCCCCATGTTTCTAGTCTATTTTCAAGAGAAATGAATCAAGCAAAGTTAGAAGATCCCAGAGTTAGAAGGTTAGAGCCCTGATGGACTAGTGACCCTGTTGGCTCTGAAAACCTGAAAGGAAGGAGAGAGAATTCGGGACATTGAATACAGTGAGGAGGCAGAAGGTTAGGAGGATGTCAAAGAGGAGAGAGCTTCAGGTCAGGATGACCTAACTGTAGTCATTTGAAGAGGAGACCCATGGAGTGATCCTGGGTTTGTCCATGAGGAGTTTGTTTTACCTCTAGAATCTTAACTGGAACCTTCTTTCTCAAACACCATTACATGGCAAGTATATGCAGCAACCTGGTGGGCTCCTCCAACTGCAGCTGCCTGGGTCTCATTCTGTAGTTGGTTCCCAGTTGTCAGATGTTTCTGGCTTCATTTTAAAGTTCTAGTTCATCTTTCTGGTCTTCTCTGGTTTGAGAAGATGTTCAGGCTGGCCTAGGGTTCAGAGATCTCTGCTCCCCATCCATGCTTGACTACTGAATTTCTCTTGGTTTCAGTACTGTATGTAGCTCTGATGCAAGCCAAGTTTCCTTTGAGTCCTTTGGCCCCATGGCATTTCCCAGGGCCAGATGGCTTCTTGCATTCATGTGGACAGTAGTGATGGCTTTTCAAAGAGTCAAGTCGGTAGTTCCTTATCTGATCTGAAATCCTTTAAGGAATCGGGAGTATAATTAACACTTTAAGTCCACAAGTGACAGAGACCTAGTGTTGTAGTAGAGTCCTAGATAAGGTGTGATGGAGCAGACTCTAAGATAAAGTGTAATGTAGCCCCAGAAACTGTGATGGAGCAGAGTTGAAGACAAAGCCTGGGACACTTATCCACAGCCAGGGAATAAAGGCTCAGTGCTGTCAGATACAAATACATGTGTTGAGGGGAGACTAGGGCAGGCCTGTTGCTTCATGGAGACAAAAGAGCTAGAACATCTGGGTTGGGTAAAGAATGAGTTATAAGGAGCAGTGTGGAGATGTGAGCCCAGAGGAACAAGCTGAAAGGCAGGAGATAGGCTGTGTCTTTGACAACAGATAGATCGAGCTGTGACGTAGCATGGAAACAGGAACAGGAAGACCTCTGAGGCTGTGGGGCTGCAGGAGCAGTCCTGTGGATGGTCTCAGCCCTTGTAGATAGCAAGAAGACTAGGGAGGATACAGAACTGGATTAGAGCAGTTGAGACTGAGGGTATGGGTTGAGGGCTGACTATAGCCAGGAATAAAGATGCCCTACCTGAAATGATAAAGGACAATCTGAGGGGAAGAAGAAGGGACCTCCCCCCAGTGGATCCTGTTGATTGGATGAACCTGCAAATGCATATCACAGAACAATGCCTCCAGGGAAGAATATAAATCCAGGGCCAGGGAATGCTTGGTTAAGTCATTAAGAAACCGCGGACAGTAGTTAAGACTTGTGTATTCTTGCCATCCTAGTGTATGTGGGGCAGAAGCTATAGGACTGTAAGTTTTAGGCCAGTCTAGGGTATAAAACAAAGGCTAGTCATGGCAACTCAGCAAGATTTATCTCAAAGTAAAGGTGCAAAGGGGCCAGAGCTCAATGGTAGAACACTTAGAAAACAGTAAGCCAAGCAGAGAACCGAGGAGTAAAATGGCTCATACCTTTGATCTCAAGACTTAGAAGGCTGAGACAGGAGGAATACTGCAAGTTCAAGGACAGCATGGATGGAGTAGCCTACGTCATCCAGGCTGCAATGTGTACACATTGTAAAGAAACAAAAAACAAAGGGGGAACAACCTGGGATCTCTTGTATCAGATGTGCAGCAAGGAGGTTCATCTTACGCTTCAGGGTTTGAAGCTTTAAGCTCACACCAGATTTTAAGCATTTGACCATTTAACTCTTCAGAACGCTGCTGCCGAGACTGTATTGCTCCACCCATTTTGCAGATGAGGAATTGGAGGGTCACAGAGGTTAACTAATTTCACCAAAGTCACATGGACGAATGACAAAGGTGGGATTTTAATCCTCAACTCTCTGACCAGGTTGCCTTTCTGTTATGCTTAAACTAAGGGGACTGGGAGTGGCTTTTGTCTTCAGCACTTGGTGGCCATGTGTCATCCCAGACTCCATTTCCCTCCAGCACCCAACTTCTGTACAACGGTGATCACGAAGGCTCTAAGAGCATTAATCACTTCCACCTGGGTGGCTTTCCATGGCTTGTAATTTCCATGTTTTGTCAATTTCTGTTCTTTACAACAATAATTAACACAGGACAAATAGCTTTACCAGGCTGAGAAGTGAAAATAAAATTAGCTAGACAGGTTCAGGACCGCGTAGCTGTGGCGGGAACTAGAGCCTTCTGTGTTTTAACTCGAGACTGTTAGGGTCTCAGCCTAGTTCTCATGCATGATCAGGTTTACTAAATGTGTCAAGTGATCGATCGGAAGAAGAAAGGTTGCCTTGGTAACTGTTTACTTCCCCATCACTGCTCCAAATCTGACCTTACAGTGTGCTTCCGTCTACATGCATGACTGCAGAAGACATGGATGAGCATGAACTCAAACCTACTATGGGCAATAGTTAGAGCACATATCATCTCATTTAATTCTAGAAAGGTAAACCTGGAAAGTAGGTCTTTTAAGGACAAGGAACAGTGAGTGAGTCCAGCAAACATGACGCTTGGCCCTTTCTTAATCTGAGACCTCTTTAGAAGTTTCAGTCCGAGCATATTCTCAGCTATTAGATGCAGATCCCCTGTCTGCTTGGAAAATTTCTCTCCTGGCTTCAGAATTATGTGTCCTTTGTACAAACACTAAGAAAATGGATTGCAGTGATGGATTTTTCATATTTTCTTTCCAGAAAGATTATAGGTTTAATGAGGCAGGGACTAAGCTTGTGTTGCTGACCATGAATTCTATGTGTCTGGCACATTTTAGATGCTTAAGAAATACAAGAGGAATGAATAAATCCTGTTTTATAGCTGTGGGACTTCCAGTCCCAAGATGTTAATAAAATGTGGAGTCGGGATTCAGATTTACTGTCCTTCTAGAGTTGGCCCACTCCCTACTCTTGAAAAGATGTGGGGACTGTACAGAGTGGTGTTTTGCAAAGAGAGAGGGAGAGAAAAAGCATTGAGGATGAAGAAAGAATCCCAGGAGACCAGTAGCTCTCTACCGATGAGTCTGCCATCCAAATAAGGAAGAGGGTCCCAGAGACTGGTCCCTTGTGATGCCTGTTTCCCTAAACTACTTTCTGCATGAGTTGAAGCTCTGTGCAGTCATCTGGAAGCTGCTCATTTTAGACCACACGATAGAATGTGAAGTGCAGGAACTCTGTGGATGAAGAGCCCAGACTGAACTTGAATCCTGGCTCGTGCTCTTTGGATGCCTTTCAACTAGCCATTGCCTTTTTGGGCCAGCTTCTTTACTCCAGCGTCCTCTGGCTCTGGCTTAGTCTCTGCTCTCGTGTTTCTCAGGCAGGTGTAGCACATATCTCAGCAGACATTTATCAGCCTTGTTCACTCAGGACAGTTAGACTTATGACCTGAGGTTTCCCGCCAGTCTCCTGGACTTTCAGTTATAGTCCTATCAAGCTTGGCTTGGTTTTGTCGGTGATATGGGCATAGGGTGGGCAGTAGTCCTTGAAGCCCATATATCCACGTGTGATGCTCTGTCCTCTCCTGCTTTCTGACCTGGAGAGGTAATGAATGGCCCTCTGCTGTTGCCTTTTATTTCTAGTCTGTAAGATGGGCTAGGGAGGGAGGCTCCTGCAAAGGGAGCATAGAAACAGTCAGTCAAGAGGTTGGTGTAGCACATTTGCCTGGAACACTGGCACACGACAAGTGCAAAGTCCCAGTTCAGAGCAAACGGGCTTCAGGCTGGGTTAGGTCCAACAAGGTAGTGTTAACAGTGTCAGTTAATGAGAGGAGCTCTGTCACTCGGTGCGCTGTAAGAGCCAGTGGTCAACTGCACATGCAGGATTTCACACTGCATAATATATCACTTATTCTCTGCCCATAATCACAGCCAACCCTGAATCAAACTTCCGTGTCCCTTAGTGTCACCCCTGCCATGCTCCTACTGTTGGATTGTTCTCTGCTTTGCAGTACTTGGTGCAGACCTCTAGACTCAGTGGAGGTTTATTGCTCTTTGAGAGTCCAGGTTGTGTTGATCTCTTCACCCCCTAGGCTCTGGGCTCAGAAGACTCTGACTTCTTTGGGGTTTCTCCTTCATTAAACCTGCTCAGCTTTGTGCCCAGCCCAGAGGATGACACATAGGCTATGGCATCGATGCTGCCAGGAACTGCATGATTCACAGTAGACAATTTATAAAATTTGAAAAAAAATTACCTATCATTTGCAGTTCTTGGTACAGAAATATAATGGGAGATTTAAATTGCTTGCTTCCTTCGATTAAAAAAAAGCTCTTAATAATGGAAAATAAATCTACCAATGGATTGTGTGGATGTATGTCAGGTTTTTTTCCTCCTCCAAGAATTTGTTTTCTGCCTCATTAATAGAAACTCTCCCACACACGGAAAGAACCTTTTCCTCCCATCTGCTGGAGAGGACAGTGAAGAATTGACTTGTGTTTTATTTTTTTCATGAACTTGGAATAGGTAATTGCTTCAAACTGAATTTTAGGCCACTGATAACCCAATTAGGGTCTTGGTAATAATTGTTCCTGTGTAACCTGATGCCTTTTATTCTTCATAACTCTGATTTTTGAAGCTGGGTCTCTTGGCAACAGCATATCACTTTCTGTGGGAGAAAGGAACACAGCCATTCGGGAAGATATCTTTATTCAGCAGGTAAGAAAAAGGAAACAGGAAGCAAGCAGGAAATCATATGCACGTGAAGTAATGATTAAGTCCTTTATGCACCCGCTGATGCATTAGTGTCTAAAGCATAAGTATCCTGGATCTCCCTACAGGCCAAGCATGGGCTCTCTTGGTACTCAGTGGTGTGTGAGAGATGGAACAGTGAAGATGTGCCTTGGGCTTTGGCCAAACCGTACTGCCAGAGTGAGGGGGATGGGCGAGGAGGGACTGTAGTCTTCCTATTCCAGAGTGAGGGGCATGGGCAAGGAGGGAATGTAGTCTTCTTATTCTAGAGTGAGGGGGATGGGCGAGGAGGGACTGTAGTCTTCCTATTCCAGAGTGAGGGGCATGGGCGAGGAGGGACTGTAGTCTTCCTATTCCAGAGTGAGGGGCATGGGTATTCTTCCTTTTCCATTCTTCTTCAAAGATTGGAAGGAAAGATATCTGACACCACCCGAAAACCCGAATTTAGGCAACAGTGTGTCTGGTTTCTACTATTCCGTTCACCTCACCAAGCCTCTAAGTTGTCAGCAGACAGGGAGAATGTAGATTAGAAGGGGGGCACACATTACTGGTCCATGGGTCACATCGCATCCTCAGACCTACTTACATGGTTAAGAAATATTAATTTTGCATGATATCAAGTTACTGCCCTCCACTTCTTCTTGCTCATTCTCATACTTACATGACACATGACTTCCTTTATTATATGTTTAATGAAACTAGAATTTGGCTTCAGTTTCCATTCTACAAATAAAAAGATTAGACAGTTGAGCCATGGTTCCCAAACTCTAAGATTCTATGATTTGGGGACCATTGACTCCCAAAAAGAATGAGTTAATTATCAATACTGAAAATTCAGACTAAGTTTTATAAAACATTGCATTTCTGCCTCTATTCACAATGGGAGACGTCTAGACACCCCAGGCCATATTCTTCACAGAGCTGGAACTAAACTGAGGGCTTTCTTAGTTTCCTACAATCCCAACCATTTCCTATTATCTTACCACAATTGTTAACTTTCTTCACTTACCTACCTAGACCTGTAGGTGTGACCCCCGTACATCAGGAGTTCCCTTCTCAATTAGCATCTACCCAAGGCTCATGGGGTGGCTCTATTTTTTGACCTTTTCTGATGTGAATTCTCATTTAATGGGTGTGGTTGAGGTTTAGGGAAGTCAGTGATATGCCAGGTCTTGAGTTTGTTGAGTGGGAGAGTTGGTGCTAAGATTTCAGGGCTCCTGGATTAATAACTTCTAGGGACTTCAGTTGTCATGTCTAACATGTCTATTTTCTGTTTTCATAACATGATCCCTGCTGGTCCTACATGCTCCTGCATAGGACTAATCAGAATTGAATAAGTAGAACTACAATCAAATATCCTTTAAAACACTTGGATCTGAAGTTGGTAGTGTAGGGCTAATCACAGCTACTTGGGAAATTGAGAGAGGAAAATTTCAAGTTCAAGGCCTGACTGGGAAATTTAGTGAGACTTCTTTCTCAAAATAGAAACTAATACCCAGAGGGCTGGGGACATAGCTCAGTAGTAGGGCGCTTTCCTTAGATGTGGTAGGCCATAGATTCTATCACAATTGTAAAAAGCAAGGTAGTTTTAAAAAGTAACCTGGGTGTTTAAGTTACCTTTCTGTTGTTGTGATAGAATGCCAAGGCCAGAAGCAATGTAAGGAGGAGTTTGTTTGGCTTATGATTTTGGAGGGCTAGATAGCCATAGAAGCTGGGAAGATAAGGCAGCAGGAGCAGGGAGCTCAGAGGTCACATCTCAACCACACGGAGAAAGCAGAGCGAGCAAACAGGAAGTCAGCTGAGCTTATAGCTCTCAGAGCCCCCCTCAGTGACTACTTCCTCCAGGAAGGGAACACATCCTAAAAGTTCCCTGACCTCCCCAGATAGCAACACCAGCTGGAGACTAAGTATTCAAATATAACAGTCTATGGGGGACATGCCTAATTCAAATCAAAACACTTATTAGACCATTCTAGAGGTTAAATTGTGGATTCAGAAAAGAGTGAATCATGAAATTTTGTGCATGAGGCAGCATTTGGAATACTTTTATTAGGAATTTAAAAAACGTAAGGAAGTAAACCTTAGACTGTCAGAGTTTAATGGCTGCAGTTGGTGAATTTGTGAATCTTGTGTGAATTTAAACTTCGCACTTCCTGGCTTTGTCTTCCTGACTTCTTCACTTGTGACACCGGGGTGCCTATTCAACTGGTTGAGATCCCGTGTGCGTCACATGCTTGCCAGTGTCCATCTAGTACTGAGACTTGGTTGTGCCTACTGCAAGGTTTGCTCAGTAGTCTCCAGCAGTTCAGTGGACAACGTTGTCCCTATGTGTAACAGTTGAGACTCAGGGTCAATGAACACTTTTCATAAGTTCCTATGACTAAGAAATAGAATGCTACACAATTTCAATTTATAGAAGCTTGTATTTTTCATTCTCCTCTTTATGTCAGCTCTTTTACTGAATTCTTAAGTCAGAACTGAGCCCTGGTTTCCTGTCTACAAAATGAAAGGACTGAACAGATGAACCAGGCCTATTTACTTCTTAGATTTTATGATCTAACTATGAAAGCGAAATGAGAATTAATATTAAAATATAAGCTTAAACATTTTCTTTCTTTGGCTTAAAGGGTATCAGACAGCTGGGTGTGATAGCGCACACATGTATTCCCCGTAACTGGAAGACTGAGGCAGGAGAGATTTGAGTCTTGAGGCTGCTGGGTTATGTAGTGAAACCATATCTCAGCAAGTAGCAACAAAGCAGTCAATTAAAATAATTAGTGTAGCCGTAAAGAAAACACATTTCTATCTAGTTTATTCATTTGTTCTCTTGGAAACTTCATTTGTATAGGACAAACATTTGACCCTGATGAAAATCCTTTCCTTTTTCTACAGTCCCACTTTAGATTTAGAAAATAGTTCTGACAAATTATTATTGATGAGGCTAAGCCTGGGGTTAGTGGAACAAAAGAGCAACTCCGTGTATAAGCACTCAGCCTGGAGAAGACAAAGAGGCAGCGATCTAAAGAGAATTCTAGTACATCCTCTGATTTTCAAAATTAGTCATGAGATCTGTTCTTTTCTCTTTTTTTCCTGGGGAGATTATTACAGGGGTTGCAATGAATAGCCCTCAGTAGCTTCCCTTTTCTTCTTTTCCCTTTGTCTTGGTGGTGAAAAAGATTGTAGTGTTTAGCACGGGTGGTTTAGATATCCCAATTTGGGGGGTACCCTCTGAAATGCCATAGTTAGGGGTCAATCCAATATACTCCTTTTCAGCACACCAGACCAGATCAAGGTTGACCTTGTGCAGTCAAGTTCATAGAGTTTCAGAACAACTTATCTGATCTGGCACTTATGGGTCTTATGGTTCACAATGAACAGAAGCCTGATGTTTTCTTTGATCTTCCTCATGGCCAGCTCCATCGTCAAAGAATTTGATTGACTAGTGGCCAAGCTTGTTCCTCCTACCTGTTTTCTTCTTCAAAAATCTGTGCTGTCTTAAGAGCCAGGGTCCCTTTCTTTGCTGGAGTGTGGGTGACTCAGCAGCTTGGTTTTTTTTTTTCCCATGGGTACCTTTCAGCACTGTATACTTAGTCTTTAAGTTTTTGTAACCTTTTCTATTTTAGGGGGGATTTGGTGTTTCTTCATTGCTTTTAATATCTTTATGCAAATGCCCATGTCTTTAAAAAACAGTCATTTCCCTTTATTAAAAAAGTAGTATATTGTTTGTGGTAAAAATGACTGAAAATTATTTTTTGATTGATATGGATATTATCAGATATAACTCTTGTTATAAATATATCATTACAGATATCAGCTTCTAACTTATTTTTCCTATAATTATATATTAACTATATATACGAATTCTCCTGCTATATATATAAATTTATTCTCAGGTTTTTTTCTTAACTTGTGAGCATCTCACAGGCACATTTTCTGAAATGATTTTGATGACTGCATCCAGGATGGATGGATCTTCATAATTTATCACATCTATTTACCATGTTCATAGTTTGTCACCATCATAAATGATGCTGCTATTGATTCTCTTGGACAATTATCTGGACTCACATCTCTGACTTTTTTAGCTGGCAGGCTTTGAAAGACTTAGCGTGTGGGAATGAAAGTGCCATTTGCTCAGAACCAATTCCTGGCAACTTTTGTCTCTGCTCTCTCCCTTATGCTCTGCTCTTGGGAGAAGTCCCAGGCTATTTGGCAAGTACTTAAAGCCTTGCACAGTGCGGTCCCTTCCAAGATATCCAGACTCCTCCTCCACAGCATCCTCCTATTGCTCTTGGAGCATCTACTTGCTCTCGGCTTTTCCACACTTTCCTTATTCAGTTCATTGACCCACAGACTCCAAGCGTTCAAACATCACCTTCACCATTCTGCCATTTTCATATGCCACTTGGACCATTATTCAGTGAATATTTATTTTTAAGATTCTTACTTCAAAAACAGATTTTTTTAACTTAGCAACAATAGATGCGAGAGGATATAGATTTGATATGTGTGTGTATGAGTACCTTTTAATTCACATGAAAATACATTAATAAGTATTAAACAAACAAACTTGAAGATGTTTCTGACCCCACCTACAATGACTTTCTGCTGTGACACAAACTTCCTGTGTTAAGGAACCATCCTTCGATCCTGTCATTCCACCAAGCCTAGTTCCCGGTATCGCTTCAGTTCTGAAATGGCTTCTTCCTGGTGAGGTTTTTCAGTTGCATTGGAGGAGCTCGTTGACTTGTGCTGTCCCTGCTGAGGTCATGGGGACCTGAAGAACAAATTCCAAAATGGTCAGGGGTACATGTTGGATGGGGCCTGTGGCAAAGAAGGCTTCTAGTTGGAGGCAGTCCTGAATAGAGTTTAGAAAATACCTGTTTAGGAAAGAAGGCAGCAAAGGAGAAACAGAGTGATGAAAATGTCAAAACAACATGCAGAAGATCAGTAGCAATCTATCACCATGTTGGTGGCCACAGTAAATACTCAAATGGAAAGCATTGACTGTGACACAGGTGACGTCTACAGAAGACACTCTCCAGATGCAAAGCACAGGACGAAAGATCAACCATCAGTCACCAGAAGAGAACTGGAGTGGCTATAATAACTCCAGGCAAAACAAAAACCTAAATTAATGTGTGTGGACTGTAAATGAAAAGCTGTAACGTGCCAATTTGCAATTTTAGATATAGAGGAGGGAATAGGATTGAGGCAGTGTTTGAAAAAAGAATGGCTGAGAATTTCCCTGCACTGACAAAAGAAACGTATCTCCAGACGTAGGGTATCTGGAAAAATCTCATGCAAGATAAAAGAAATTGAAAACCACATCTAAAGCAAAGTCTGATGAAAGTGAAATTCCAAAGTTAGAGAAAATATTATAAAGGCACAGAGGCAAAAAAGAAAAAAGAAAAAAGAAAAAGAAGCACAGTTCACAAATAGCATCTACTCCAATGATGACTGATTTCCCATCTACTCCAATGACTGATTTCCCATCTACTCCAATGACTGATTTCCCATCTACTCCAATGACTGATTTCCCAGTAGCAACAACACAAAGTGGAGAACAGTGGCAAGGATCTCCTCCAGGGTGGCACCAGGAGTCCGCACTACTAAAAAGTGATCTTTGCAATCCCACTGTTCAAGAAAGAGTGTAGTTCAAGCATCAGGACCAAAGAAAGATGGACATTTTTAGATGTATGAAACTGAGGGAATCGGCACCAACTACCAACTGACACTTGGTGAAATACTTACAGAGTGAAGATAATGACAGATGGAATATTGGGATACCAGAAGAATTGGTGAATGGGGAAGTGTTAAAAACATACGTAAATAAAACCTAATCTAAAACGGTTTAAAAAAAAAACCCACAGAATCATGATACAGAAGCATATTGGATTGTAACCTGGGAATGAAGGGAAGGAAGTCAAATGGCCCGGCTGACCTTTATTGCACAGTCAGGTCTTGAACTACGAAATGGTAAGCATGTCCGGTGAACGCATTAGGGTTAACAGGTCAGAACTTAAACTGATAGTAGCAAGCTGCATAGTTTCCAAACCCGGTCATGAA
Source organism: Dicrostonyx torquatus (assembly GCA_028555095.1). Taxonomy (NCBI): domain Eukaryota; kingdom Metazoa; phylum Chordata; class Mammalia; order Rodentia; family Cricetidae; genus Dicrostonyx; species Dicrostonyx torquatus. The sequence continues at coordinate 2,344,617 of JAQHUG010000120.1, forward strand.
AATGTGTGAAATGGAAATGTGAGTTGAAAGTATCATTTAAAATCTATAAATGATATAAGTAAAAGAAAAGAGGAACAAGAGAACAAGGTCAGTGAGCACAAAGTATGACGGCAGAGACAAAAGCAAACGTATCAGCAAGGGGGGTGGGTGCAACGAGAGAAGCTGCCAAAGGACAGGACGTCATGCATGATTCGAAAGTCCACTGGTCCCGCATTCATGTACACCTCAGACATAAAGCAATGGGAAGAATGAAAGAAAAGTGCCCCTCATTTATATTCCTTGAAAATGCTAAATAAATCTGCTCCAGCTATTTTAATGTTAGGCAAATTGAATGCGCAAGGCAAAATATAAGGTGAAATCTTGCTAGAGATGAAGAGGTTCACTATACAAAGGAATAACTTTCCATTCCTATGGATATAGAGCCAATTAAAATTTTATGCATCTAATTACACAGCCTCAATATATTCAAACCAAGATCGACAGAACTAGAAGGGGAAACAGACAATCCCAGCGTCACATGAGATTTTTAAAAACACTTTTCTGTCAATAATTGATAACATAAATAACCAAATAATCAGCAAGACCAAAGGAGATTCTAACAGTTAATTATTCATCTTCATCTAAAAGAAATAACTAGAGAATTTCACTCAATAATTGGGAAGTTATCACTTTTTAATCATACAATGAGCACGTGTGGAATTGACCACATATTGAACCACAAAGCAGGACTGGAATCCTGAGATGATGGCTGTGTTCTGTAGCTTCAATGAGATTATGTGGAGATTAACAGTAAAATAACTACCTTACACATTCAAAATTAAATATCTCACTTTAATACCATTTACAAGTCAAGGGGGGATATTTAGAATGAAATAAAAAATTTCAGCCAAACGTTTGTGGCATGCATTAAAATGGTTACTTTAGAGGTAAATTGTAGGTTTGAATGTTTGTATTAGTAAAATATAAGGGCTAAAATTAGCAGAAATTTGAATTTAAGAAGTTGGAGAAAGAATAAGGGCAAAACCCAGGCAAATGAAAAGAATGAAGTAGCAATGTCAGAAACACAACTGAACGGCATGGATAGCAAACCCAGAGCAGCAAGTGTCAACAAGCCCAAACTGGGAATAGTGGTGCAAATCTGCAATCCCAGCACTCAAGAGGATGGGTTTTGTCTACCCAGGCACATAATATTTTAACCACTGTAGTCTGTTCCATCTGTGAAATGGGAGAATATTTAAAAATTGGCTTTCTAAGAGCAAGCAAGCCAGGTACAAAAACTAGATACAAATAACCAACCACCACCAACAAAACCCTGATTTGAAGCATTTTCCAATTACGTGTGGCATAAATACTCCCAGAAGCAGCCACTTTCAGTCATTTTGCTACAGGATTGGGACGACGTGTGCTCAGCTCCCTGACTTCTCGGGGAGTGGTCATGAACTACATAGTGGCTGCAGACCTTACCCCAAACAACACAGTAAGAGCAAGTTTGAATTCCCAAATTAGGCAAGACTGAGTTTGAATTTTGGTTCCACCTCTAGCTAATTACAATCCTTTTAAAAACATTTTGTTTTCTAAGCTCTGATTGCCTCATCAAGACAATGGGAATGGGAGTAGTATTTCCAACATGGTGCTACCCATCCTTCCATTTAGTAGATTTCAACTGTGCATGATGAAGGGCCAGGCTCGGTACTAGGTGTGCTGGTAGGATTATCTGGATTACATATGTTCCCAGGTACTTCTTTTGAGAGAATTTTCCCCTGTACTTAGTCCCTGGCTGACTTTCCTTCTTATGCTGCACTTTCTCCTATAATGCCACCTACCTCGTTGCATGGTCTGTGTCTGGGTGACTTGCTGGGCAGTATCTTCATGATTTGTCTCTATGACACACTGCTGATTTTCCAGTCTCTGTAGGCTTCTCCAGGAGGCATAGCATAGGCTTTCAATACTGTGCTACTCCAAGTGAAATCAATATCTGAGACCAGATATCTACCTACCCTCCCTGGACCTTCTGAATTCCCTCTTCTCCTAGAGAGTGGGGCTACAAATTCTCCAAAGTGTAGGAAACTCATCTGGAAAGCCATCCCCAGCTAAGTGTCTCTTTTTATGGGAATAGTTGCTTTTCCCCAAGCCTCGCTCATAGGGAAATACTAGACCAGATTCAACTACACTTTCAAGTTTATCTTGTATCGCTCTTGTTGAAATCAATACATAGTGAATTAAATGAGTAAACCAGTGGTGAGGATTTCATGCACCATAATGGGATTTGAGGGAAGCTATTTTGGGGTGTAGCGAGAGCAATTGATCTCTCTGCAATCACATCGTTCAGACAGCTATATATTTTGTCATTCCTAAGCTGAGAGCTGAGACTTAATGAGATTGGCTCAAAATTGATTGATTGACTAGTTCATTCATTCATTCCTTCTTGTGTCTGGCACATACATTTCGAATACTCACTAATGCTCCAGACACTTTTCTGGGTTCTGGGGTTACAAAGATGACTTGAATATAAGTGCAAGGATCTCATTATCTAGTTGGAGGAAGACTGAAAAAAAACATAATTAAATGGGTGCTGCTGTGATGGATGGTTATAAGGGATACTGTCTGCACACTAAGAAAAGAGTGACAGCTCTGAGAGTCAGAGAGAGCTTTTCTGAGGCAATCATATTTGTTTGGGGCTGTGTAATGAGGACAGTTTACTAGTGGGAGAAAGGAGCAGAGGTGGAAGAGGAAATGAGGAACGTCCCAGTGGGAGGGAGCAGCTTGCTCCTGGGTATGACAGAAGAACATGGTTTGGCCCTTGGACTCTCTTGTGAATTTCTCTTACGATGTCATGTGAAGAACGAGACCGTTCAGAGCCAGCATACCCCTGACAATGTCTAAACAATGAGCCCCGTCCAGACCCGAGCAGGCAGCCACCTGGGTATTATTAAGGGGACGCTCTCCAGAGAGGATTTGAATGCACTCAGGCACAGAACGTTGTCGTTGGTCATGCAGAAAGTGACAGAAGGGAGCATCACACACAGGTCCCATGGGTCATGATTAGGAGTCCCGCGGTTCAGGACTGTTTGTCCCGGCAGCTGTGCTGGTCAGTGCAGTGGCTTGCTGCTTTGCACAGACTGTCACCAATCCTGATTTTCTTCGAAAGGCAGCAGTTTCCCTCTTCTGCCTCCGGGTAAAGGCTGCAGCGGGTTCCGGCAATAGTATCCTTGCTAGTCTCAACTGGTCCCTTAGATGATGACAAATCCCTTTTGCTTGCTCCCCGCTATTTCATTGTAAATGAGAAAGTAATAAAGCGAGGCTGCAGCTAGACTAATTAAATCTGCTATTTCTAATCCCATCGATCCGGGGAAGACAGTGTGGAGGGCCAGAAGGGAAAGTGGTTTTTGATTCAGAGTCAGCCAAATCCGTTTCTGTCACAATGTAGGGACAGAAGAAGTGAGAAAGAAACCGCTCTGGCTTGGGATGTGAGGCCTGTAGGGGAAGGGGCGGGCATGCCTGCAGCTGGCGAACACCCTCACCTAGCAGGATGGGTGGAGCGAGCCACTGGTTTTCTTCTGAGGACAAAAGGTCTGAAGCAAGAAGAAAGGCAGTTGGAGCAGGAATCTCATCCTTTGTTGCCGGGAATATGCGATGCGGGGTGAAAAATCAGTACCAAAGGCGACAAAAATAAGTGTGTTAATAAATAAATAAATATTTTAAAGGCAACCTGCAGGAAGCCAGCCAGTGTGTTTTTATGAGCCAGCTAACCATCACACGTCAGTATTGAGTTTAGAAGTATCTTTTCTTTCCTATTCTGTGGACGGTCATTTTTATTTTTTTTAAATATATCTGTCACGTGGATGAGTCTGGCTCCAGTCACCTGTGGCCTCTAGTTACATCTCCCTTGCCGGCACAGTCTGGACTGCTGGCAGTTCTTTGAAGGCATCCGTGATCGATCTACACTGCCTCAATTTTCCTTCTGATATCCAACTCCCTGGGCTTCTTCTAGACTTCCTCTGCCAAGATCATTCATGGTGTTATCTGTGTTCAGGTTACAGTGAAAAATTTGGGAATTATCCTGGATATGCAGCCCCCCATCCAAGCCCCTCAGTCTGAGCACATTTTTGCTGGATTGCTCCTGGAGGCATGAGTTCAGAATCCTGCACACAGTGGGTGATTTGTTTAGAACCTCAGACCACCATTCTCTCTGCGTGGGAGCATCTATTCATCTCCCTTCCCAGCTCCAGTGTGTTGAAATATACACAGCGTTCTCACGGCTTCAGTTTTAGACGTGGTCAGGAGTATTTTTATTTGATTCAAACCTGTAAACTTCTGCAGAGGGAAGGCAATGAATTGTAACGTCCAGACCCTCCCCCCACAAAACAAGTGGATTTTATGGTAGTTGGAGAACAAACATCTAAAGGGAGAAAAAGAATTTATTTTAAAATGGGTAAGTTTGAGTTCAGTTGCACCCAGAATGAATAACAGTAAGTAGAATTTATGAGCTATCATTACTTCTTACCTTAGAGATATTTTATGACTTTCCAAAGTAAGCTAAAACATATCAGAAAAACCTTGACAACCATCTAAACGTGAGATTTACAATCTAGGAGAGGAAAAACTGGTTTTATAATGGAATAATATCACTATAAAGTGCCCTTGCTTCCTGGAGAATAATCCAAGGGCCAGCTCACCCAATGGGCATGTACCTTCCCGCCATCCTCACTGGACTCCGATTCTGATCCAGCAGTCCCTACAGACCCTTTTGTGGCAGAATAGACGCAGCATTGCTGAGTAGATGCTGATCACTGATGTTTAGATATCTGTCTGCTGGTTTCTTAGAGAACAAGAAAGACAAGGTCTCTGGCTTTGGACACAGGACAGGATGGCAGCTCAGGGTTAGTGCCTAGTCTTTCTGTCTGCCTGGGTCTAGGGAAGGTTTTGTAAAGCAGCCATTCAGAAGCAGAATGGTTACTGTGAGCTCGAGTAAACCTTCCAAACTGAGGATATGGAGAGGCGATTTTTCAACTCAAGTGGATGATAGGGCCAGGACTGGAGGCCAGTAGGTGCCACATGCAATGAGGCTCCCCATCTCTCCTTCCCTCCCCTCGCGCTCTCTTGGTTATGTGCCATGCAAACTCATTCCCTTTAGGATTATTATGTCATCCACACAGGGTGGAAAACAGACATTCCTGAAGGTGCATGCTAGTTGAAATTCTATAATTTTCCAACTTTGCCCAGTTGTTCTTACCACTGCTCATTGTATTGCTTTTATTTCAGTGTTAATTAGGTGTAGGAAACCTTGGTGTTTAAAGCTTAACCTTTTAGTCTTGATGATTTGGGAGAGTCCCCGAAGATCCCTGCCTATGGTAATTTGTAACTTTGTCAAGGCAAAGTTTGAATTTCAAGAGCTGGAACACTGGGTTGTCAGAATGAGAATAGCTGAGAATAGAGCTTCGGGGGTCCTGATATTGCTATCCTTGGCTATGTGGCCTGTATATATTATTATGGAGCCATTGTGAATAGCTAAAGCCAGCTCTTAAATGTGCATCTGGATCTGACCCTGTGCTACACATGCCACATATGTTATTTTATTTACCCCGCCCCCAAACCCTGGGGAAATGCTGTGCCTCATTTTGTAGAGAAATAGAAGTACTGAAGCGGTAGAAGGGTCACAACCTAGTGTCACAACCAGCAAGTTTCAGGGTCAAGATCTGAACCTAACGCTGTCCTCCAAGACCCGTCTTCTCAATATTTCTTTTCAGGCTTAGGAAGGGCCCTAGTTATGCACTAGGAGTCTGTGGATGACAGGAACTGTTCCATGACAGTCATCACAGAAATGGACATAAAAGGGCAAAGAACTTATCCTTATATGGTTTCCATTTAAGCTTACAGAGACAGGCAGCAAGCAACACAAACACTAGACACATTAGTGTGGGATAATGACAAGTTCTAGAACAACTTGTCCAATCATAAGGCAGTGAAGAATAGTGATTTCAGGGCTTGTTTGGGGGTGACTTAGTTGTAAGTCAGTGGTGGGGACAATATCCGTAGAGGAAGTGACACACTTGCAAATGCTCAGTGATGAGGGACTATGTCATGAAATGCATAGAATGTGCTGGAATACCCAACTTGGGATGAGGGCAGTACCTGGTACATGCAACGATAGCCAGGAGGCCAGTGGGGTGGAGTCTGAAATGAAGGGAGGGAGTGAAAAGAAGAGGCCAGAGAAGCTATGGGGGCAAAGTACTTGAGGCTAGGTTCTCTTTGCTTTTACATGGAGAAAGGAGGTTCTGAAGTATTTTTCTGTGAGTTATGTTATGGCTTGTGTTTTGAAGAGATCACTAGCGTGTGGTGAATCTACTGAAGAGGGCATGGTCAAGGCTATATGGACAGTCCAGAAGAAGGTTTTCGTTGAGATCTTTGCATCAGATCTTTTGTTGAGATTGGAATCCAGAGAAGTTGAGAAGCAGTCAGGATACTGAGGACAGAGACAACAGAATTAACTATATAATTGCATGCGGAGACCAGTGTTTAGATTATCCGGTGTTTATTTAGTGTGATTTTTTCCATATCTTATATGCTAACCTAAAAAGATAACTAACTAAGAACTCTGTTGGGGACTCTGAAGTATTTTGCTTCTTTGTTTTTGAATTTATGCAAAGAAATTAATGGAGTGAGGACTATTAAAAATCTTGGCTTGTAATTGTTATTAATATCTCTTAATCTAGTACTGGGCTTGGATCAGAGATGGGGACAAGGAGACACCATGAGGATCTAAAATTGAAGCACGAGCTCATCTCTGAAGGTTTGGAAGCAAGAAATTTACACTGGGAACAAGCTGAGGTGGTGACAGTCGCCTTCTGCAGTGGGAAAACCAAGAACTTGTTGTTCTATGAAGATGCTTGGAGAATGAGTTGTGGTCTTGGCATCGTGGACTAGCAGATGTCTTCTAGTTTCAAGGCAGCAGATTCAAAAAGGGCTTTGTGTCTCAGAACAGAAGGGCAAGATAGGGAAACTCAAACCTTTATTCTATCCACCAACCTAACAGAAGGGCAGTGTGGGTACCAATGTGCCTAGAATGGACAGCACAGAGAGATGTGTGTCCTCAGGAAGTGTGGGACCCTCCTTAGGGTGTGCTATAGCATTTCCAAGCCAGAGAGTCATTGTTCAAGCACTGAAAATATACCGCAGTGCCTACTGCAAGTCAGTAGAGCTCTATCCTCAGAACTATAATCTCATCGATTGAGTAAACACATTAAAACAGGTAAATGCCCAACAGAGGAGAAAATACACACGGCTTCATTGTTTTATAGGCAAATAGGTGAGAGCATAAGTCTTAAAGATCTAATCACTCTTTTCAAGAAACCACATGAAGGGATTCATCATCCTGTTCAGTTGCTCTGAAAAGTCAATGGTTGAGCCCCACTGTGAAGAAAGTGGTGACGTTTCTCCGAGGAAATGGTTTGAATTTTGACCTGGTTCTTCTTCTGTTTAGCTCTGCCGTTGGATAATTTATGTAATCCATTTAAGGCTTGGCTAATTTTACTCATCCATCCTTTTAGAGTAAAAAAAATTAAAACATTTGTCTTGGATTGATTAATATCTGTACTTATCAATGGATTCCATACTGTCTTTTTTTTCCTGTGACTGTGATACAATACCCTAACAAGAGCAATTTAGGCAAGAAAGGGTTATTTTAGTTATGAGTCTAGGTTAGAGACCATCATGGTGGGGAAGCTGGAATGGCAGGAACATGAAGTATCTAGCCACATGTACAGTCACAAACAGAGGCTCAGAAAGTTTCCTTGAAGGCTTTATTTCAGGCTTGAGTATAATTACCTTAGTGCCAGTATTTCAGTTTGATTTGAATGTTGATAGATATGGATGGTTGCATGTGAATGTGTGTGTGTGCTTATTTGTGGGGTGCAGGTCACCCCTTGATGAATATTCTCTTGGAAATTTATGCTGGAACCTTTTGCTTTTTTAGAAAGTCTTTTGGTTCTTCCTTTATTTTCTCTATAGCTTTCATGACCATAAGACAGACACTGTCTCTTTGGGTTTGTGGAGCACCTGGAACTACTCAAGTGTGGCCTATGGGTTGCCCTTTCCCAGGATAAATGTTAAGCTACACCTTTTACCCACTCTTATGTCCTTTTATGGCATTCTAATGTTCATTGATCGTATTGTGTGAATCACATTTTAATAGAAACCATTTTTTTTTTCTGATTGTGAGTAGCTTAGAAACATACACACACACACACACAAATGGGAGAACTTCAAGTATAGGAGGTATGTTAGTATGTGTGATGGCAACCTATTTGAGACAATTATAAAAAGAAAATATTTATTTTGCCTCATGGCTTTGGAACTTTCCATCCATGGTTGATTTACCCATTGCTTTTAATTCTGTGGTAGAAGTGTAGGATGGTGAAGACAGGGAGTGCTTGCCAGAGCAAATTGTTTGCCTTCTGTTAGGGAACAGTGAGTAAAAGAGGAAGAGAATATGGCCTCTCAATGTTCTTCAAAGGTAATTCCCCACTGACCCAAGGGTTTCAGGATAAGCTCCACTTTCTAAAAGTTCTCTTACTCCCCAGTAATGCCACCTGAGCACCAAGTCTTTAGCCTGATGGTCATTGTGATATGTTCAGACCTCAAATTAATGACATTTGTGTAAGGCATCTGCAATAAACTCAGGTCCCAGAAGCTGATATCAGGGGCTTCACAGGAAAGCACTAGTCCCAACCCTGGATTAGAGTTCTCTGTTAACTACCAGGTAGCTCTGTGGCCCTGAACGAGTTCCTTTCTTCCTTAGTCTTTTTTAGTACTATTTTTACCCTCTGCTCAACAGACAGCTGAGAAGGATTCTTAGGGCCCTTTCTCTCACATTCAAAACGCTGATCCTAGCAGAGATTTGTCACCACGAAGGCCCAGATTGACCAGAAAGGGCACATCCTGTTAGCTACAGCTGCATGCATGACTTCCTCCTTAGCTAATTCCTCAGAGCTTATTCCTGCAAGACCCCACACTCCCGCTGATGGATGTCAATTCTGGCATTTATTAGAGTGACAGTAAATTTTACAAACAATACATATCTTACTCCTTTGCTGATGATATGTCTTCAAGTGCTACTTTAAAATGCCTTCCGTGCCTTGCTTCATCTGTAACAAAGATTCATTTTAATCTTGAAATACCTCATTGTTTCTGTATTTGTTGGCCCCTGATTAGATTTCTATAAATTCCCTAGAGCAGTTGGCAAGGAGGCCAAAGGAGTAGTCCGGCAATGGTGCTGTCCCAGTTTCTGACAGGTTTGATATCTGATTTCCTGGTTTATCAATGTAAAACAGATTAAAGGATGCAAATGTGCATATCAGACAGGCCCAGATTAGTACCCCCACCCCCATCTCTCTGCAGGGTGCAGATGTCCACATCAGCTGGGCCCAGATCAGTACCCCCAACCCCATCTCTCTGCTAGGTGCAGATGTAAAATTAGCCGGGCCCAGATCAGTACCCCCAACCCCATCTCTCAGCAGGGTGCAGGTGTACACATCAGCTGGGCCCAGATCAGTACTCCCAACCCCATCTCTCTACAGGGTGACCTAGTGGTCTTGGATAAACCAACTTGACCTCTCCGAGCCTTACTTTAAAGTGAGGGATTATGGTTTCATGGCACAGCAAGTGTGTGGGGAAGTGGGGTGACAAGTGCGAGCATTTGTCCCCATGAGAAGACAATGTCTGTTCCCATGAGAGTACACGCTTAGCAAATGGGGAACCAATAAAATGATTATGACTCCGAAGGAAGAATCCTGAGCTCATTCTCAGGAAGCTCTGGAGGCCAATGTCAGGGGTCGTAAATCAAGTCGTCCTCTGTTTTAATACTGAATTAACAACCAGGCCCAGGGAAAAAATGGAACATTTAAATATTTAAACCAAACATTTAATTTTTAAACACGGACATTCTTTTTATAACTTGGACGGCTCTTCAAGGCCGGTAGAAATTCCCTGAGCCTCTCTCTCTGCCCTCGTTCACAGTGCATGCTAAAGAGCATTGCTACTGTGGATGCTCCGTGCGTGACAGGGGATAATACACTTGCTGTATTTTGAAGAAGGCACCTTTGCATCCCAATAAAGATGTTACTGACAAGTTTCTATAAGGAAGACAAAATCTCTGTATAATAAAAAGGAGACTTCTCTTGTCACCCCTGATTTCAGCTTCTTGCCAAGCAAGAAGCTTTGTAAGTATCTTTTCCAAATTGCACTAGAAATCATGGAAGATTTCCATTGTAATCATCTCTGTGTCTATGAGGGATTTTTCTCAGGGAGGCCAATTAATTGACCCACGGTTATTTGTTTTGTTGAATAGTGGATGCTTGTACTCTGTCTCTTTAACGACTATCCCTTCTTCCTATAAGAACCTCTAACTTTTGTTTGTATACTGTCTCATCTTCCTCCCTGTTCTTGGTGGAGTCTGTGTGACTGAACACTCATATGGTCCATATGTGTTTGAGTCTCATGACATATAATGGTGGCCATGGCGATTGACTCATAGATGTGACTAATCAGAGCCAAGCAAGGACATTAGGCTATTAATGGGATGCTAGAAAAGGGTGGATACTGCTCTTGATCTTTTTGTGCATGCCAGAAAAGGTCATTGGACCCTTTGGAGCCAGAGTTATATGTCATTGTATGTAGTTGGAGCTTTCTGTCCCACCCAGTCCTGCAGCCATTCAGTCCTGAAGAAACACACAGAGGTCTACATTAATGATTAAACTGGTTGGCCTATTAGCTCAGGTTTCTTATTAACTCTTAGATCTTACATTAATCCATAATTCTTGTCTGTGTTAGCCACATGGCTTGGTACCTTTATCAGTGAGGCATTCTCATCTTGCTTCCTCTGCTTCTGGGTGAGGACTGCAGATTGAGTTTTTCTTCTTCCCAGAATTCTCCTGTTCTGGTTGCCCCACCTATACTTCCTGCCTGGCTACCAGCCAATCAACATTTTATTAAACCAGTACAGGTGACAAATCTTTACAGGGTACAAGACCATTGTTCCACACCAATTGTGAACTACCCAATGTCACCAAATGTGCTAGGAATGAAATTTGGGTCCTCTACAAGAGCAGTATGTGTTCTTAACCACTGAGCCATTACCCCATCCCCTTCTCTTGTCCTTTTTACTTACTCCAGGTTAAAAGAACTTAACAAAAAAGATTATATTTATGGTAGTCTGGTTGAATATCTGAGATTACCACAGCTCTTTAAGAAAATGATCTGCTCTCTCCTTTTACTGACCTCTAATTTTCATGCATGACTTTCATCTACTGATGAGCTATGAAGCAACAATTATGTTATGTTCTTCATGCTCCTCTTGAGCCATGTATATCTAATCTGTCCCTCGTTTCACCAATATGTGATTAATAAACACCAGAACATTGCTTATAAACAAATTTCTGCATAAACTCACCATCCTTCAAGTCTTTCTGGCATCTAAGCTAAGAATCCATAATACCCTGTCTCACTTTTGGGGACAAATCTCCTCTCAGCCTAGTTGCCACATTTACCAAGTTGGTAACCTTCATGAGGGTACATCTCTCTTTCCTGGATACCATATTATATATGACACATGATTGCCATTGATGTTGCTGGTGGCTTTTCTTTAAGAGTTGATATTCTTGTCTCATGGAACTCAGTGTAGATGCCATATCCCTGCTCAGCTCTGACTTGTCTGGTAAAGTGAGGAAATGCTCAAGCTTCCATTAAACCTCTTCTCAGGGTCTCCAGGTACTCTGAGTCAGAGATCCTCCTCACAAGTCTTGAATGTTGAGAAGACTAAGGGCTGTTTTCCTAAAGATGATGGCAGGTAGATATCTATATGAAAAAATCTATGCAGATTCTCCCAGAAGGATGTATAAACATGAAGTATGATTTGAAGATAAACAAGTCTCCACCTTCTATGGTTTGAATATATGATGTCCCAATAAGTTCATTGTTAGAATGCTTGAACCATGGACCATGGTACTATGGTGCTGTTTTGAGTTGTTCTGGAAACTTAGGTGGTAGAGATGAGTTGGAGGTGGTAGATGATATTATTCAGTGATGCCTTCCTAGATGATCATGAAAGGAACATCTCTCTACTACTACATGTTCTCAACATCATAATGTCCTTTCCAAATTCATGGGGCAATAAAAGTAGTGACCCAAAGAAATCCTTCCTAACTTGTTTCTATCAAATATTTTGTCAGAGAGATAAGAAATGTAACTGATAGATAGTATAAAAGCCAGAAATCACTTCAAAAATTTAATATGGCGCTAAACAAAATCTAAAACCAAACCCACCAACATATATAAAACAACAATGTCTAAAACAAATTTCATTATATAGAAAGGGATTTAAAAAAAGAGAAAGGTAGTGAGGCATGGGGAATACACTCAAAGGGTATAATACACTTGCATTAAAGTGCCCTTATGTAGTCCTATACAATAATTAAAATCCAAAAAAATGGTCACATAGAACCTCTACTCTAGTCCCATAGGTCTCCTCTGTATTGACATATGAATGTTTTTGAGTTTATGGATTCTGACCCTCCCATGATACCTGCCAAGTTACTTAAACATCTAGCTATTTCTGGCCTATGCAGAATGTCTTCAAAGGGGCCATATGGAAATGCAACATCTTGGAATTGTTCATTAAGTAGATTGTTGGGAAAGCAACTTGGTACTTTCTCCTCCTGGTGCCCTTCTTTCAGTTGTCACAGGTTACCTAGCAGTAGGAGTTAATATTCCCACCCTTCTTGCTCATCATAATAGTACCACACCAAGTATATAGCCTAAAGTCTGGTGGGCTCTGCATGTTAAGCCAGTGAGAGCAAGAAAGCACTACTAAGTTTCTTACACTGTAGTACTCACAGCTCTTTCTATCCCTTTCTATATAATGAAATTTGTTTTAGTAATTATTGTTTTATATATGTTGGTTTGGGTTTGGGGTTTATATTTTGTTTTGAGCCATCTTAAATTATTGAAGTGATTTCTGGCTTTTATAGTATCTATCAGTTACATTTCTAAATACCGATGGAACTTTGGTACAAGACACTGGGCCAGGTGTTGTTGAGTAACGTTGGGTCACATAGAAAACACTGTGAGGAGGTCTAGTTTGCTTTTAAGGACCTACTTGAATAGAAGTGTACAAAGCTTAGTATAGCAAAAGAATGGGTGTGAGCCCTAAGCCCTAAATTCTATTCTACAATTAGCTTACTATGTGACTTTGATTGCATTTTGAAACCTGTCTGTGCCCTGGATTTCTCATGAGTGGAATGAGAGCGATTGCTACACAGATCCCTTGCATAACTGCTAGTTTAGCTCTCCTGGGCTTTATGCAGGTATAAAATAATTTTTTCTTAGTCCTTTCTGTGTCCCTTGCTTTACATATCCAGAGAGTGAAACAGATTAGAGATGCAGGCTCACCACGAAAGAGTCACCAAGGGTAATGAATAGCCAAGGTCATGGGTAACTTTCCTCCTGCTGGAATTGTAACAGTCTTGGTTAAATATAGTCATTGAAGACTTCCATCTAAGGCTGGACAACTTCAAATATTTAACACATCCTGGTGTGGAAGAAATGGTCACCAATCACCAGCAATCACCAGCAGTGACTCTGAAGGCTGAGGGCAAATCTCATTCACGTCAACATTCTCTGTTGGTACCTGTGATGAGTAAGACATGCTTGGAAGCCCAGATGACTGTGTGTTTAAAGGTGACTATTTATGAGACTGTCACATCTTTTATCTTTTGAATGTTTGTTAAAACACGACTCCAAAAGAATTTTGAGTAAGTAATTATATTTCAAAACAACAACACCACCAAAACCCTATGGCCATTGGTTGATTTTCATACACTCAACCTACACCAGGCACACAATTCCATATATGTCTATCTTGCCTTTATAACACCCTATGAGGTGAGCTCTAATTTATCCTCATCTTATAGTTGAGGAACTTTCAACTCACAGAGATTGAAATCCCAGCTAAGAAGTGACAAACCCAGATTGTAGAACACAAGCTTTTGACAATGTTTTGATTCTATGTCTCTTCATCAAAAACCTTGACTCTAATCTTGGAAGAGGGAACAGACATAATATAAATGCCAGAGGACGTGAAGATATGTAGAAAAAAAGAACTTCTTATGGATATGACGTGGCCACTACTGCCATGAACTCACTATAACAGTGGTTCATAGTGCAAGACTTGTACAAGAATCATTATAATGTGGGGAGGGGTTATTAAGTACCACACCTCCCTGGGGGACTATAGGCATTTTAGTTGTTGCACAGGGAAGAGATATCATTTTCTACAGTGTTGTGAGCAGTGATGGGTTGTTCATGCTCCAGGAAATAACCTCTACCCACATTTATGCATGCAAATCTAATTCAACTCAGTAGGGTACACACAGAAAGAAAACATAAAAGAAGGGTTCCAGCAGGAGAGTATTGGGCAATGATAGGGGAGTAAGGGATAAGAAGGACTAAAATCCATTCTTTAAAAGTATGAAACTATCAACAAAAAGGAAAAAAGCTTGGCTCTAGGACCATTAATAGATAGAGTATTATGCCTGTAATGCAGACTGACATGCTGTTGGGAGAAGAGGGGGCGTTTTTAGTCTTTACCCAGCACTGTCATTGGCAAACAGAGGTAGCTGGTTACTCTAGGTAGAAAGCACAGGAAAATAGACTGAAAAAGTTGGAGTCAGATTTGATAATTTTCTTCCTCCTTCCTGTATATCATCTGGGATTAGACTCAGGCCATCAAGATCTGCCTCTTACCCAAATTGTTGTGATTGCCACAGATATGAAGAATGAACATAAGCTGTAAAACATTTTGATAACAATACTTGTTAGCCTTAGTGATGTACTGGGCACAGTAACAGCACTTTTTCATAGATTATTTCATTCAGTATTTGTGGCAGCAAGCCACCTGTTATCCTTACCTCATTTGTCAGATAATGAAAGCAAAGCTAAGATAAATTAAAGGGGGTAAAAAGAGTGGCAGCAGTATCTTAAGTGCAGGATTTTCTGTGAGAACATCTAGTGTGTACACTGTAGAACTGTGCGTTATTGCCTGAGGGCAACTGCATTTACTATTAAGTAGAGATTTTGCTAGGTGTTGGGGCCACCATACTTATTCTAGGACCTGATTCTCCAGAGCCCTGTTTTTCTGCTTTGACTTGTTCCTACCAACATGCCAATGTGCATTTCTTACTTTCCTGGGAGCTGTCATGCATGAGTCTGAGAATGGTTTCAGGGTCATATTATTGCTGTGGGACAATGGTCTGTACACTGTCACTTGTATTTTAAATAAATGCTGATTGACCAGTAGCCAGGCAAGAAGTATAGGCAGGGTGACCAGGCAGGAGTAGAGGCAGGGCAAGGAGAATTCTGGGAAGAGGGAAATTTCAGTCTGCAGTCATCACCCAGACACAGAAGAAGCCAGACACAGAGGAAGCAAGATGTAACTGCCCCGCTGAAAAAGGTACCAAGTCACATGGCTAACACAGACAAGAATCATGGGCTAATATAAGTTATAAGAGTTAATAAGATGCCTGAGCTACTAGGCCAATTAGTTTATAATTAATGTTGACCTCTGTGTGTTTCTATGGGACTGAATAACTGAAGGACAGAGTGGGACAGAAACCTTGGTCAACAGAATGGTGTGCCAATGTAGGGCTGACCAAATCTACTTAAAAGCCTGAGAGAGTTTGGGAAGTTATTCTAGACAGAAAAGAAGAGAGTTAAGCATGACTTCTTGATAGCAGCACTTTCTTGGGTGAGCTCTGCTTGCTAGAGGGAAGCACTGTCATTTAAGAGAGGCTTCCTGACTCAGCTTTAGCTGCGAAACCTTGCAGCTCTTTTAATAGGTCTTGCCATGAAATACGTAAATGGTGTTGATGAAAACATGACTGCATGCTTTTCGGTGGTGGCAGGGTCCTTGAAATGCCATAGAGTTGTGGCAATAAACATGGCTTTGGCCAGTACCTCTGCCATAGACTAGACTCTCAGAAAGCTAAGGAATGGGCTGGATGCAGCCGTCAAAGCCACAGCTTTAATCCTAGCCATATCACTTAGCAAATTAAAGTATCATGTGGTCAGAAAAAGAGAGATACAGTGAAGATAGTTTCAAACAAAAAAGCCTCTAAACAATTTTAAAAATATATTCAGGCTTGGGAAAGAAAACAAAGAAGGATAAAGTCCTTAAAATAAAAAGAGAGAGTAGTTGTGTGTCACATACCTTTAATCCCAACACTTAGGAGGCAGAGGCAGACAGATCTCTGTGATTTCAAGGTATGGTGGCATATACTTTTAATCCCAGCACTTGGGAGACAGAGGGCCAGGAACAAAGGGAGTAAATGTAAATTTTGCTTTTAACAATAAAAAAAATAAATTAAAAAAAATTTCTTTAGGTTCCCATAAGATTATCAGCATACCCAATCAGCAGGAAGTAGCCTAGAAAACTATGCAGACATTCCCAAAAAATGGACTATGGGTATCTTCCTTTCTTTAGAATATTGGTTACAAGTTACTATGGGTTATGGTTAGGAGAAAAGCTAAACAGAGGTTATAAGATTCAGAGTTCTTGTTTTTTTTTAGAAAGGGGGGAAGTGCTATGGGACAATGGTCTTTTATCCTGTCACTTGCATTGCATTATTTTTAATAAATGCTGATTGGTGATTGGTCAGTAGTCAGGCAGGAAGTATAGGCAGTTTTGGGGTTGAAAGGTTGGCTGCAGTTCTGATTGTCTCATTAACAGTATCTGTGGGCTTGCAGCTCATGCTTCTTCCTGAGCCTGAGGCACAAGATGACTTGCCTTTATACAGTTTGGGCCATAGCTATAAAAACTATTCATGAACTTTGACTCCAAAATCCTTTTTCTGACAGTTTACCCGAAGGGGATAGTCTAAGTGGTTTCCTTTGAGAGAAGAGAGGGTTGAAGAACGAGGACAGTAGAAGCTTGATATAAGTAGAAGGGTCCTGGTGTAGCGGAGAGGGAGCCCTGGGCTCAGACTAATGTTTGATTGAAGGTCACTCAACTATTGCTAACACCTGTGAGATACCAGGCAGGTCACTTCCCCTTCCCTGAGATGACTTACTTAAAATGGAAGATGCCTATCTTTCATGGTCATTCTGGGTCTGATGAGAGGGTAAATGGGATGACAGTTTGATACCTGTCTTTACTGCACAGACTATGTGTGGTTGCCTATCAGATTTTTTTCCACAACAAGAAAGAAAGAGAACACATAATAAAGAGAATGGGATATGATTGAAAATTTTGTTTACTGCCTCTTATTGGCCAGTGTGGCTGAGGAAACTTTGTCACTAGTGTGGTTCCTATTTCCTGGCACCCATCTAGTGCCCATTGTCACTAAATTGTCCTCCCTTTTCCTACTGGACTCAAAAGTACTTGTGACCATTGGGTTGTTTGTTATGGACTTGGTTTCTGTACCTTACAGGTAGTGTGAATACATATGGCAGGGGTTTGGGAGGGTTCCTGGAGTCTGTGGTTGTTTTCTTAGAGGAACTCCCCAGGGATGCCAGGTTGAAAAGCTGGCCTCATTGCACATCAGGATTCTAGGAAGCAAGACTGGATTAATTTTTGTGCTGTGGCTCCTGTTGACAGGTACCCAGTCTGTGTCAGCCTGGGTGTTAAACAGCATCTGTTCTCCTTTGTTAGAAATCATATTTGCATCATTCTCCTTGCATAAGTGGAAAATAGTGGTGCAATGAAGTTAAATAGCATGTCTAAGACTACATGCCCCATGGGTGACAGAACTGGGGCTCCAATCTAGGACTTTCCAAGTCTCTTGCCGGCCCCCTTTAAGTACTATTCTGAAGAAAGAGGGAGAAAGAGCTTCACTGATAGTAAATCTTTTGAGTTTCCAGGAAAAAAAATCAACTAACTGTACTTGCATAATCCCCTATTCCAATGACATGGATGGATATTGTCCTCTTTTCCAGGCTCTAAAATACAAAACAATCATATACCTGCCCTGTCTTTACACATCTATTGAGCACCTGCTGTGTTCCAGGAAGATGGTAGGAGCTATGTGCTGTTTTACTTACACCACAATGGCTCTCTATGAATACTAAACCATGCCTTTTGACAGCAGGTGATTCAATGAGATTAGGTTCTGATCTAAGGTAACACAACTCTAACTGGCAGGGCTGTAACCAAAACTGAAATGTGACTGCTGACTGTGGTCCCTTCACCTGGGTTCTAGTCTTACTTCTGGTACTATTTGCTGTGTAGCCTTGGGTCTGGAGCATTGCTTCTTGATCCATAATTATCTATCTCATGTCTAAACTGGTATAACTTGACCAGATGGTTTTCAACATTTTCTGAGTTGGGTATCTTTAGCAATAAATCTTTGACGTAAAAAAGTATAGGTGCCTCAAAGATGTCAGTAACGTTTTCTAAAGTCAACGTGGGCTGCCTTCTCCCAGAAGTGAAGGAAGTTAGTAAATACCATTCAAGGGACCTAAAGCCTACAGAGTACTCAGAGTTTTCTCCCTTCCTGTTATATCAACCCATGTTTAGAGTTCAGACAGTTATCTGACAGCTCAGGTGGAGACAGCACCACTAGCGCTTTATGCAACTGACTTGTGGATCCTTCTTAAATTATCCAACTTCAGGGTTGTTGTTACCTAACATGAACCAAGAATCTAATTAGAACTAATTAAGGAGGCAACTCCTTGTCTGAAGAACCAAACTTGGGAAGTTTCAAAATCAAGCTGTTGCCACCCCTTCAGCAGCCTTGCAGCTGTCATGGATAATGAGGGGAAGAGGGGCATTTCTACCCATAAGCAGGTGTCAGGAGGTTTGCCTAAGGATTTTTGTTGTTGTTTTTGTTCTTTTCATACCATCTTCTTTGTTTTTCTTAATGTAGAAATGTGGTAACTTAAAACCAGCTCCAATTTTGCTGCTAGTTTGGTGTGAGATTGAAGCCGGGCTGCCATTCCCAACTGTGTATGAGATGAGTTAAGGGGAAAACAGCTGCTAAGGAATAGATAGGCTCATTGCAAAACTGACACCAATTATTGACCTCTCCCATGATCTTGTTATTCAAGACTGTCTTCTCCCATCTCATGAATATGACAGAAATTGTGTTGGTTGATTCTTAACCTACACATCAGAACCCATGCGAAGTTCCATTGTGTCTTCACCGCCATGTCAACCAAACCGGGTTGAGTAGGGAATGAGATACCTCCATAGATTATGGAATTTCTGAAGCCCAAACTGAAGGATCATAAGGTGAGCCTGAGCATTCTGGCCGGGAGAAGGCAAGGGTCAGTGAGTAGGGAAGCACGTAGGTGTTTCTGATTTGTTATTTTTACTTAATTTTTACAGTATTTGTTCAAAACAAGTGTTGTCTCTTCTTCATAGGCACAGGTACTGAAGCCAAGAGTCTAAAAATAACCACTGGCAGTTCCATAGCCATGCTTTGAGGTAGCTGTATGTGACCTAGTTCCAAAGCCTGGCATGGGGCCTCTCTAATAGACACCTAACTAGATTTTACTCCAGACCCCAAATACATATAAAAAAAGAGAGATCCAGATAGAGGAAAACAATAACATTCCTACATCCATCTCACAAACAGAGAAGGGGGAGGTTTCTTAATTCTGTCTGCAAGACACAGACACTTTGAATCTGACAAACAATGTAAGGCAAGATGTTCTCACTCATCACTGATCCTATGTTATGAAGTTACTGGGATCAACATGGCCACCATACAAAATTCTGGTCGAATCTACTTCCGCTCAAATAAATGTGTGAATTCATAGAACCATTGTGTCTGACCTCAATTTGGTCCTTTTCTCCTGGGACAGGGATCCCATGGGAGCACCGAGCCCTGTAGAAGTAGGGCTAGGATTTACCAAAGGTCTCTCTGACCTTAGCTCTCTGCTCTTCTCACCCACAGAAGTTGATGATAATGAGGTTTCAAAGTCATCTTGCTTGCTTCCTCTAGTCTTTTTATAATTGTCAACTTAAGGAACAGATGGATGGAAAGGGCATTTCAGAAAAGTTGTCACTGATTTTTAGGATGGTGCTGGCAAGACTTGGAAAATGGCTTGAAAATTGAAGGATTTGGGTTGCTTCATTAATAGAGAGGTCATCTGTAGCAAGGATCTGAACTCCTATGCATTTCATGAGTTTGAAAATATAGTCTGTTATGCTTTTCTCTTCTCTCTTGCTTTCCTTCTTCCAGAACCTTCTACCTAGAGAAAGAGTGTTTCTGGAATAGTCACTTGGGGCTGGAGGTCAGAGTGGGTGGAATAAACTAGAGTGGTTATATTCAGGGGTTGTCCTAAATGTAGTCTCACCTGTACTTCCTACTCTCCAATAATGTTCCTGGGAGGAAGAAAAGGCTGAGCTTTTAGCATCTCCTGTGCAAGTACAGACTCTAGGAAGGCACTGCAGAGCTAAGTTAATGTTGGGATTTTCATCTAACTAGGAATTCTTCAGAAAGTGAAAGAGAACACTCCTACACATCGTTCAAGAACAGCAAGTATAACCAGGACTGTTCTGGATGGAGCAGGGCATATGGCTAGTGTATTCACTCTTGGCTTCCATGAGGCCAGAGCTGAGAAAAACTGTTGAGGGATGAATATATCTTTTGATTGTGAGCCAGCTCTCCTGGTTCTAGGACATGAGTCAGTCATAATGCCTACTTAGATACATATTAGATCACTTACTAGTTGTTGGTAGCTTTGTCTGAAGAATGGGTGTTATGATAAATCCCCATGTTAAGAGGTGTTGTCAAGAATAGTTGATAATCACGCCAGAAGTACAGGCAAGTGTAACTCTGTGAGTTCGAGGCCAGTCTGAAAGTTCCATGCTAGTCAATCAGGGAGTTCCATGCTAGTCAAGGTGACACAGTGAGATCCTGCCTTAATAACAAGAACAAAACAAAGAAGAGGTGACAATACCTGAGAGAAGACTTTGTAAATGTGTTTTCATGTGCTCTATGGCTCCACAACGTTCTCCCCAGCTCCAGCCTCTCTTCTAAATTCCTTTGGTATTTTCCATTTCTGTGTGGGAGTACTGGATTAAACACAGGCAGGATCACAGTCTTCCTCCTTTGGTTCTTACCTTCCTGGCTTCAATAATAACCATACACATCTACAGACCCATTCATAAATCCACAGCAACACTCTAAGCCCTATCATTTTGATTACTTAATAGCTGTGTGACTTTCAGAAAGTTATTTATTGCCATATGCCTCAATTTCCCCTCAATGGTGATTATAGTGACACCTATCTCCCTGAGTTCTGGTGAGGATTTAAGGATTAGCATCTGTCACTTGTCATACTTGGTCCAGTGTCCAGTACGACACTCCAGAAATGCCAGATTTGGAGGCTGAAGTTAAAATTATTTCTTTTTGAAGGGTCTTAAATCTGAGCCTCTTAGATCTTTTAGAAAGAAATCAGATCTCTCCAGGGTTTCCAATATAAGAGCATCCTGTACTATATAGTATATACTTGGTTACTATATTGTATCTATCACTAAGAAAGACATTCCCCCTGAGTATGTCACTGGAATTGACAAGAAGAGTACATTGCCTTTCCTGGACATTTTTTTAAACAGCATTTTTAAAAAGTGTTTATTTATTATGTATACAGTGTTCTGTCTGCATGCATGCCTGCAGGCCAGAAGAGGGCACCAGATCTCATTACAGGTGGTGGTTGGTCACCATGTGGTTGCTGGGAGTTGAACTCTGGACCTCTGGAAGAGCAGTCAGTGCTCTTAACTGCTGAGCCGTCTCTCCAGCTCAGACAGTTTTGAAACATCACATTTGCCAATAATTAGAGTTGAATTGATGAAGACGGTGTGTGTGTGTGTGTGTGTGTGTGTGTGTGTGTATGTGTGTGCGCACACGCGCGCACGCACGCACGCATGTGCGTGCACATGCCTCCCAGAGTTGATTTGGTCACTGACAATTGGGGTGTATGTGGTTATTCAGCAGCAGGCATAAGCAGAAGATACACTGGGTTGGTTAATTACCCTTGAAGGTGTAAGGAGGTCAGAGGAGGGCATATCTGACAAAGTCCATTGAGCTTTCTGGATGGAGGCCAAATCCAATACATATTGACCTCTTCCTTCTCCCATGGAGGTGGCAGGGGATGAGCACTCAGCAAACACTATGATGTATCTACAGAGTCAGAAACCATACTTTGCTTACTTCTTTTCTCCCTATGTCATTGTGTGCCCTTGAGAAAACTCAGTCTTGTGGATGAGGAGCAGGGTAACAGTCCCACTTGTTTGCCTAAAAATGTGGGGTTCTAGCAAAGAAAGGATGGCAGAGCCTTCCTGCTCTAACATGCCTTGGTCATCAATTTGATGATTACATCTCAAGCTCTTCATCATGGACATGTGTAAAGTTCCAAGCCATGGCTCATGATGGCTTCCTAAGCCAAGATAAGCCATCACAGCCAAAGAATGGGGATAAAATGATATTTCTAGCCAAGACTAGAAAAAACATTCATTTACCCTGAACCAAATTATTGACCCACAAAATGTTACGAGAGCTGAATAAATAAATTTTGATTTATGTTTCAAAAATAAATGTTTCAGTGTGTTTTGTTCTGCAAAGATCCTGGTACATCAGACTTTTCAAACATACTTTACTCTGCCTCCTTGGATATTTCCACTACCCCCCCCCCACATTTGGTATGTTAAACCATCCATTTTCTTGGAACTTTTAAAATTACTTAGTGTTTGGCACAAGCAGCTTATTCTTCTGTTCTTGATTTGTTCCTACTAAATTCAAACCATATGGCATACAAGTACAGATAAATGTCCAAAAAGCCTTTAGAGCCTCTTTGAAAACTTAAAAAAAAATCCCTCCCAAGTCCTCTGCAAGGAAATTGTGCTTGGCCAAAAAGAAGGGAACCGAAACAGCTTGAGTTCTGCCTAACTCTTCCTGAGAATGGAAAATAATTCTATACTTAGGATAATTTCTTTTATAGATTTGAATTAATATGGTGGTCTTTGCTTTTGCTTGACATCCTCTTGGTCTGCATAGAAGTTTGGAACTGAGCCAGGTGGTGGTGGTACACACCTTTAGTTCTAGCACTCGGTAGACAGAGGCAGGCAGATCTCTGTGAGTCTGAGGCCAGCCTGGGCTATTAGAGCTAGTTCCAGGACAGGCTCCAAAGCTACAGAGAAACCCTGTCTCAAAACAAAACAAAAAAAACAACCAAAAAACAAAAAACAAAACAAACAAACAAAAAAGAATTTAGGAACTGGAAGAAGTCTCACACTTTTTATTTTCTATGGCACAATTCTATCAGCTAATATATGCAAGAAACCCAGGTTCCTAGATCAGACATGAATGTTTACAGTGGTGTTATTTGTGTTTCTCTGGACAATGCTTTCTCTATTTCTAAAATTTCAGGTGTGTATGTGTGTAATCATTGGATAATTGCATGTATGAAATGACACAATGAGTGTTGGCATCCTGTTGACTGTACAGAAAGCAAGCCCCTGGGAGCAACCATGTGCTCTTTGGGAGAGGAATGTGGTTTGGGTGTTACTGCATCTCCATGTCTGGCATGGTATCAGGCATAGTGAAGGCATGTAGGTTATGTGACCAAATCACAGCTCTTAGGAATCACTGCATCATTTTTGTCTGTTTCATTATTTATGTTTTATGTTCCTTATAAGGTAGACAGAAACTTGTTGCAAATTCAATTACAAACAGAGAGGTAAACAAGACCTAATGTTTGCTGCGGAGGCACTCATGGTCTACCAGGGAAGACAGATGCACGAATAAATGAATAAAAAGGACCCTTGACAGTGGTATTGCCTCTGAAATCTTGACAGCAAGAATATATTATTCACGTGAGGATTGGCTAGCCCTCTCTTTAGCATATGTGGTTGTTACCTTCCTGGCACTGAGACAGCAGTGAAGACTGAGAATATGAGCCTGGCAGAAGTTTCGATAGTCTGGGAAGCCATAAAGAGTCAAATGAGAAGTTCAAAGGAAGTTATGAAGGTCATGATGGTTCCCAAAACTCTATTTCCACCCTGAACTATAATTCTACCTTTGAAATGATATAAAGAACTGCTTTTTTTATATTT
>JAQHUG010000120.1:2378107-2415986 GCA_028555095.1 Dicrostonyx torquatus
GAGGAATAGAGAGGGGAGAGGAGTTGGAGGGGGAAGAACTAAATGTAGGTACATTTGAGTCAAGATGTATCAGAGTAGAAAAGGGCCTGGGAGATCATCGGTCCCTGCTTAGACCTATGTTATAGACACATCTAGCCTATAGCTTCTTATCCGTGTTTCATCTTGTTTACTTCTCTCTAAACTGTTCCTTACCCCTAGTCACATTTCTGCCTGTTCTCCAGCTCTCCATGGTCACTTGCTAACTATATTTCTTGTCCTTTACTCTTTTATTCCATGCATATCACTGTAGTCAAAGGATGCTGACCCTTGATTATCCTAAATGCTCTGCAGCTTTCATGGCTATCTACTGGAACTCTGGTCCTTGTATCTGTGCTTTTGACTGAGGATTCCATAGGGAAAGGCTTCTTCACTTCATTCTAGTACCTGACATATTGCCCAATTCATTATTTTCACTTGGTGATTGCACCCACAGGGAACACAGGATGATGGCTTGAGACCTATTAGGTGTGAGAATTTGAGGGCTGTTACTTCACTCTTAAAGACCATGGATACTGTTAAATGCCAATAATTCAGAAGGTAGACTCATAACATGAATTTTGTCACTCAAATGTCAATGTTAACACAAGCCCATTCAAACCCATGGGACTTACTCAGATTTTACTGAATGAGTTCATTATGTAGACTACCAAGAATCTAGTAGTAACACCTGCTGTGTGATGTGCAGGGTGCGTCTCCTGTCTTCTTTTGAGACGTCCCTCCAATACAGAAGTTTTAATAACTGTCAGGGTGACTTCCACAAACATGGGTACTCTTGCATCTATCTAGAAACATGCTTCATTCATCAAGAAATTCAAGAGATGCACGAAGTACTGATGCTCAGAGAAGTTAATTTGACCTGACAGCATCCCAGCTGGCAGTCAGACCTTGGCTGTTTGATTCCTGTTTCAATGAATAAAAGAGCTACTACCCTGAATTTCAATGGCTCTGCTCCCCAGGCTTCCAAGTCTTGAGACTTCAGGTAAAGCAAGTTTTATTAGGCCTTTAGAGTTGAGATAAATGACAGTTGAGGGGGCTATCCAGTAACGTGGCTCAGGTATTTCAGGTCATTGGGCCACTGCAAATCACAGTCTTTCCAGAGGAATTAATGAGTAGGGTCTGGATTTTCAGTATCATTCTCCCTCTCCATGGCTTGATCCTCTATGTGATAGTGCTGAGAGAAACATTTAGGGATTATGAGAGATAAGTCCTCAGGCATAGAGTAATATAAATCTGGTGGGGACTTATGAAGCAGAATATTATAACACCAGCTCCTTTGTCTCTCCTCATTCCTGCATTCACTCACAGACCCTTAGGCTCTTCTAATATGCAGCATGTAGCCAGTCCTCGCCACAAGCCCGGCAGATGCTACCATCAGTCTTGGATCTCCAGATCCATGAGCCAAATGAATATCTTTATGATTTTTCCATTTTTAGTTGTTTCATTACAGCAACAGAAATGGACTAATGGTGGGTAATGGGGATGCTTTGGGCATTTTCTCCAATGCTGAGGTGGACATTACTTCTTTGCCTGTCAGCATCCATTGACAGAACAATAGTAGCCAGTGTTGTTGCAGATGGTGATGATTCAGGTTACTTTGTCTGATTTCAGATTTCCTCCAGAGGCCTGGGTGGTCTGAGGTTTTCCCAACATTCCAGGGTCCAGGAGTAAACTTCAAAGACTCTTGAACCTGAGACAGGAGATCTGTAGATAGCAGTTCTTGCTCTGCCACCATCTGGATGGCTTTGACAAATCACTTGACTTCTCTCATCTTGTTCTTCCCCTGTGATTGGATGGAGATATTGACTAGTGTGGTGTGGCATAAAAGTGATAAAGCACATAAACACCCTTAGACTCTGGAATACTGTTCCAATGTGTGGGATGCGATGACAGGTTGATCTTTGCATCAAAAGTGATTCTTAATCATGGATTGTGAAGTAATCCAGACACAGCATAAAATCTGTATGGTTCCACTTATATGCGGTACCTAAAACAGGCCAATTAATGCAGATAGAAAGTAGAATAAGGGTAGATGATAGTGGTGAATGGTCACAGAACTTCAATTTTCTATCTTAAAATCCTGCAGAGGGGGTGCTGATGGTTGCATGCTACTATGAATATACTGAACACCGTTGAAAGGTACGCGCAATAAGGATAAAACTTTAAGTAACATGCACATTTCTAGAATAAAAACATCAGATTAAAAACTGTTTTTTACTCTTACATCCAGAACCTTTTTCTTTGAAAATTTCATTCTTTGAGTATTTTGTACAATGTAGTTTGATCATACTCACCTCCCCTGACTCCTCCTAGTACAAGTCCTTCCCTACCCACCTAATTTTGTATCCTCTTTTTTTCTTTTAATCCACCAAGTACAATTTGTGCTGTCCATATATTCTTGGATGTGTGGTCTTCCACTGGAGTTATGGTTGACTTCCTAGAGGCAACATTTTTAAAGAAAACTAGCGCTCTCTCTCCCCGTAGCTATCACTTGCTAATAACATGAGACTTCATGTTTATCTCCCCTCTCCATGCTGGGATTTGTCTGGCTTGAGCGTGTATAAGTCTTGCACAGGTTGTCACAATCATTGTGAGTTCATATATGCAGCTGCCCTACTGTGTCTGGAGGACACTGCTGTATTTACCCGCTGCTTCTGGCTCTTATATTTTTTTTCCTGCTACCTCTTCCACAATGCTCCCTGAGCCTTGTGGGGAGAGGATGTGATATATATGTATCACTTATGCTTAGCATTCTCTTGTTTTCGATACCATGGCTACTTGTGGTTCTCAGTGGTAATCACCATCGACTGCATATAGAAGCTTCTTAGATGAGGCATGAGAGATTGGCACAATACATCATTGAGAGCTGTCTAATACTATGTACACTTACCAGAACAATAGTAGTAGATTTTCCCCAGACTTAGCACCTGTCTAGCCCCAGATTCTTGACCTGATAGTGGTACAAAGTACAACTTTGTATCTTGTTGGGTAGGAGTTACATTCAATTCGAAAATGATTGCTAACTTCCATGCCATTTATGTCACTATTCAACAAGTGGACAAGATGTCTTTTAAGGAAAGACTTTGTTTATAGCTCACAGGGTTCACATGTGGGTAAGGTTGAATGGAACCTTCCAGGTCAGTACCAGTTTAATTCTTCTGTAGACTCTGATTTGAGTATGTGGAGTCTTCAGGTCATACCATCAAGTTCTGGATAGTAGTCAATAACATTGGCAATAGACTGCTCTGTTTGGGGGTCTATGGGACCTCACTGATCAATAACTCCTAAAGAGATAATCCACTCCTGATTCTGGGCTTTTTATTCATTAGTCTGTGATATTTATTAGGAGCATTGTTATCCCATCATCCATGTTATCCATATTAACTCCATATATATATATGGAAGCTTCTTCAGTAGCATCTATGTTTTCATATAAATTTTTTTTATTTTGCAGAGGTGTCTGTGTCTCCAGACTTTTGAGATAAAGATCCTTGTCTTAGTTTTTATTCTGCTTGTTTCTGTGATAAAATATCTTATCAACAGGTGTGTTTAGAGACTTCTCTTCCAGCAGATTCTAGATTCTACCAAGTTGACAACATTAGCCATCATAGTCTCTATTCACCTTTTCATTTCCCAAGCAATGGCACTGAGGCAAGGAAGCCAAGTGCTTGATTTGATGACACACAAGTACAAAGCTAGACCGTATGAAGAATGGGACCCAGGCTGCAGGTGAATTCTTGAGGACTGCAGTCCCTTTCATTGCATGTATAGCCTCTTAGCTACTTCCGGGTGCTTATCCCCAGAAAAGGTGCTTGGCACCTTTACAATAAAGCAGAGCCAGGAAATGAGTGTTTACAAAAGCAGAAGCCAAGTAGATCCTGCCTTGTGAGCATCAGTGCCCTCACCGCAGGAGAGAGCTCATTGGCTTGTTTTGTGTGGCTGTCTCTCCACAGGTGGTATCTGGATCAGATGAGTGACAGCTGAGCCATGTAACACTATCCATCAGCTATGTGTCTGCTCACTGCAGTGTTGCCTTGGGCTTGGCACAAGCGCTTGTTCAGTGAATGTATAAACAAGTACACACGTGGAATGCTATGGAGAGAGTACAGTTACATCTGGAGCTGACTCTCAGGCTTTCCGCTTGCTTCCTGGGTCCTGGGTTCAAGTCACAGATCCTTCCCAAGACTCAGTTTTCTCACCTCTAGTGTGGGGATAATCATAGTACTTGGCTCACAGGGGAGTCAGTTGTGAGAAGTAAGTGCAAGATGTGAGATGCTTACAGCTCACATACACATGTGTGCTAAGTAAACATTGAGCACGTTTGTCCCATTGAAGATGCCTCATGGCTAAATTTGCTTCAGGAGATCCAGGTCATGGTCATGATAACCAGGGAGATCTTCTGCCCCAGATGAGACAGTTGGAGGAATGCCTGTGGTTAACTGACTCTGATTTTGTGACCACAGGAATGTAATTGTCTTTCCTCCTTCTGCTGACCTTCGGTGACCTTAGCTGTCACAGGAACATGATGCCCTTTTCCCCGTCTTACTAGTCCCTTAGTGTTACTGTAGTTTCATAGGAGACAAAGTCGGAAAAGAAGAACTTACAGACTGTAAAGTACCATGAACTATGAGTTCCCATCTGGCCAGGAGTTTAGTGAGGAGGCCAGGCCACCAGCAGGAGCTCTTATGCCCTCATTTCCTCATATGTGTAATGGGAGATAGGGGTCCATTCCCTATGAGGCTGGGGACTGAGGTACAATTATTCTCTATGATTGCTGTCCCCAGAATAGCAGTACCTCCAAATTTCTTAGGAGAAAAGTTCTGCCTGCTTGCAAGACAAGTCTATAATTACCATTTTTGATTTAGAAAATAGCATGACTCAAGCTTGGAGTGGCGGGTAATGTGGGTTGGTACGCCTTGGTTTCTTTCCCAGAAAGTCTTCCGCTAGGTACAACACACCTTTGATGAATGTACAGTGTAGCTCTTTTCTTTACTTGATTTTGAAGACCTCGTTAATGCATTCAGAATATTAATTAAGGCTATTTTCAGCTATGAAATACAAACCTAAAGTAGACACTTTTTTGGATCTTTTCTATCCCAAGGGACTTTCTTGACCAGCAGTCCTCAGCTTGGGTCATATCAATACAGGCAGGATGCTAAGCACGGGGAGAGAGGCTGAGTGAGGAATGAGCACCCACTGTGCAGACGGTGCTGTGAAAATGCTGTTTCTCAGATCCACAGACTCTCAGGAAGGCTGACACGCTTATCACTGATTCAAGTCAGGTAGCCAGCACTCAAGGAAGGAAAGTAACTAGACCAAGGTTATGTGGCCAAAGATACAGCATCCTGAGAGCTGGGTCTGTGAGGCACAGGCCCGTGTCCTCTCCACTCTGCATAAGACCTTTCAGGCCTCTGCAGCTGGTGTAGGGGTTGGGGGTGGAGAGGACACAGAAGGTAAATGATCTAAATGAATGGCTGGCAACAGAGACAAAGTGGAAAAGCACCCCAGACAGTCTGGGTTCAGCTGCTTAAAATAGGTGAAGAAATTCTTTGGCTAATGCATAATCACCACGGGGATTAATGCAGCCCTGTTCCTTGGGGTTAATTTATGCTCCACGAGCCCCTATTAGATAAGAATTCTAAAATGCCTAATAGCACCAGGCTCGTTAGGGACCTTCATAAAAGCCATGTACAGGGTACAGAAAGGAGCCTCGTGCCATGACGCCAGCCCAGAATAACCAAGGCAAGAAGGCCTCTGGAGCAGGTGGAGAAGATGGCTCCTGACCTGCCGCCTCTCACTGTCAGTGGATCCAGCAGCCCTTTGGGGCTGGCTTAGCCTGGAAGGGAAGCAGCATGGGTGGGAAACACAGAAAATGAGCTATCATCAAATCCAAGAGTGGTAGAGCCAGAAGAGACTTTGGGACTCATCTTTTCTGACTCTTGCCTGCCAACTGCTGCTGGATAAATGGAGAAACCAAATCCCAGATGGAAAAGGTTCACTGTTTATCTCCTTTCTTCTTCCTTGCTCCTGATGCAAACTAGCTGCCTCTAGTTCCTCCCTGCTCCTCTCCTTTGGTCTGAGCCTTCTAAGTTTTGATTCCTGTGGAGATGTTGCTCCTTTGCTGTTTCTTCACTGACTCATTGCTTCAGAACGGGCACACTGACCCTTGGCAGAGGCCAGCCATGCATTTGCTTTGCTATAGCTGCCCAACTTCTCTACTGTGGCTGCGCCATTGCACAACCCTTCCACCACAGTGCTTGTTCCATTTCCCATCATTCTTTCTTCCTCTCTTCCCCCTCCCCACATTTCCATCCCCTCCAGAGGATGCAGCTGAATAAAAAGCTGAGTCTTCCCATAGAGAATTCTGTCTGATGTTCAAGGTAAAGATACAAGCAGTGTTACTCCTTTATCTCTTTCTATTCAGCGTGTCTCTGAAGAACAATTAAGGTATCTCCCCACTGGTTTGCCTTCTCAGTTCTCTGTCTATTCAGAAAACATGTACTGTCATATTAATCTTCCAGAAAACAGCTCTGATCTCTCAGAAGTCTTCAATAATTGCTCATGGCCTCCAATAAAATCCAGGCTCTTTCATTTCTCTTAGGTCCTTGCTAGCCTGGGTGTGTTCTCTCTCTCTCTCTCTCTCTCTCTCTCTCTCTCTCTCTCCCCTTGATCATTGTTCACCTTAATTTTTGAGACAAGGTCCTTCCTTGAACCCCAAGGTCATGGATTTATTTGACTAGACTGAATGGCCAATGAGCTTCAGGGATCTACTTGTCTCTACTCCTGACTCCTCCAGCCCTGGGTTTAGAGGAATGTTCTGTTATGTGGGTGTTAGAGATTAGAGTTCAGGTACTAGGAAGTGAGGCAGGCCCTCTACTGATGAGTCATCTCCCCATCCCTGGCATTGAAGTTTTATTTGGTCCTGGAGAATGCTCTCTGTATTTTGTTCTTAACTGGGGTGGCAGCAGGGGAGGCAGGTTGTGTTTGGGTTTTATTGCTGTGAAGAGACACTATGACCATGACAACTGTTATA
This sequence comes from Dicrostonyx torquatus, assembly GCA_028555095.1. Lineage (NCBI taxonomy): Eukaryota > Metazoa > Chordata > Mammalia > Rodentia > Cricetidae > Dicrostonyx > Dicrostonyx torquatus. Next base: position 2,385,177 of record JAQHUG010000120.1, read on the forward strand.
AAGGAAAACATTTAATTGGAGCTGGCTTTACAGTTTCAGAGATTTAGTCCATTATCCTCATGGTGGGAAACATGGCAGCATGCAGGCAGACATGATGCTGGAGGAGCTGAGAGTTCTACATGCGGGTTGACAGACAGCAGGAAATGAACTGGCTTGAGCTACTGAGACCTCAAAGCTCACCCCTAATGACACACTTCCTCCATCAAAGCCACACCTACTCCCATCAAGGTCATACCTCCTAATAGTGCCGTACCCTAAGGACCAAATATTCAAACACATTTGTGTCTATGGGAGGCATTTCTATTCAAACCACCAAACAGGTCTTGTCACCAGCACCTGGCAGCTTTCTTTTCCATGCCCACTTATTTGAAACAGCCTATCTGTTTCATATTTAATATTTCATGTATCCCTCCAGGATGATCTTTCTGAACCCTTCCAAGAAGAGAGATTGGGCACATCTCTTAATTCCTGGAAATTGCGAGATTTTGATTTTTATAATTCCCAAGATTCTGCAATCATACTTAAACCATATGAGTTTCAGCTTGTTCATCTATGAAATTGTAGAGACTGTTTGTAGATGTGTGAGCCTGAGCAAATCAACTGAACTGTTGATAATGTTGTCAAACTTGCCAGTGAGCTCTCTGCTCCAGAGTCACATTGGTTACTGCATGGCAAAGCATCAATGAGTTGTTCCTTCCCATAGGTGAGACATAGTATCTGATTGTTAATTAACTTTCAACACTTTAGACATTCATGGAATAATTGTTCTTGCAAGGTATCAGGTGTTGAGGGATGTGAACCCAGCCCTGTCCCTCCAGAATCTTATAAAAGCCTGGTGTGACATTAAACACCAAGTGCAAAATAAGGATTCAGTTGGATGGGGAGTCTGAGATGATACAGTGTATGGAAGGTTCTGGGAGCACTTGGGGGCACTTATTCTGGTTGGAAATAGCAGCAATTATGGCAAGCCTATCAGGAAGGTAAGTCGTGGGTTTTTCTTTTGCCTAAACTTTGGCTGAACCTCCAAGATTGAAAGCGCATGCTATCAGGTACTCGGAGGTTTAAAAAGTGAAATGAGTAATCTATGTAGAACTTGTTAAGCTGTAGCCCCCACAATCAATGAGGCCAAAGGTCCCGGCTCATCACTACCTTCAGGGAAGGAGTGGGTTGACTGAGGAGGTTGATCAGGAGAGGGGGGTTTGAAGATGTGTTTGTGTGTGTGGGGGTTCATTCCTGTGTTCTCATGGGCAGCAAAGCTGCCTCTCTCATATCAGTAAGGAGAGTGAGCTTTCTGAGTACCATTGGAGTTCTGGACCTTTGAACTTGGGGATGTTGGAAGTCAAACAATGGAACAAAGAACACAGCAGCCTATGTCCTGGGATGGCCAGCTGGAGGAACTAGGCCAAGGGAAGAAGAAGATGTTGTGAGTCACTAGTTGGAGATGCCATTACTGTAGTCAGGGGTCCTTAGTGAATGATTCTGAGGAGTTCACAAAAGGTTCCAGGAGAGAAGAGCACTCCACAACAGCATCCCCAGTGATGCAATGATGCTAATTCAAGTCAAAGAAGACACACTATGTCCCACTTCTCCCAGGATCTCTGATTTCCTTTTGGTCAGTCCTAGAGTATCCATATGGAGCTTAGAGGGAGGAAAATTATTGAAGGATGGGGATGAGAGACAGTGATGATGCTGGAAGTTCCTCTCTTCCTGAATGGGAATCTTAACTCAGGAAATGAGGATTCTGGGCATGTTCGAGGAAGGATGAGGCTTTAGTATTGAAAAGTTAGACTGGAGAAGACATAGATAACTGCAAAATAATAGTATTTACCTGTTTCCAAGACTTGGTACCAGAGTTGATCCCTTCCCTAGATGGGTGAAGTGGGTCAGCCCATCAGGGTGAGGGCCAGTGATGGAGAAGGACCATACCACTTTGGGTTCTGGCCTTACCCAGTCTAGCTTCCTTAGGTACATGATATATATACCATCTCCAAAAGTGCCTCTGATGCCACTTATTGGTTTGGATCTGTGGCAGTTTATTTGTTCTTCTTAGTACAAAAGACATCTTACAATTGAGTCTCATATAATGATGAGGGCACAGAAGTCAAGAAAGGTTAAATATCTTGCTTAAGGAGGCACAGTAGGGAAGTGGCAAAGCTATGTCCTAGAAAGAAATAAACTAAAAATTTTATCATATACACAGGGAGGAAACAGGATGATGCAGTACTTGGGAAAGCCAACCCCTTCTTTGGACTCAAAATAGAACATTGTTTAGTTAACAGTTCCAAGGTTTTGAGCAGATGAAGTTCCACTAGAGGCTGTCAATCAAATGTAGCCCACCACTTTCTGGAGCAGAGGGCCATAGGAACATCCCCATGAAGAGAGAGGGCCATGGGACCCTCCCCACATAGAAGGAGGACCATGGGAACATCCCCAGGCAGAACGAACACCCATCTCCTTCCCAAGACAGGATATAACTCAGCTGCCATCACTAGCTATAGAATGCCAGTATCTTTGAAGGAGGTGACCATCACCAATCATTAAGATAATTATGGATCTGACCTTCTTTATAGAGTAGCTTGCTCGATTCCTGGGAGAGGGCATTGCAGGAATCCCCCAGGAATGGGAAATTGTCAGGTGCAAAGCTGGGTGTGAATGGCATCAGCTGCAGGTGAGCAAAATCAGTTGTCTGCAAGAGCCAGTTGGATAGGGCCCAGCAATTCCACCGGACAATTAGCTGTTCCATTTCTGGGCTGGGAGAAGGAAAGTGCTAGTGTTTGCAAGGTCCCCAGGTGCATGAAGCACCCACTCATTTATTCTCCTCCAAGAGGCCAAGCTTGTTCATTTCATTCTGGCTGAGGGGAGAAAGGAACCTTAGGAAGGGTAAGAGGCCCTCTAAGAAGGACATAGAGCCCAGCTTTGAGTTCTGCTTAGCTTGACTCCAGAGCCAGTGACATCTCCTCAAAGTGAGGCATGATGGTTGTGTGCTGCTGTCACCTCAGCTCAAGCTTCCTCCTCATCAATGCCATTGCTGCAGGGATGTCTTTGTCCAAGAATAATTTGGGAGAATGAAAAGAGAGAGATGGCATGCTTAGTGTTAATTTCTCTGTCTATAGTACTAGGCTCTGCACCAGTCACAGGGACCCTTGACTGAGACAGTCTTTTCTGAAGTTGGTACATAGTATTGCCTCAGTTGGCACAACTCCTAAACTCCCCTTCCCTGTCTTACACTTTTCTTTGATGACTTACAAGGTCTTGCATAGGTGCCACTCTGACTCTGGAATGTCCCCTGACTGTAATATCTCTGCCTTGCTTTGCCTGCCTGAACGCAACACTATCGTGGCCCTTCCTGCACTGCATTCTGTCTCCTCATTACTCAGCATCCCGCATCCCTCAAGACTCCGGAGTTTTCACAAGCTTCCCTAGCAGGATGTGCCAAGAGAGCCTCATGCTGCACTTTAACTGTGGTGGCAGTGATGGGAGCTCTGTGTATGGTGTTATCCCAGCCCTGTAGGTTAAGTATCCCGAGGTCACCACGCTGAAGTGAGCAGATTTCAGAATGACTTTTATTTACTCATAAAGTGAGGGTGACAACTTCCTTATGATGGAATCAAATGTTGGAATGTTGGGAAGAGTGACTTTCAGGGACTTTCTAGTGCTTCAGTGAAGAGCTTTTAAGCAAAGCAGCGGCTCTTGACATCGACACCATACGTGCTCAAGAGCCAGAGTGCTCATGTGAGAACAGAGACAGAATGAAAACACCGGGAAAGAGGCAGGCAGAGATGCAGTCGGCCCCTCAGCACCAGGTCAAGGGCTGCCTTTAGGGGTGATTAGAAAATGAGGCTTCTGGGAGAATAGCTGGGGCAGAATGAAGAAAGAAACCACAGCCTGGGAATCTGCAGCTTAGCCAAGTCCTGGGCATATGACATGGAAAATAATGTACAAATTCCTACCCCCAAGAGGGCTCAGAAATACAGTATGGTAATAAGCAGGGGGAAATGCAATTAAAACACGAATGCAAATAGTTCTCAGCCCAGGCTGCATATTAAAGCCAACCAGGGAGCTTTTAAAAATACCACTGTCCAGTCTATTCCCAGAGTGGTAAATTGAACATCTCTGGTGGGGGGATTTCCGTATCTAGTTTTCTTTATCTTCCCAGGAGATTTTTTTTTATGTTAGCAGACAAGGAGTGATATTGGACAGAGGGAATGGAATTGGGGTTGTTTCTCAGGGATAGTGAGGCTGATCCTTCCAGTCCTGGCAGAGGGGACATGAATTAGATGAAGAAGGCTAGGTGATGGCCTTTTATGGAATAAGTATCAGGTACTTGCAGAGGTACACAGTGGTCTTGGCATGGCACATGGAGGACAGTTTCTGGGTGACCAGAGAGAAAGCTAGAGGGATGCAGGCCCAGAGTAAGGGCCCAGGAGGAGTCCGAGGCTATAGCCTTGTGTGCTCATAAGAAATCAAGACTCCCAGAGAGATCTGGATCTCCGATGAGGGATTATGTCATCAGACTTTTGCTTTAGAAGTCCAGGCCAAAAGGGATATGGGACACTAATTGACCAACAGAGCCAATTAGGAAGCAGTACAGATTCTTGTGGGGAGGACATGAAAACAGGCAGGAGAGGCTTGTTTCAGGAGACACAGAGGGATCACAGTCTGTAGATTGGTTTCAGTAACAAATAAACCCAGATTTCAGAGGCTTCTGGCATAAAGGTTTACTTCTGGATTAATTTGTGTCAACTGCCAGTCAATAAAATCTTTTTTCTGGAAGGGAGGCTCAAAATAAATCCCCATCTTAGGTAGATGAGGCATCATAGCAGAGGCCATGCAAAGTGACAGTGATGCAATGGCCCTTGAATGACCTCTATTTAGAAGCCAAGTAGCCAGTCCAGTGATAACATGGCAGAAAACATGATTCATGGTGAAAAGTAGTAGATATTTGAAACAATCTGCCAGGAGGAGTAGGGGAGAGATGGAAGGTTGCATAAGAGCAGCTAACCTTGTGAGCTCTGAAGCCATCGTGCCACCATTCTCTGTTGGACTCAGACCCTCTAAAAGCAAGTCATGCCTCTGTATTCACGGTACTTAGAACTGCACAAGCTCCCAGAGTCCGTAGGTCAGGCCTATCTCAAAGTCCAGAAGCCACATGGTTCTTCCTCTTCTGTGCCACCTTTCCCTAGGACCAGTGGCTAGCTGCAAGATCATCTCATGGAAATGGCGGAAGAAACTTGAGAGGCCTCCTAAGCCCGAGGCTTAGTCCTCAGCCTTCGACACTTCTGTCCTTGATTAGAACAAGTAGAGTGGAAGAGCGTAAGGTCAGCCAAGAGCTGGGGAAATCTATTCTCCCCCTGGGGCAGGGGAGATGAGGCTCTGTGTGAATGGTACCAGTGAGAACGGCCAAGGATCCAGTCTATTCCAGGTGCTAATATCACCTCCTGGCAACAGGGCTTTAAATATCTAACATAGTTCTTCATCCATGTTTAGCTTCTTTAGTTTTTCAGGTGCTGCTTATTTCAGAGGCATCTTGGCTCTCTGGACACAAGGAGCTCAGCAGGTGTGGAAGCTACTTCTAGCAATTTGAGCACAGGCTGTAGCCTTTATTAAACAAGTCTCACCATCCCCTTACAGTATAATTTCATAACCTGTGAAAGGAGAAACAGTTACGTCCCTTCTATTCCATAAGGCTGTGTAAAGAAACAGGTGAGGTCATGGTGGAATTGTCTGGTGATTGCAACGGACCATACGCATGTCCCATAGTTTTTTAGAGAATAGGGCATAGCACGGCATCATCCCAGACTCTACTGGGGTATATGATCCTACATGCTCACACTCTCCTGAACACTATACCCAAATGTGGGTTTCACCTGATGTCATTGCCTGCCTTGCCACAAATATGTAGGTCTAGAACCTTTTTCATTTTATGCGCACTTATGTTATGCCTCTAGCTTTGTGCTGCTGCTGAGAAATGCAGACATACTTGAGGAAATGAGCTGAGCCAGGAAGAGTTTAGGTGGCATCTCTAAAAGAGGAAGAAAATGAGATGCAGGGAGCAGGAAAGGGATGGATATTAGAGTCACAGGCCTGAGGTAGAAATCAAAGACCAGTTTTGCTCTGAAGTAGAAACTTCACTTGCACTGAACACCATTTATTGCTATTGTGAAGTAACAAACTTTGAAGTTTTCAAGGGTTTTCTAATGAGTGGCCTCATCTGCTTTGTAAGTTACTGGCAATTGCAGCCAGGAAGAATTGAAATATTTCCAGTGCAAATTTAGATAGAGGCTGGAAATAAGGAAGAAACTTCTCCAAGGTGCATCTGCTCTAAGTCAGGAGTCATACTGAAGGCATTTGAAAGTCCATCTTTATGGGAGTTGAATGACTTTGTTTGCTTCTGGCATGCCCACCCAGACATCTTACCATGTTTTCCAAAGAAACGTATTGTCTACTTAATAGTCAAACCATGATGGTGTTGGGAAAAATCTCCAAGCCTCACCATGATTTTCTATGACGCCCCAAAATGGTTTAATCATACTGTCATTCATTATTATGGCCTTTTGTTGGAAATATACCAGGTTGCTACTGCTTCAGGGCAAGACTTGTCATCCAGGGCCAGAGCATGATCAGAAGTTGGTCAAAGTGAAGGCTGAAGACAGCCTCCAGCTTTCAGAGTCAGCTTCATCCAAGATCATATGTTTCAAAGAGCAGCCACATTTTGTCCTTAACTGAGGCATGATGTAAATAGCCACTTGAGCCTGACACAGAACAATTTAAATAACATTGTGTCTTCCAGATGTTGTAGCTACTTTGAAGTTTTACCATATTTTCTTCCTTTATCTTTCTCTCTTTGCCTAAAATTCTCAGTCACCTTCATCATCGCTGTCTTCTTTCATAATGTTCGCTCTTACTAAGCATCTTGCATCCCAATCCAAACCTCAGCATCCTTCCTCTGAGAACAGAGAATATGAAATAGTATTTCAAGAATGTGGGAAGTATGATGGGGACTGGGAGTTTGGACTTTCACTTGTCCCATGACGATGATCCCTTTGCTGTGACAAGTCAAGTGTAGTCAGCGTGTCCATTTCTTATAATGACTGCAACAGCTTGTCATTTAGATCTTACAGACTTAGCACCTCATTGTTCTGTAGGCCAGAAACTCAATGTATCTCTCACTGTGCTAAAATCAAGATGGTGGCATGCTGACCTCCTTCTTAGAGGTTCTAGGATGAATTGGTTTTCCTTTCATTTATGAATCTGGCAAAATCTGCTTCCTGCATTTTAGAGACTTGGGCTCTTATTTTCCCATAAGGTATAACTGAACCACTCATGGCTTCTAGAAGTCACAACAGTTTTTGACTTGTAGCCCACATTCTGTATTGTCAAGACTGTTAATAACCAGGGTGGGGAAGGGTCCTCACACTTATAATCTCTCTTGTCTCATTTTCTTTTTCAACTTTCAAAACTCATGTGCTTACAGTGAACCTGTTGAGATCAATCAAGATAGACTCGGGGTAGAGATTCTGAATCTCAAAGAATTTGCCTTTAGAAGGGAGAATTGAAGCTATTGGTGATCTTAAATAATATGGTGTGGCATTCAGGGTGCACTGTGTATGGAGAATCACAAGGCCGATCTCCTGCTTGAGGATGAAGCAACATGCCTGCAGCTGAGAATGACTCATTTTTAGGGAAGCCATTCCTGCTTCCCAGTGAGGTAGCACATCTCTATGAGACTTTAAGTTGCCATGAGTCAGGACTGGTTATTGTGAGCCGAGCTTATGGAACTCACCAAGCATTGGAAAAATTGCCATAGTGTCTTAAATGTTTCCAGGCTTGAAAGCAATAAAATCAGCTGAGCATAGAGTAAAACCTCCCAAAGTGTGAGCTAAAACAAACATTTACCTTCTGTAAGTTACCTTATGCCAGGCATTTTGTTATAGCTAGAAAAATTTGACAGAGTGTGCTTTGTTGGTTTTACAGATTGAAAAACTGAGGTTTATTGTGTTAAGACTTCAGGGTATTTTTAAAATTCAGAGCTTGCCTAAAAGTGCTCTAACAAGGACCTTGGTGAATATCCATTCTCAGGGCCCATTTTAAATCTTTTCCCATTGAAAGGTCCTCATTTATTCTAACACAAGTGAGTTGGCTACAGAAAACATATAGGAACAAGTGAGAGCAACGTGCCTGCTAGGTTTGGACCTGAGACACCTTATCCACTGTTCTGTGACTTCTTAGTCTCTTATGTTTTTTGACCTTGATTTTCTTTATCTCCACAGTGAAGTGCTACTGACACCCACTTTCTATAGTAGCTATGGAGAGTTCTATGCAGTAGTGACTGTAGAGCTACAATCTGTACATCACCAAACCCATCATCTCTTTTTGGCTACCACTCTAGCTCCAGTGGACAGGTCTAAGACTTTACTCCTCTGGTCTTGGAGCCTGGAGGAGCCTTGGACTTGGATTCTGGGCATTCACTCCCCTGAGGGTTCTTAAACTCAACAGAAAAACCCATAGCTGTCCTTCAGAAGGATAACTCTTGGAAAACAGGGATTGTCTCTCTCCTTCCATATTGTTGAGGTACCCTTTAGGCTGTCTTTCTCCTTTGCTTCCTCAATTCTCTCTTATCCCATGCTCCTCTTTTTACATAATTATTTAGGCAAATAGCTATTAATGTCTTTTTCTTGGACTATTTTAGAAGAGCCTATATGAGCACAAGCTGTGGTAATACCCAGATATGATAGCTCATGGATCACTGTGAAATCAGGTTCTTGCAGAGTATATTCATTATAGGGTAGACTGTCCAATAATGGACAGATAATAGGAAATTAAGGCAGAGTCATCTGGCTTATCTTGGTGTATTATTGAATGGTTCATGAAAGAAGAGATCTCTAAGGTGAGGTCTTAGAATATGAAAAATACTGGCTAAGCAGTGAGTGGTACTCAAACATAAAGCAATGGCTGAGGCTATAGGTTTTCCTAGGCAGAGGGCAGGAAATACTACAAAACTATCTGGATGACAGTATGGCACTAATGGTGAGGTACAAAGAGTCATGAGACTTGCCAGGAATATGGAGTGATATGGGAAGTCCTTCTGTATATGTGTTGCTTTTATTGGCTAATGAACGAAGCTGTTTTGGCCAATGGCTTAGCAGAGTAAAGCCAGGTGGAAAATGGGAACAGAGATAGAGAGAGAGGGAAAGTAGGCAGACTCAAGGAGATGCCATGTAGCTGCCCAAGAAACAAGAGGTAACAAACCACAAGCCTTGTGGTAAAATATAAAATTATAGAAATGGGTTAATTTAATATTTAAGAGCTAGCTAGAAATATGCCTAAACTATTGGCAAAACAGTGTTGTAATTAATATAGTTTCTGTGTGATTATTTTATGTCTGGACAGCCAGGAAATGAAGGAGCAGTCTCTGCTTACAATGGAGTATGAGGATACCAGTGGTTACAAGGAGAGATGCTGCTACAGTGGGAGACAGTAGCTGGTTTATGGATACATCCCCTGACCATTGTAACCTAATCACCATAGGAACCCACTGAAGGGGTTATGCTTATAGATATGACATCTAAATGACTAGCCCAGAAATTGCCCTATAACATAAAATTTAATATTCATTCATCTTGAAAGGTCTTTTCTTATTTCTTCTTCTCTCATCCTATTTCTACTGCTGTGTGTGAATACCCAACTATCTTCAGTACTCAATAACACACACACACACACACACACACACACACACACACACCTCACCCAAAGCCCAGAGTGTTTGTAGATTCTACTTTGTTGTAAATAGGGGGAGAGGGGAGGTGTGTTGTGTTCCCCAGCTGCCGCTGGTCCCAAGCCCACCAGCCACTGGCCTGCTCAGCAGCTGGCCGCCTGCACCCGAAATAACCATGTGAGGACGGTATTCATTTAAACTCTGCCTGGCTTATTATCACTAGTCTTTTCCCGGCTAGTCCTCATCTCATAAACTAACCCATTATAAAAGTCTGTAAGTCACCACGTGGTGACTTACAGACTTTTATAATGGGTTAGTTTATGAGATGAGGGCTAGCCGGGAAAAGGCTAGTGATAATAAGCCAGGCAGAGTTTAAATGAATACCGTCCTCACATGGTTATTTCGGGTGCAGGCGGCCAGCCAGCTGCTGAGCGGGCCAGCTGCTGGGGGCTTGAAAGCTGGCGGCTGGGAACACAACACACGCCTCTCCCCCTAATACACAACACTAGTTCCTGGTTAGATACAAAGAATCACTCCAGTTAGGGTGGAACTGTAGTGGCTCCTTAAGAATTTGGTGTCATCAAAGATTCATTATCTGCCAGCCTCTAAAAACAAAACAAAAATCAAACAAAAACTGCTGTCTGTGGTGCTGACTTGATTCTCATCAGTATCAAAGGATGGAGGATTTTCACTTGCCACCTCCCAGCAAGATTTTGTAGAGGAGAACACTTGACCCAGGGGTCTTTATCTAGGAAGAAAGTGCAGTCTGCCTGAAACCTCCCACGGTTCTACATTTCTCACTGACTGGAACATAGACTCATGGCCAACCAGATCAGTTACTTGGTAAGGGTCAGGACTGAGTAGTCAGGGGACCTTTAACCAGTTCTGTCTGAAGGTCACATGTGACCAATCAGGAATTCCAAGCCCCAGGTTGGGGCAGAATGATGGAGTCAGAATTTCTGATATTGGATATCTCCCAAATTTGCATGGTTTAAAACAAATCAATGAATTTGATGTTTGTTTGAAGAATGGCTTGCACTGACCTTGGACGGAATGTTTGTTGTTGAAGGACCCATTTTATTCACCCAATCTGTCATCCTGTTCCCTTGGTACCAAGCCCCATGCCAATTGCAGGACTTCTTATGTCCTTCTGTGGCACCCAGCTTTATCAGAGTGCTGTCTCCTACCTAGTACTGTGTCCCTTCTAAAGTATAGAACACCCTTCCACCCATCTTTTAACACACAGTTAGCTATCCTGTGGGTGAGCCTTTCCTGTGTCCTCGCCAGCCCCTTTCAGGTCTTCCCATGGATCTACATTACTCTTGGTTACGATCTGTTACCAGTCTGTTTGTTCTGCTGCCTGGATTGCATTATTGTTCTCAGGTGGCCTGAGCACTGGGTTCCACATACATGAGTGAAGGGAAATAAGAGGGGAAACACTCACGCTGGGACCTCAGGAGTTTATAGGGAGGACAATTTTGCCAAGCTCCCACATATGATGATTTCCTGTATTTATGTGTGTTATAGCGGGGGAAATCACAAGGTCTGGAGTCAAACCAGCTAGAAGTTGGATCCTACTCTATCATCTCTAGTTCTTTAGTCTTCAGCATCATCCTCAGTTGTCAGCCTTGATTTTTTTAGCTATAAAATGGGACTTGAAATGATTACCTCATATGGCATTCCTGTAGCTTGAGTGAGGAGGTGGCCTTAAGAATTCCAGCACAGAGGAAGCACCCAACCTGTGTTCACAGGTGCACATGGAATCTAGGAGAGGAATCTTTGCAACTTTCTGAAATGTCATTTCTTCATCTCACAGGTGACACTGGGGATGCACATGTGGCTTCAGAGCAGGAAGGTCAGAGGCTCTATTGAAGTGAGGCTTCAAGGCCTATTCCAGGGTGTCTTAAGCTTCATCTCCTTGCCTTCTCAGCAACTGTGTAAAATCAGCCAGAAAATTTCTCTTTTGCTTCCTGGTACCCAGGTGTTGGACTAAAAGGGAGCAGGGAATGAAAAAAAGAAAGATGACATTTTTAGAGGCAATATGGCTTTCTGAAAAAGTGTCTTTTGCTTCTTCTTCTACTTACAGGTGAAAGAAAGCAGGTAGTGATACATGGGGAGATGGTTGGGTCTGTGGGGGATGGGTGTTTACCTTTGCCTCCGAGTTAAGAATAATATTTCTGTTTTATTCTTTCCTCCATACATTTGCTCAGGAGCAGGAAATGCCTGTTTTCAAAGTCAACAGAAGGGCCAGGAAGATGGCTCATCTTTGGCTTGCTGCACAAACATGAAAAAGTGAGTTCAGGCCTCAGAACCCATGTAAAATCAGGAGCTGTGCTATATGCATGGAATCAAGCGATGGGAAGAGGGTGGTGGCAGCTGACCAGTTACTGGACAGCTCAACAACCAAATCAGTGAGCTCCAAATTCTGTGAGAGACCTTGTCTCAAAAAATAAGGCAGACATCAATCGAGGAAGGAACCAGAAGTTGACCTCTATAGTTTTCATATGCATGTTGACACACATGTGAACATGAACACACATGCACATCATGCATATACACTGCTAGATAGATAAATAGATACCTAGATAGACATATAGTTTTAGAGATAGTTTGATATACATACATACATATATATATATAAACACATACATACATAGATAAATTAAAAACATAAAGAACAGAACATGGACTATCAGTTCTATTCAACTATGGAAATTTGAACAGCATATTTGGTAGGAGTTGGAAGGTGTTCCTGGAAATGAAGTTGATGCCATTCAGTTTCAGGAAACTGGGAAATGGTTGGATTCACCAGTTTTGCATTTGAAAGTTCTTCCATTGTAGCAGGAAACTCACATGCTCATTCATTCATGATGAACCAGTTTTACATGTTATCCAAGTTTGAGCTGTTCTGAAATTGTATGCTTCTTTTTTTCCTGGCAAAGGACTGGTCTCCCAGGGGAGAGGACCAGAGCTTAGATGGGAACCTGTTTGGGACCTCAGGGTTTCACCCCATCTACTTTTCCCCTAGCTCCTTGCTTCATTGTTTTGGACAAGTGTGTTTTCATTGCGTCATCACCCTTTGGAATGCTAGCCTAGTGTGGGCAAGAGATGAGCAATACAAAGGAAGTGACCAGTAAGCCTTTGAAGGATGGGAGAAGTCCTTGTGCTTTTCAGTAGCTTCTCTGAGGTCATCCCATGTAAATAAGGTTTCAGTTAAGGGCGTAGAGTAGTGAGATTACAGTGGGTGAGTACCATAGGAAGAAGGCTAGCCAATACTGTTTGCACCGCCTTGCATTGGATCCAGGTTCATCTTTAGTTCTTTATGATTTGAAAGGTTCTTTTCTCATTCTCTATGCATTTCTCCACCTTTGCCTTAGTGGACAGGCCCAGCTGTAAGATACACATAGACCTTCGCTCAACTGCTTTGGGGAACTGAGGGTTAGAGTGTCAGACATTGGGGTCAACAGTGTGGTTGAAGCAGGGCAGAAAACCCTTTCTGTGGGCTAGGAGGAAAACTGATTAAGGAAATATTCAGACCGATGTGTAAAAGCAGGAGAAGCACAAATAAAGCAAGTGAGCAAGGAAATTAGTGTGTATTTCCTAGGATGGTGTGATGGTGTGAACCAAAGAGAGTGTGTGTGTGGTGGTGGGAGTAACTATCTATACATATACCAACTGTAGGAGAAGAGATGTGGAGCAGAGGGAGCAATCTGAGTGGCCCATGGCAGGATTGGAGCCATCTTCTTTTCTCCACTGAGAAATTGCTTACTGTAGCAGAGAAAGTAGAGGATGCCTGCTAGTCACCGCCAGACCCAGATGTGCTCTGCATCCTATAATAGAAGGAAGGAAGGAGGAAGGACACTGACTATTCAGGTTCTCACTCATTGTCCTTCTGCCATGACTGGTCCTGGCTGAGAGAAGTTGAATGAACAGGCTAAGGTGGGGTGGGAGGGGTAACAGTGTCAGGCATTGGATCCAGGTTCATCTTTGGTTCTTTATGATCTGAAAGGTTCTTTTCTCATTCTCTATGCATGTCTCCTAGAAACCATAGATGGGGATGAAATGCAGTAAGAGAGATTCGACTTCTGTATAGTAATGCTGTGGGTTTCATTAAGAACCACTTCATCATGGCTGTGTAATGCATCCTACCTCTAAGTTCCCAAGGGTTCCGAGTTTCTTACCTACAGCTTGTTCTTCTCTTGTTATCTTCTCTTACCTCTGACAGGTACTTCCTCTGTGGTCCTGGGGAGCCAGGACAGGGCAGAAGATGAGTAATGGAATGTCACAGAGATGACCACTGTGCTTTCTGACAGTCTGCTGTCAGCTACTTAAGTGGTTCTTTTTAATACTCAAAGAATTTGGGCACAAAATTATTATCCCCAAGCATTAGCTTTCTATCATCCACATGTTGCAAAAATAAAACCAGCGCAGCTTCAACTCTAGGAGATGGGTGTGAGTTATTAGTAAGCAAAGAGGGAGACTCGTGTAATATAAGAAAGAATATAAGCATCAAACCTCAGGGAGGTCCTTAACTATAGCCTGTTCAGCTCTGGATGCTTACCTTCTCTTGCCCAGTCTATGCTTCTCTGAGGATCTGAACACAAATTTTAGTCTTCTCCCTTCCACATGAGCATGCCACACTAAAAATGCATGGTGGCGGGATTGGGGATTTAGCTCAGTGGTAGAGCGCTTGCCTAGCAAGCGCAAGGCCCTGGGTTCGGTCCTCAGCTTCAGAAAAAAAAAAAGACAAAATAACAAAAGGGGGCTGGAGAGATGGCTCAGGGGTAAAGAACACTGGCTGCTCTTCCAGAGGTCCTGAGTTCAATTCCCAGCAACCACTTGGTGGCTCACAACCATCTGTACTGATATGTGGTGTCCTCTTCAGGCCTGGAGGCATATGTGTAGGCAGAACACTATATACATAATAAATAAATAAAATCTTAAAAAAATGCATGGTGACAACATGTCCTGAGTTTAAGTCACAAATTCAGTAAATCAAGGCTCTCTCTCTCTCACGGTGTATCATGTTCATGTACACCTATGAGGGTGTGTATGCCCATGTGGAGGCAAGACATTGATGTCAAATGTCTTCCTCTAGCTCTTTCCACCTTAACTTTTAAGGCAGAGCTTCTCAGGGAACCTAGAGCTCGAATTTTGGTTACATCAGTTGACCACTGAGCCACTGAGATCTGCCTGTCTCTACCCACCTCCTAGCACTGTATTTGCAGGTGTGTTCAATCACACCTGGCTTTTCTGTGACTATTGTAGATCTGAATTCTGATCTTCATGTTTGCCTATCAATCATTTTTACCTTCCAAGCCACCTCCTCAGCCCCACTTTCATATTTTTAATTTAAAATTTCATTGTATGTTGAACATACCCACATGTCCCCATATCCTCTTTTTTATGCTTCCCCCAGACAGTCTCACCACTCCTCTTCTTTTAAACATATGTACATAACTTCGTGTAACTGTGAAAATTACAGAAACCACAAATGAAAGAAAATATGCTCTTCGTCTCTCTGCGACTGGCTTAATTAGCTTAATATAATTATGTGCAGCTAATTTGATTATTTCTAGTGGCATTATTTTCTAGTAAATGGTGTAAATGTCACTCTTATTTATGGTTGGAAAAAGTTCCATTGTGTGCGAACACAACACTTTCTTTATCTAGCCTTCTATTTTGAGACATCTGAGTTGGTCCTATAACTTAGCTGTAGTGAATAGTGCTGCAGTAAACACTGGTGTGCAAGTGTCTCTGTGATGTGTTGACTTGGAGGCCTTTGGAGAGATGCCCAGAAGGTGTATAGCTGGGTTATATAGTAGATCTCACTTTAAGATTTTTTTTTGGGGGGGGAGGGGAATCTCTATAATGGCAAGGATGTGAACAAAAGGGAACTTTTAAACACTGTTGTTTGGGATGAAAACTAGTCCATCAATTATGGAAGATATTTCTTTTTTATTCCAATTCAAAGTATCCAGGAACATGTCCATTCAGCTGCAGGTAGAGAGAAAAGACTTTGCAACAGAAAGTGCTATCAATCCCTGTCAGTGGCAGGGCAAGGAGGAAGAAGCATGCGGCCTGGGCTGGAGAGCAGAGGAAGGCCAGGAAGAAACAGGAACAGATTTCCGCTGCAATGTGCATTGTATGGCTGAGGAAACAGCTATAGCGAGTTCAGTTTTGTGACATCATACAGGCTGTCTGCAACAAGAAAGGGATCTGTACACTGTCTATCTGATTCCCCAGCCTTGTCCCTGTATTTGGTCTGCATGTTCTGTAGCATGGGGCACATAACAAAAACAGTATTTGGTAGGCACTACACAAATGAGTGTTTTCATTGCAGTGTATATCAATAACATAATAATCCCCATATAAAACCTATAATAGAGAGCTTTGACAAAGGAGCACAGGCAAGCGAATGGAGGGAAGATAATCTCCTCAACTGATAGCATCCAAACAGCTGGAGAGCCACATATAAAAATAGCATCTCAGCATGGAACCCATGCCTTCCTCAGAAAAAAACTCAAAATGAAGCACAGACCTCAATGTGAAAATGCAAAACTATAATTTCTGGAAGAGGACCAAGGAGGAAATCTAGACAAACTTGACTTTGATAACTTCTGATACCAAGTGAGTTCATCGGTCACAAAAGATAGAGGTTTATAAGCTAAACTTCATTAAGATTTAAAAAAAAAAAAGGTCTGCTCTGTGAAGGACTCTGTCAAGATAATGAAAAGACAAGCCATAGATGGGGAGAAAGTTGTACAAAAGACGTACCAGATAAAGACGTGTTGCCCCAACTTTACGAGCTCTCAAATGTACCAGTGAGAACATACCCAACTAAAGAACAACCCAATAAAAAATGTGCCAAATGCCTTCAAGGGAACTTTATCAAAGAAGAAATAAAGATAGAAAATAGCAAATGAAAAGCACTCCACTTCACAGGCATCAAGGATGTAAGAAAAAGAAGGGCATGGGCTCTACCAGTTGGAATGGACAAACTCAAAACTCTGCCAGCATCAAGTGCTGGTGAGCATGGAGAAATAGGAACTCCCCTGCTTTGCTGCTGGGGATGCATCCTCCTTATAGGAAGTTTGGCAGTTCTTATAAAACTAAACAGGCTCTTAACCATATGACCCAGCAATCAATCCTACAGGTATTTCCCAAACAGATTGCAAACTTAATGTACACACACACACACACACACACACACACACACACACATGCAAACTGTTCATAGCAACTTCATTCATAATTGCTAAAACTTAAGGTGCCCATCAGTCAGTGAACAGATAATCACAGTGTGATATATGTTCACTGTAAATGATTATTCTAGGCTAAAGTAAAATGAACTTCAAAGACATGAGAAAGGAGAAATTCAAAATGCTTATTACTAAGTAAAGAGATCTAGTCTGAGCATAGCTGTGGGTGAACAATAAATGGCATTTTGGAGCAGACAAATCTAGGACAGTAGGAAAAGGTTGTCAAAGGTTAGGTAGGGATTAGGGATGAGCAGGTGGGGCACAGGGCACTGAAGGACACTGGAAAAACCTGTGTGATATGATAGTGGGAAGCATGTGTCATGATGCATTTCCTCAGTGCCTTAGAAAGCAGAAGAGCAAGAATCAACTCTAATGTAAACTGTGCATTTTACGTTCCACTGCAGCATCAATTTGGTTTATGGATTATAACAGCCTATAGGGGACACTAATAGGCTGTGCACATTAGGGGTAGGCTGTGTGTGTGTGTGTGTGTGTGTGTGTGTGTAAGCAAATTGTTAAAAGCAAGCTAATTAAATTAAAATATAAAACAAATGAAGCATAGGTGATGTGATAGATAGATATGATGGAAAGAATTTTGTTCATTGCAAAGGATCCATATTCCATGTTTATTCTTTTTTTATTCATTTGCCTTATCTCTTTTCCCCAAAACAATATAAATAAATAACAAAAATCACTAAACAAAATGAAACAAAACAGACAAAACTTCACACTAACAAACAGAAAAATAGTGTAGAGACTTCATTTTCATCTCTACCTTGGTTCCCAGATTTAAGCAGCAGGTAGTCCTGGAATATCTCCTCTCTGCTCAAACATCACCCATAGAAGTTACCAGGAAGATCAGCCTTCCTGCAGGCTTTGTTGATCATGGAAAGAGCTGGGCTTGTGTCACCAGGTGCAGTATAAATACACACCCACCCCTAGTCTGGTAAGTAAACAGGGTTTTCTCCAAGCATCCCCTTGAAAACCATCATTTCTTCTTGCTGTCTCTAGAGTTAATCCTGGGCCTTAGAGGCCCATGAAACTCAGTTCCGCTGTTGTCTCCAAAAGATTCTCCCTACTAACCCTATCCATTTTTGTGACAGCTTGTGATGTGAAGGCCTGTCTTGCTGGCATTGTCTTTGTATGAATTGTGAGCACAGAGTAGATGCACCAAGGATATTTGTTGCCTAAATCTGGAAACCTCTGTTGAGATGATAGTTCGGTCTTTATGCTGTTGGATTTTGTTGTTATTGTTGTTTTTATTTTTGCTCTAACTTTCATTGCTTGGTTGGCTTAGATCCCTGAGAGAGTCACTGGCCTTATGGGTAGAGGCATTGGAGGCTGAGGCTGTGAAGTTAAACAGTGCACAGCAAATTGGAGTGGTTTCAATGTTTAGCTCCCCTCTGGGTCTGAAATAGCCTCTCATCTGCCCCATCTTGGGTGCTGGAGGCATTAGCTCAGTCCTACCATATCCAGCCACAGACTACCTCTTCCAGAGTTCTTGGTATCGCTACCCAACAGAAGATGTTGTCCAAGGCCATTCCTCTTCGACCCAAGGACTTTTCCACTTTCATTTCTAAATGAGTTGGGACTCTGGAAAGGAGTTTCTAAATGTCTCTAATTGAACTAAACCACAACTGCATAAAACTGGACAGAAATTGAACACATGCTAATGATATGTTTCATTATTTTTCTTTATTGTTGAAGTTTCCTACATGTATACAATGAAATGTGGTCGTATCTGGTGTGGGACAATGGTCTGTATTCTGTCAATTATATTTTAAACAAATGCTGATTGGTCAGTAGCCAGGCAGGAAGTATAGGTGGGACAATCAGGCAGGAAGTATAGGCAAGGTGACAAGAACAGAAGAATTCTGGGAAGAGGATTCTGCTTTCTGCAGTCCTGACCCAGCCACAGAAGGATCAAGATGTGACTGCCTCTCTGAATAAGGTACCGAGCCACGTGGCTAACATAGACAAGAATAATGGGCTACCTTAAGTTGTAAGAGTTAATAAGAAGCCTGAGCTAATGGGCCAACCAGTTTATAGTTAATGTAGACCTCTGTGTGATTTCTTTGGGATTTAATGACTGCAGGAACCGGGCAGGACAGAAAATGCAATCAACACATATCTATCCCCTGTTTCTTCCCTTCAGCTTCCACATATCCTCCAACAATCTCTCCTGACAAAATTTATACCTTTTTTTACATTTTTGATAACCCACTAGTTGGTGCTACCCATATATGCATGGGTATAGGACCCTCTCCTAGAACATAGGGAGCCTAATCATAGCAACACCCCTCGACCAAGAAAGATTCTTCCTCTCCAAAGCAACGATTCACTGCCAATCACTCTTTAGTAAGGGGTAGGACCTGGATATCATCTACAAACCTATGCCAGGACTTTGAGGGACTTGACCCTTGCATAAGTCTTTTCTTGATTATGAGTGCAACAGCCCTGTCATTTCCTTTCACTTATGTCCATGCACAAGACCATGAGAAAAGAATTCTTTCTATCTTAGCTATATGATTTTCCCCTTTGATGGGAACTGAATTCAACATCTCATGCATGCGGACCCTGTACTTTACCAGTGAACTGCTATACAACCAATGTCAGCTTCCCGATGCCATATAACCAGGTCCCTGGGAAGTAGTCAATCCATTTGCTGAGAACTTCTAAAGCCTGGACGTCAGTATAAGGCAAATGTGTTGTCTACTTCCTTATGGTCCACTGCAGGCATTGCCAGTCAGTCACAAAGCACCTTTAAAATCTTGCTCAAGACGGTTCCAGGGTCAACAGTGAGCTTTAGGGATGGGTAGAATCTATTCGTTGTCTAAGCCCCACTTTAGCTGGGTTTCACCTTACACCGACCTGGCTTCCCCTGCATAGTTCTATGCCATGTTCCTCATTTGCTGTAATGGCTGCTTTCTTGTCCGTGAATATGTACACCTACGGCAGGGAATTATCCATCATCCTGCCAGCCTCTGTTCATCTTTTTAAATTTACGTGCAGTGCCTTGACAGCTCCATTTCCCCTTTTCTGCTTGCTCCTGAGGAAGCAGAGCCCAGTATGGGAACAGCCTCATGCACAAAGCTTGCCTGCATTTGTTTTATGATACACATGACATTACTACAGTGTCTTAGCAACATACCCAGCACCATGAGTCTTGGGACCCTGTCAAGCCATTTCCTTGGCTGCAGCCTGCACTAGGATCCCATGGTGCTCCAGGCAAGGACCTTTGGTCCTTCCATTTACTGAGAAAGCTGAGGCTGCAGGAATATCTGAATCTTTGTCCATAGAGTCCCCTTGGGGGTAAACAATTTTAACACACAGGAATTTATTTGCAGGTGCCGTAAAAATGCTCACCAGCTCAGGTCAATCCATCCTGGAAAAACGATGAAATTCTTCAGAGCTGTTCCTAAGGTTATTTCTGAAACCCCAAAGTTTCATTTCTCTGCCTTGGTCTTTTGTTGATTCCACTTTGACCACAAGGGTGTATATTTTTTATCTTTTCTTTTCTTTTGGGAGGTTCCTTACAGCAGGGATAGTTTCTTTTCCCACTGGATCCCGAGAGTAAGCCATATTGCCTGTAAGTTGGTAGACACCAAAGACAGGAAAGAAGTAGAAAGAATGCCGACAAGAAAGAAACTGAGCTAGTTTATTAAGGTTTCCCAGGTCAGGTCCCACTTTTGGGTTGTGTGTATATTACCTGTGCTTTAAAAAAAAACAAAAAGCAAACAACAACAAAAAACCCCAATGTGATTAGGTTGCATAGCTTTACAGATTAAATGGAACAAACCATTTTCATAATAAAAGAGCAATACCCTCTGTTCTTGTGTTTTTTAGGAACAACCACTTTTAACCCTTCCAATTGTCTCTCCTGGTGATTTGCTTCATGCATTAAGATATAATCTAATAGCATATTGCTATAATTAGTGAGGATTTTTGTTGTAATTAGAGGAGAGGTGTGGGTTATGTTCCCCAGCCAACAGCCGCTAGCCCGCTCAGCCACTGGCCACCTGCACCCGAAATAACCACATGAGAATGGCATTCATTCAAACTCTGCCTGGCCCATTATCTCTAGCCTCTTCTTGGCTAGCCCTCACCTCATAAACTAACCCATTATAAAAGTCTGTAAGCCACCATGTGGTGACTTACTGGAAAGGTCTAACCTGCATCCATCTGCGACGGGAGCCTCATGGTGACTTGCCCACTTCCTTCTCTCTTCCCAGAACTTCCATTCTGTATACTCCACCCACCTAAGGGCTGACCTATCTTACAAGCCAGACAGAGTCTTTATTTAACCAATGAGAGTAATACAAAATACAGGAGACCACTCCCACATCAGATTTTTACCTCACTAATAAAGTACCTCATTTAGATGTTTCCATATTCTTATTCTCTCAGAAGACTTACACCATGATTTAAATTTAACTTTTAAACAAAAGTTTCAAGCTTACGAGTTAAGTTTGTTCTGGAGCCGTATTGTGTGCCCCTATTTTGTTTTATGTCCTATACAACTTTTGTAGAATTTCCTCCTCCTTTTCATATCACACAATCTTCTTTATAATTTTATGTTGCATTTCTTTCTCCAGAGAGCAGATCTTGTAGTCATTCAGATCTTCTGATGAACATTTGTACCACTGTTCTCCTCGAAGGCTGACATGCATGACTCCATTCCATCCTTCCTTCACCTGATTGGAGGTCTCTGCCTCCAGCATCCCACTTTTCCTTCTTTCTTTCCTTATTCACAACCTCTCATGCTGCATAAATGGTAGCTGATTTTTCAGGACCTTTGCATGTCTGGAGCTATTTGTTGGTTGTAAAGGGAAACAGAGAAACAATTGGATTCGGTGTTAGAATATTCAACCGTGTCCTCGCTGGATTCACTGGAACTGAAAGCCAGGAGGCAAGAGTGGGAAGTCTGAACATGTGGTGTTCTCTTGTCTCAAGAAACCAGAGATCTGCATTGTTCATACATTGTTGACTCTAGTTAAAACAGTATGAGACTGGAGAGTGGATCATTGGAGCTCTGTCATGGTTTTCTATGTCCCTAGAGTATAGCAGCAGGAATGAGCCTTCCTCAGGTGGCAGACATGACTTGGTCTGCCAGACTGTTGCTGTGAAGGGCACAGGTTGGCCAGATGATGTTCACCTTCTTAGGGAGTCTTACTCTGTTTTCAGCTATATGAACCTCTTCATACACTTTGAGAGTACGAAGTAGGAAGTCCTTGATGAAGGAGTAAGGACTCCCATGTTGCGTGGATCAGAAGTTCAAATCCCCTCAAAGTATCATGAAGAGTAGTGCTTGGTAAAGCTGCCACCAGACTTCAAGACCTGCACATTTCAGCTACTGGTGGACACATGGCCATGTGATAGCTGTTTGAAGTCTTCACTGAGTGTTCTCAGAAAACCAGCACCCTATTCATCCCCAAGTGGGTCAGGCCCTTGGCCTTTCAGGTCTATGGTTTCTAGTTAGTATGGGGGGGCCAGAGGCCCAGAAGGTTCTGTGTTAAGTAACTACCCTCCTCCCTCTGCTAAACTGTATGCCACTTGGTCTAGGGCTGTGGTATATAGGGAGTCTCAAGCTATCGAGTCAGCCTTCTCTGAGTCCTTAGCTCGTGGAGCTGAGGCCCTGTGGAAAGACAGGCAAGCCCATGCTTATTGTATGAGTCCATCCCTGTATGGGTACACTGTTGCCTTCCCCAGATGAGAGATCAGTGTAAACAACATTTGAATTGTGTACCAGTTGCTCCAGGTCTTTACTCTGTTCCTGTTGAAAAGCCCAGTTTCCCTCTTAGCATGAACAGACAGAGGAGTCAACACCATGCCTGCTTGCTCCCACCTCTTGGCTCAACTCTTCACATCCTGTAACAGCTCAGTTAACCCCCGTGGAACCAATGCTTCATATCAACACTCTTAAATGCTAACTTTCTTTGAGAACCTCCTTGGGACTCCATCCTGCACCTCATTGTTCTCTAACATGCTCCTCAGTCATGATCCTCGCCATCATCAACCCTTGGTTTATTTCACCTTCCTGGTTTGTGGACCTGATACCTGCTCAGTAGCTTCCTCAGAAAGTTAAAGTGAGTGAGAATTCAAGTTTTGATATTTGATAATGCCCAAAGAAATGTTTGTTTTATGCTTACATTGGATTTACATTCTGCATGGCTATAAATATCGATGGTGTAAATTATTTTGCCTTTAGAATATTTTATTTGCTTAGTGTCCTGTGTTCTTATTAAGCAGTTCTGTTCCCATAGTCACATACTGCGTTATGTAACTGCCCTATATAAGTATTTTTTTTTTTACTTAGTAATTTCAGATGTACTGTCATTTGGGACTTCAGACTTTTTAAATACCCTTTGTATTTCTTAGTCAGAGAATAGTTGTGTACCTCCATTCTGGGAAATGCGCTTGGATATTATTTTTCTATGATATTATCCACTTCTCCATTTTCTCTGATTTCTTGGGAAACTCTTTATTAGTTGGACACTCAACCTCCTTGGATTGATCTAATTTTCTTGTCTCTTCTCTCCTATCATTAATTGCATATCTTTTTTATTCTACTTTCAGGGAAAATTTTTTGACTTTATTGTTAAGCATTTATTTTGAACTTCTTTAAAATCTGAGTCATCATATTTTTAAAAAAGTCCAAGAATGCTCCTTTGTTCACCATATCTACCTCTTTCAGATGCATTTTTCTTGTTTTATGGATTGTAACTTTTCCCTCTATTTCACTGAGGATATTAATTGCGTGTTCCTTGGGGACTTTTATGCTTCCTGCATTAATGCAGCTGCCACTGTCTTCATTGTTTGTGTCTCTTTTCTCAAGTAGGACAATTTCTTCCCATTTTACTAGTTCTCCATGGTCTCTGCAAACTAAAGGGTTATGCTGCACGGTGGCTCCACTCCTGGGTCACAGAAGGCCAGGTGACATTGCCATTAAGGATTGACATGTCTTTTCCCCAGACACAGGTTTTTTCCATAAAGATCCTTCCATCATGTGCCTATGGCTGTCCTCTGGTGCCATATATAGACTTTCAACCAGTTTTTATCATCATACACCCAACATTCTACTTAGGTCTCAAGGACAATAAACCTTAGGCACATTGGGTCAGAAAGGGGACTTTGACGCCGACATCTCTATTACTATTACTCCGATCTTCCCATCATCATTCCTTTGCTCTTCCCCTTCCCTTTCCATGCTGCCTTGTATTGCCAGTTTCTAACCTAGAGGAGTGAACTAGACTGACCTTTTCCCATACAGGCACATTGGGCTGAGGTGCTTCCTCTCCATCTCAGCTGCAGTCTTCCTTCCACATACCATCTTCCAAGACTGTGGCTGAAGATGCTATTTCCTTTGATTGAAGATGAACCCTGAATGTTCTTCTTTTCCTCCTAGCTCTTGCTATTGGGGAGTGTTTTAGAAAGGAGGGGATGGCAGACACGTATTTAGACTAACATCTTTTTTTTTGTTTTTGTGCGCCACCGCCTGGCAAACTTTATTTCATGTGCATTGCTATAACAACGTCAGATTCTCTGGAACTGGAGTTACAGACAACGGTGAGCTGCCATGTGGATGCTGGGAATTGAACTCAGGTCCTTTGGAGGACCAGTCAGTGCTCTTAACCACTGAGCCATCTCACCAGCCCCTAGACTAACATCTTAAAGAAAGTCTTCTCTAAAAACTTTGAGGCAAGTTTACTTCAGAACGTTTGGCATAGTGCTTTAAAACCCTGGCTAATGCTAACCAACACTTCCTAATGCCTCTCCTCCTCCTCCACCACCACCACCTCTTTCTTCCTCTCTCTCTTCCTCTCTCTTCCTCTCTCTCTCTCTCTCTCTCTCTCTCTCTGCTAATTAGTTCCCTTTTCAGGCCTTGCTCTTGAGGAATCCCTTCTTATCAACTTGGACTCCGGAAGGAAAGAAACTCCAGGTCTCCAGTTGACTGACTCTCCAGAAGTGTTGACCTTGGTGGGGGAGGGGTGTAGTGAACAAGGTTTACAGTACTTTACTGAATGAGTTTTTCTGCTAGTTCTCCAGGCTGAGCTTCCCATATTGGTACGGCCTTTCGTTTCACCCAACTCACCTCAGTCCTGGACTTTTGTTTCATGGTGCAAGATAAAAAAAATTTCACACACACACACACACACACACACACACACATAGAGAGAGAGAGAGAGAATTTACACTTTCTTCAGTCTGCTAACACACAGCTGAGGCTCCATCTACCCCATGACATCAATTACTTCTCTGTACGCTCCTTTCTAGAGCTTTGATACAGTTCTTCAATCGAAAATGGATTTTCTGCAGGTGTTGCCTCCATTGAAGCGTAAGTGCTTTTTAACCCTTTGCAGTTACAGATATTCAGAGCCAAGGGACTGACATGCAGCATCCAGCAAGCATGACTGCTTTCTGTCTATAACTTTGGACAAGCTTCTAACATTTTTTGCCTCAATTTTCAATCTGTAAAATAGGAATTATCATAAAACCTTCCTGGTAAGATGTGTGTGTGTGTGTGTGTGTGTGTGTGTGTGTGTGTGAGAGAGAGAGAGAGAGAGAGAGAGAGAGAGAGAGAGAGAGAGCATTAGATGAGATTGTCCAGGGAAATTTATCACGATATGACATGTGATATAGAGACTCATATCATAGATATTATCCACTGTTTTAAACTTAGTGGAGTCAGTTGGGATGGAAGGAACGTGGGTGTTTGTGTCCATCCTCTGTGTTGTGAGCTAGAAGCCATGCCCCTTTGCTGAGACTGACATATTTGTGCAGGTACTTGAGAAGCAAATGAGCTGACAGCCGCAGAACATACCGGGCATGGCTGACCTGCAGTCATTCTTATGGTAAACACTCAATTCATGATTGTCGAAGAAAACGTTTATACATGCAGCAAATGACAAGCCTGAAGGACATGCAACTCCATCAGTTCCTGATTGCCACACTTCCTCTCTGCAACTCATTTTCCTTTTCATCTGAGAATAGGGACAAAAGAAGCAGAACTTGCTAATACTATAGCATTGATGACTATGACCAGTTTCCTATAAAATGGGAAGGACATGCTGATATTCATGCCTGCTCATGAGCCTGTGAGGTAGCCAAAAGATAAATGAAATGAGGCATTGTGTGCCTTTACCCAGGGACATGTGAATACATGTCTATGACCCTCCAGTCCAGCTTAGCGAGGCAGTGAGTTTACTTGAGTTACTTCCTGGAGATGGGTAGGTCCAAGATAGCTGCATCACCAAAAATTCCTACCCAGCTTAGGTGACAAGTAACCAAGGTGACAAACTGTGCTCCTGGCGCTCCCACCTTGTGTAAAAATGCCCTGAAAGGGCAAGTTAAAGGAGAAAGTTTCACTCTGACTCACAGTTCAAGCAATGGACTGTTTATCCTGGCAGGGAAGTCAAGGCCACAGGAGATTGAGGCAGCTGCTAATATTGGGTCCACAGAGAAAGGCATGATGGCATGTACTCAGCTAGTTTCCTAGGACTCAGCTCATGTCTCCATTTCACACAGCCCAGAATACCCTTCTGAAGGGATAGTCTCACCCCCAGTCATGATGGATCTTCCCATATCAATTAACACAGTTAAGAGAGTCTCCCATAGGCATGCTCAGAGGCCAGTCTTCAGGGTGATTATTGATTCTGTCAGGTTGACAGTTAACAGTAAATATCACACTCAGTAATTGTTTACTGCTTATATGAATTTGTGGGAGGGTCTTGCCAATCTTGTGTCTTTCTGAGCTCTCTTGTAAGTTTCATTAGCTTCCTAAGGCTTTTGAGTTCACTCCCTTCCTTACCCTCTCCCTCTCTCCTTCCCTCCTTTCCTCCAGAAGGGAGTATTTCAGTTGGAAGGAAATAAGTACACAAGAAGGAATGACCACAGGATGCTGTTCAAGATGTCAGGAGATCCCACTTGTTCTAAAACCAAATACTGCATTATCCACATGTGGGCATCCGAATCTGGTGGTAAAGAATGACTAATTAGTGCCAGTATCTCTAGACTGGTGGTTCACACTTCCCTGCTGTCTATGATTTTCAGTACATCTAGGATGTGAATGTGCGTGCATGGGTCTTCATGCAGAGACACTGAATAGTGATTCCAGGTCTCCATGTAGAGATATTGAATAGTGATTCTGGGTCTCCATGTAGAGATGCTGAATAGTGATCCAGGGTCTCCACATAGAGGCTCAGGAGAAAGCATCCTATTGGTACTCCTTGGTGTGGGACAATTCTGCATTCTGTCAATTATGTTTTAAATAAATGCTGATTTGTGAGTAGCCAGGCAGGAAGTATAGGCAGGACAACCAGACAGGAAGTAAAGGCAGGACAAGGAGAACAGGAGAACTCTGGGAAGGAGAAAGCTCATTCCTCCACAGTCCTGTCTCAACCACCTAAGAAGCAAGATGTGACCTGCCCCGCTGAAAAAGGTCCCGAGCCATGTGACTAACAAAGATAAGAATTATGGGCTATATAAGTTATAAGAGCTAATATGAAGCCTGAGCTAATGGGCCAATCAGTTTATAACTTATGGATACCTCTGTGTGATTTTCTTTGGGGCTTACTGGCTGTGGGAACTGGGCAGGACAGAAACCCCAACAAGTAGGCCCTTCATGTTACAACTCCTTTTCATCAAAACTGCATTTATACATTTCAGGTAAAAAAAAAAAATAACTTGGAAGAAAGTACTTGTCTCCCACTGTGATCATGTATTGTAGCATTTCTCCCCCAACAGACACACACATGCACATGCTTGCATGCACACACATGCACACATGCACAATGCTATATTCTTCAGTGTCTCTGTGTGGTGACCAGGGATCAGTACTCAGTGTCTCTGAGCCAAGAGAAGCCTGTTTTTCAATCATGAGTTTTATTTTTGTAATTTTTCCCTGTTGTCACTACCTTATGCCTGCAAACACCCCTCCTCACCCTATTCCTTCCTGCCAGAATCATTTGATCATTTCTGAGGGGCCTTCTTCAACTCCTGTATGAGCCTCCCAACCTTCCAGTAGTAGACCTCTGCACTCAGTTCCTCATGGATCCTGCTTACAAGGAAGCTAATTATTTTTCTTTGCGCAAAAGCCCACTTTTGACTTTGCAGCTGTGCTTAGCCTCCTTGGGGGAAAGAGATAGGAATTTCAGTGTTCCTGACTGTACATCAGGTAGCCTAAAAATACTCACAAATTGGCCTTCTCATTCCTAACCGGGCTTGGCCCTAATGGAAAGACAAAGTCTTCTGAGAATTCAGAAGGACTATTACTTCCCACGGATGGCATCGTCTATAAGTAGCAGTGCTTTCCAGGTAGTGAGATACTGGGTTGCCGAGCCCAGTGCTCATATCATTCTGGGGGAGATTTAATGCTGCAGGAAATTTCTGGGTGCCAGAAGGTTGGCTGGGAGCTCTGGCTTGGAGATTGTCACAATGAGCATCCCTGGAGCCCTGCTCTCAACACCAACCATTCTGAACAGATACACCTGGGAAAAGCATTTGCATCATTGCAGGATCTCATTGCAGAGAGCTGTTGGCCATCAGAAATGCAATGCATATCATGGATACAATTAAATTTCTTCTAGCAGTCACATCTTTAAGAAGTGTAATAAAGAGGTGACATAATTTTAATATATGTTATTTTACCCACAAAGCATCAACATTTCATCAAGTAGTTGCATAAATAGAATATATTCCCCATTTCAACTTGCTGTGTGTTTGAATATGGCATTCATTCAGACATCTCATGAATCCCTAGGTGAATTCTTACGTTTTATTGGAGCTATGCAAAGTATACTTGAATTTCTTAAAATTGATGCTCAGAAAAAGATTCTCAACAACTCTTGCTTCAAATTCTGTTAAGAACTTTATAATAAGTGACTTGAGTCTTGATATTGCGAAAATTATCTAAAATTATCAAAATTATCTAAAATTATCAAAATTAAAGAGTAACTTTCTAATAGTACCAACTATATTTCAAGGACTCGGTGGTCACATGTGGCTGGTAAAGACATGACTATAATTCACAGCGTCAGTGCCAGTGAAGAGACAACAGAATGAGAATGAGCCCACCTGTGTGGGTAGAGCTTAGATCTGAGATCTACTACTCTGGCCTGGATGACCTCTGCTATATAGCTTAACCTTTTACTGCATCAGTTCTACCATCTTAAGAAGACAGATGTGGTGTGTGAGGGATGTACAAAGTGAAAGCCATCTCTGCTTGAGGAGAGAAGGTGCTTTTCAAAGGTGGTAGCATCTAGTTGTGTCTTGAAGAAGTTTGCATTTTGCCAGGAATTTGCCAGATAGAGACAAGCTGAGTTGAGGGAGTATCAGGGAAAGGATGTGAAGACAGAGGAGTACAGAGTGTATTCAAGTGGTAGAGGAGATGTGCTCTATGAGACTGGAGGAGGGGCAAGAGTTAAAGCCAGCAGACTTCACTTATCACCACCACAAGGGTTCCCAAGAGTGTTTGTTGACCTTCAAAGCTGGCCTGCCCTTGCATTTCCTTGGTCTTTGTTAGGAGTATGTCTTGCTGCCCTACACCACAGTATCAGAATTCTGAGGGTAGAACTAGCAGTCTGCACTTAGCAAACCTGGAAACTTTCTCAATCACTTTTCTAGTTCAAAAATCGTCGTTATGACCAGGGGTTCATGAAGGTCCTGAGCTGGGATGTCCTCATCAGAAAGCTGCTTCAGGAAGTGAAATATTTTTTAATTAAGAATATTACTTTTTGATAATTTCATACATATATAGCATACATCTTGGTCATATCCACTCCAAGCACTCTAATTCTCCCAGAATTTCCTAACAACATGTCCCCTTTCACCTTAATCTTTCTTTTTTAAAAAATATACTGAGTCTAATTAGTACTATACACATGTTCATATGTTGGATGTCATTTACCAGTATGCTGGCAACCTACCAGCAGCTATATTTTAGAAGAAAAAATGACTCCCCTTTTGTTGACTGAGGTTTCTGTTTTGCCCTGTCCCACAGCCATTCAGTCCCAAATAAACACACAGAAATCTACATTAATTATAAACGTATTGACCTATTAGCTCAGGCTTTTTACTAACTCTTATAACTTATATTAGCCCATAATTGTTGTTTGTGTTAGCCACGTGGCTTGGCACCTTTTTTGGTGAGGCATTCACATCTTGCTTCCTCTGTGTCTGGGTGACGACTGCAGAGTGACTGTTTCTTCTTCCCAGAATTCTCTTGTTCTCTTTTCCCTGCCTCTACTTCCTGCCTGGTTGCCTCACCTATACTTCCTGCCTGGCTACTGGCCAATCAGCATTTCTTTAAAATACAGATGACAGGGTACAGATCGTTGTCCCACAGCACTCTTTAGAAGAAAAATTACTGTTAGATAGTCTATGACTCTTGGGTGGAGCATGATCAGTCCATGTGAAATAATTTCATTTAAACTATTTCTATTTATGTATGCACATAGGCTTATATGTGTTACAGTAATTTTAGATAAATAAATAGTAATATGATTCCTTGTGACCATTCAGACATCCTTAGTGTGATTTTACCCTTATAATTCTGTATACCACTCCACTCCACATTATATTCAAATAATAGTCAAGTATGTATCATAGCTTTAGGTGGGGCTCCATGACCTCTTTTGTCTGTGCTTCATGTTGACTGTGTTGACACTGTGCTGGTCTTTTGTGATTTTCATATTTTAAGTTATAATTAAAATATAATTATATAACTTATTTTCTCTCTCCAATCCCTTCTATCTTCTTGCTCCTTCTTGAAATCACAGCTTCTTCTTCTTTAATTACTGTTTTACACACACACACATACAAAACTACATAAATATA
>JAQHUG010000120.1:2444339-2476970 GCA_028555095.1 Dicrostonyx torquatus
AGAGAGAGAGAGAGAGAGAGAGAGAGATACAGGTGATACAGAGAGAGACACAGAGAGAAAGAGACAGGGAGACAAAGATGGTATAGGTTTTTGAAACCTCAAAACCCACCTTCAGTGACATACCTCGTCCAATAAGGCCATACCTCCTCATCCTTCCCAAACAGTTCCACCAAATGGAACTGTATTCAAATATATTAGCCTATGGGGACTATTCTCATTCAAACCATAATGGGGCATTATTATCAGTCTGTTTTCCATATTAACAAGGAAAGCAAAGAGGCCTAGTAAGACTATCATATATTCCTCATTCTCTTTCTTCATATGACCTGCTCCCAAACTACTGTCCCTGGAGGAAGAAGTCTTAGGCAGTAGAAAATAACACATTCAATCGAGTTTGGTGCTATAGGAGTGATTTGCTAATGTTTCTATGGCTACTACACACAATTTGAGCCCCTTTACTGCTATAGAAGTAGATGTATCTGGAAATCCTGAGAAAACGTTCCACCATTGGTGTGAGAGGTCTTTCTATATATTTGTTGCTTTCATTGGTTAATGAATAAAGAATCTGTCTTGGCTTGTGATAGGGTAGAGTAGAGCTAGGTGGGAAAACTAAGCTAAATGCTGGGAGAAAGAAGGCAGAGTAAGAGAGAAGCCACGTAGCCCCATCAGGTCAGACGCCACACCAGATGGAAACTTGCCAGTAAGCCACAGCCACATGGCAATACATTAATAGAAATCAGTTAAATTAAGATGTAAGAGCTAGCCAATAAGAAGCTAGAGCTAATAGGCCAAGCAGTGATTTAAATAATATAGTTTATGAGTAGTTATTTTAGGCTGAGCAGTCAGAAATAAACCAACAGCCTTCCTACAACAAATTGGTGCTCCAATGTGTGCTAGCTAAATCCACATAAAACCTGAGAAGGCTTGTAAAGGAATCCTATATACTAAAAAGCAAAGTTTAGCCACAATTTTTTTTCAGCTGGGCTCTGTTTGCTGGTCATGGCTCCCATAAGAGAGGTCTTCTTGATTCAACAGTCACCAAAACAAACAAACAAGAACAACAACAAAAAATGCGTGGTTTCAAAACTGCAGTTTCCTGGTTCACCAGCACAAATGGCTCTGACTCTTTTGAGATGTCTGGCTATGGAGCACTTAAATGGGGTCTGTAAGCAGCATGTTACAAACTACTTAATGGTTTGACATAGACCCACTGCATACTTGGAACTAGGGCAGTGTGAGTGGCTTGCAGAAGCACTGATCTTTCCTCCACCATGCTGGACTGGGTGGAGCAAGCAGGCAGGGCCCTGTTGGCCCTAACCATGCACACTTAGCATTAAAAAAAGTGGTTTTGGTAAGAAAAGGATTACAAATATGCAATAAGACAAATCCAGATGCAAATGACCTCTAAATTGGTCACAGTGTTGGATAAATGTACATAGGCTTGGGAGAGAGAAGAAAAAGAGTAAAGAGACAGTAAATGTAACAGAGAGTCATAGATTAAAGGAGTAAAGATAATGAAATAAATATTAAACTTATAGAAAAAGTAATAGAATAAGAAAAATAAGCCACGTAAAGATGGACAATGCACATCTGGATTATGTATATTACTGTGTTTTCTTTGATTTTTTTTTATTGTGAAGGAGCTAAGTACAGAGAGACATTTCATTGTATGGGTTGCTAAACTAAACCAACCTATATATTTTAAAGATAGCTTGGTCCCAAAATTTGGGTCTAAGGATTTGTTGCTTTGGAAGAAAGGTTCTTCTTTTGTTTCCACAGATGATGAGAACCTGTGGATTAATTCCAGACTAATGTGGTTTGATGGACCAAATCCCCTGAAAGGTTGCTATGAACACCCACAAAAATACTTCACTCAACAAAAAGCAGGAAGTAGTTTGGAGAGAACTATGCCCAACCTCCCTAAATGATCATTTATAAATGTTTCTTTACATTTAAAGGTGGATTGCTATAGAGATGAATACTTTGCATTGGTATGGACCTTGGTTTATTGATACAAATATAAGATCAATATATATATATATTAACAAAATTGATCATATATATATATATATATATATGCTCTTAGTTAGGCTGCTTCTGTCAGCACCAATTACTTCAAGAGGAAAATGGACATCGAAGAGTCTCCATATGGAGTTTGTTAGCCATTTTGGCAAGATACTGCTCTTTCCTGGACTGCTTGATGTTATGTTGTATGAACTGGACATGCATGATCCACAGAGAAATGACTGCTGAACTTGCCTAAAGGTGAGATGGTCCTTTGGGGTTCTTGCTAAATGAAAGGGTCTGCCAGACTTTCTGCAGGACACAGAAGAAAGAAACTGATGGACTTTGCCATTATAAGGCAGAACAGATCTTTAAAATTCCTGCTTTTTGGAAAAGTCTGCTGGATACGATAGGCCTATAGGCTGAAGATGGATGCTCCAGTGTTACAGAAGAACTTTGGGTGACTATCCAGGCAGTGAGATGTCACTGTCAATTCTAGAGTTTTGGAATTTGGTTACAACGCACTTCCTGTTTACTTAGGTAATATATCCTTCCACGGTTTTTGGTGGAGTTGAAGAGTAGATAGTTATAATTATAGTTTTCCTAGCTATGATAAAGTAGATATAAATATTGTAACTGTAATTCTTGATTGATAGCTGTTTTGTTATATGTAATTTTACTATGTTAAAATTAAAGCCTTCCTTTTTATTTAAACAGAAAAGGGTAAATGGTATGGGAAGTCTTTCTGTATATGTGTTACTTTTATTGGTTAATGAATAAAAAATCTGCCTTGGTCTATAATAGAGCAGAGTAGAGCTAAGTAGGGAAAACTAAACTGAATGGTAGGAGAAAGAAGGCAGAGTCAGAGAGAAGCCATGTAGTCCCACCAGAGACAGACACTGGATGGAACCTTGCCTGTAAGCCACAGCCACGTGGCGATACAGATGAATAGAAATGGGTTAAATTTAGATGTAAGAGCTAACCAATAAGAAGCTAGAGTTAATAGGTAAAGCAGTAATTTAAATGATACAGTTTCTAAGTGGTTATTTTGGGGCTTAACAGTAACAATCAAGCGGCATCCCCCAACACACCATGACACCAAAACCAAATTCTTGTGGAGACAGCGGTCCTAACTGTGCATGCATGGCATCCTCTCTTTCCTGGAAGACAGATGGAGATCAGGAGATTACAAACTCTGAAGACCAAGCTCTAAAGGAGTGAATATTTAAGGTCTTCTGTATCTTTTAGGGTCCCAGCTCTCTCCCCCAACCACTGGTGCATCACATCTACTCCTTGGAAACTTGGAGCTGAGAAAACATCTGTTTCATCATCTGGCAGATTGGTCTGCAAGCTCAAAAAGGCAGTCCTTTAAAAAAAAAGTATGCTGAGAAAATTTAATTACATTTGGTTGGAACTAAAAACACCATGCAATACAATAAGGATACTTTTGTTTATTTTTAATTATCTTTTGTGTCAAAAAACATGTGTATTTTATGCTAACTGTTTTACATATGTTTACAAATGAAGAACAAAGTCTTTGGAAGGGGAAGTGCTTTGCCTCAAGACTGTAGGAAGGGTGGTGGGTGGGGCTGAGATATCACTAAACATTCTGTTCAACAACAAGAGTAGCACTCTTCTACTTTGTGATCATTATTGTTGTTCCCAGTAGTAGTCTTTTTCAAATTTATTTTATTTTTTATTTTTATAGATTTTTTTTTCATTCTTTGTGTTCTGATTATGGATTTCCCTCATTCTACTCCTCCCAGTTTCTCCCCACCTTTCCTTTCATCTGGATCTACCCCCATTCTGTCTCTCATTAGAAAACAAACATTTATCTAAGGGAATATGATATGATATGATATGATATGATATGATATAACCAAAGAAATTGGAATAGGGTAAAACAAATGGAAAGAAAAGAACCTTAAAAAGACAAAAGAAACAGATATAAGTACAGAGACACACTTGTTCACACATTGAGAAAGTCCATGAGAAACAAAACTAGAACCCATAATATATGTGCAAAATTGGCAGGCTAAAGATGATAGATAGATAAATAGATAGATAGATAGATAGATAGATAGATAGATAGATAGATAGAATAAAGCAGTATGTTCAAGGCCTGAGCAAGTCTGCACCACATGAGGCCTTACAGCCTCTATCTCTAACCCAGAAACTATCTCCAAATGATAACCACTTGCAAATAAAAATTAGTTTTTTCCAAGGGAGTCTCAATGGAGGAAACAACCTACTTTTAAGGATAGGCCCACATATCTGGCAGTAAATGGCCAACAGAAAATGAACTCAATGGCAGCTTTAGAGGTTACCTGTCTCATAATGTAATATCTGAACTTTTATTTGTTTTCATTTTTCATTCACAGTAGTAATTACTTTTAGCATCTTATCATTTGTGGTGGGAAGCCTCTTCATTCATGAAAATCTACATCTTTGCACCATCTCCTTCTCTTGCATATGGGTAAAACCCAAGGACTACTTTCTAACAATGCAAAACTAGAAAGATAGGCTGCAGCCTTTATAAAAATTTTACAAAGAGATGAATTCTTCTGTCAGGGTTTCTTCTCTCTACCCCATCAATAGTCCTTGTTCAAGGAGAAGCAAAATACCATTAGAGAAAGTCATGTGACAGTAACTGATGCCCCAAACAGACAGCTGAGGTGTCTGGCCTGCCAATAACAGTATCTTCTCCCTGAGTCCAGATTTAAGATAACCATACCCACAGCTAACACATTGACTGCAATTTCCTGAGATACCTGAGCCATGGACATCCCAGCAAAACAGCTCTCAGATTCTAACCTTCAAAATGAAACAATAAATGTGGGGGTAACCTTGTTATATGGCAAAAGGTGATAGAGACTACTCCCCATAACAAACTTTACTAAGAAAATATTTACAGCTTTTTAAATACATCATAACATCAAGAGCACATTCTAAAATCTTCAAGTGCAAAACCTCACATTATACTTTCAACAGCTCAGCTCCATATCCACAACCGACAAAGACACAGAGAGGTAGGCTCACCCAGGCTAGTACCTAATACATCTGTGATCTGTGTCTGAAACTGAGGTCTTGTCTAGAGTTCTTTGTCATCAAGAAGAGTCACAACAAGAGAACAGATTTTGCTGAAGAAGCTGCTTGGTCATGAGTTGGTTGAACAGATGCTTGGTATGCTCTATCGGGTTCTAGGTAGGTATACACAAGTCCTCTGGGAATGTCTATCATCACTGGACCAGTGCAAGGAGTCTCATTTATGTATCACATTCTGAGACCCTGCAGGGATGGCTCTCTGGGATGTGTGCTGTCATTTGAACAAACATTTAAAGCCTTTTGAAGGGCAAAAAGAAACACATGAGGGCAGTCTCCTAATAGGTGTTCTTGGAACTGGCCTGCTACATTTCATCAACTAAAGTAAGCAGGAGTAGCTTAGCTCCATGCTAGTGTTGCAGAAACTGCTCTTCTTCATGGAGACAGAATGGGGAAGGAGTTGGGGAACACAAATCCCAGCTCTACACCCAGATCTACCATCGAGGACACACAGAACTGATGTGGAAGACTGCAGCCAGCACTAAGGCACAGGTCTCTGTGCCTTTAAATCTTATGCTTCTTCCTGAAGAAAACTTCCACAGTCCTATTATTGTAGGATTCTTAGATTTTTCTATGAAATAAAAAGTAAATTAACAATAGCAACAAGATGCTCTGAGGAGACTCAGTAAAGGTTGGATTAATTAGAAAAGAAACTTCAACTGGGAGTAGTCAGGCCCCATGGGTTGAGCAGTGGACAAAAGAGGGAGGTCAAGCAAAGGGGACAGAGTGAAGCCTCATACTCCCAGGCTAACAGGGAAGGGACACCCAATGAAGTGCTACTACTTAAACTGAGAGGGCAGAGACTAGAAAGGAGTCCTGGAGCAAACATTTAAAAGAGCAATGACTTTGTTGCCTTTGATCCCTATGTTGAATGCCTCTGTCCTTTTATTTAGAAAGCTGTTGTTCTTTAACCATGCTTTTCTTGTTGTGTGCTAGGTAGGTAGTTACTATCATAGGAGGCTATTACAGCAGCGAGCAGGGTTAAGATATTTTCCCAAAGGAACCTAGAGTCAGTGAGAGGAAACTCTCATGAGCAGCCCAACAACCTATAATAAGTCCTACAGTGGAGGTGAGTATGGGGGTTGTGGGGAATCTAGGGACCTGGGGGAAAGATGGGGCATCCCAGAGCAGGTGATATAACCGCCTGGGGTGTGGACCTAGAGGGTAGCAGGGAGAGCTCTATGTACACAAAGGTGCGGAGTAGTGAGGGAAGCGTTACTGGTTTGGTGAAAAGTGCTGATGCATGATGGGAATGTGGGCTAATAGAACAAGTGAATGAGATGTAGGAACCTCCTTGCATCAGGTATACAGGAGGACACATATCTTCTCTCATTCTTTTCCTGTCTTTCTGTTCCTTCAGGGATCAATCCTCTTTCAATCTTGTACACTTCACTTTGCTTTTATTGCTGCTGTTGACACCATGGACTTCTTGATGCACAGTGCTGCTGCTGCTCATCTTTGTTGTAATATTCTTCCTTAGACTTTAAGGCCGTCGGAAACCCACCAAAGACTGTGCTCAGCTGGGTTAAGTAAAGCCAATTCCCTTTGCTTCTCCCCAGGGCTTTGGTTTTATTAGAAAAATTAATGAAAAAAACTATAGGTTTTAAAAGTAGAAATGTCCACTTTCCTGGGCTCTATGATTCTTTGGACTTTCAGGTTTTATTCTCATTTGTAACATGTAAGGTCTACCTTATGTCCTGTGAGAGACTTCACTGATGAGTCATGAAACACAAAAAAAATCTTTTAGACTCTATGTAAGGTGTGTAAGGACTATGAGATTTTTCTGTTATCCTGTTAACATTTTGGAAGCATAGGCATTGTTTTCCTGAGGTTGTGGACAATCAAATCCATGCCTGTAGAATTGTATGCAATTTGCCCCAGATCGTGTAGCCAGAACAAGGCATAGTTAGGATCTGAACCTATGTCTGAGTTCCAAGTCAGTGATTCACAGAACATTGCTGCTTTCCATTAATTTGTTCAACAAAGACTGATGAACCTGCAAAGGGCTTGTCCCTCAAACTTAAATATAAGAAACCCAAATATATTCTAAATAAGTGCCCAACATCCATGATCACAATAACATTCCCTGGTTACTGCAATGTGTTTTCCTCAGTGTTTTACAAAAGTTCACCCCAAGTCATCTTCATTTTAGATGTTCTCACCTCAGCAATAGCCCATCTGTGATTATCTTCATATATAGGAAAAGGCTGTTGGACTATGAAGAAAATGAGTGGTGTAGTTACTGGTTCCCCTCTTAATAGTTTACCAATTTCTGAGTCAGAGAACTTGCAGAAGCAAGGCTGTATAAAGCACTTCAGAAACGTAGAAGCCTTAGGGCCAGGAAAACTGGACTGTGTGGCCTTGGTAACACACTAAATTCTTCAAGTTCTACACTTTATAGAGCAACTCTAATTGTGCTGTTTCACACTTGAACACACTGACTTGTGAGGCTGACAAAAGGAGTACAGCTAATTTGAGGCCAAGAATGGAACCAAACCCAAGGCTTTATTTCAGACTCTTAAAACAGAAGTAAAGGAATAATATCCTATAGACCCCTCCCCACAAGGAAGACAAATGGTAAGTATGCTGACAGTCCATGAGAGAGGGCAGCAGATGTCAAGCCAAGAAGAGAGTTCTCTAGGTCAAGCCCTGGGATCCTTGCAATAGGAAGTATACTGTTGGATCGCTTGAAACTCAGAAGTGCATTGGGATTGGAGATACAAGACCTAAAGAAAATCAGAAAAGAAAGGAAAGTTGTAATCAAAAGCATAATATCAGAAATACTTCATTCAAAGAAGTCATTAAGATTAAACATAAATTAACAGATAGAAAATAGAAGAAGAAATGATAGTCAAGTAGAAGATCAACCCAGACAACCAACCATCTTATGAAGAGCAAGAAAGGGATGGGATAACAGTGTTTTTGTTTTTTAAAGAAAAGTATTTCTGTCTACAGGGAGATGGAATCTACACACTCTCCCCTATTCTTCTTACTATGAACAGAAGAAACCCTGGGTATTGTATCTAGAGCAATCATATTAGGTTTCTGGAATATGCAAGGAATGCTGTCAAGCAGTCAGACTCAAAACTTGGACAGAGATGTGTTCAGAGGCTGGTCAGTCCTGAAGCACCAGCAAGCATGGTCAAACAAATAAACAAACAAATCCTACCAAAATCCACTCTCTTTAGGCCAAAGAGGCAGCCTAAAAAAGACAGAGTCATGTCAGTCAATAAGCACTTTGGTCCAGATGGTCCAGAAGAAAGAATAGCCCTGCAACCCTAAGCAGAAAAGGGCTCAGTGGGGAACCTCAGCTCACTCTTATCATGGAGACCCCAGTTGCTCACCTATGATGGTGTTGGCAAAAACCAAGGAAGGATTTGGCTCACTCTTATCATGGAGACCCCTGTTGTTCACCTATGATAGTGCTGGCAAAAACCAAGGAAAGATTCTGGATTGGTATTTATGCTGGTCAGTAAGACATGTTCCTTTGTCTTCCATGGTGTGATAGAGACCAGATAGGAATCCTGACTTGCTCTTCTAACCTGCAGAAATGAAGCCCTCCTCTCGTGCCCCCCAGTGTGGTATCAGGTGAGGTTTAGTGGGAAATGGGGATTTTCACTGCTTCCTTGCCTCCAGCAGCAATCAACAATCCCATAGCAGTAACCTCGGAGATTACTGGAAATGGGAAACTTTGGCCTTCTTAACAGTAGCTGAAAACACCTTGTTGATGTCAACAGAATCTCACACAAGACTCTGGATGTCTGGGGGCTGGAAAGATAGTTTGCTGGTTAAGAGCACTTACTGCTGTTGCAGAGGATCAGGATTTAGTTTCAACCCCAACATGGTGACTCCTGACTGCCTGTAGCCCAAGTTCCAGGAGATCCAATACCTTCTCCTGGACTCTGTGGGACCCTACCTGCACATGGAGCACAACAAGTCATGCAGGGTCACACACATACATATAAATTAAAGAGAGAATTTTAATAAAGAACTGAACTTCTAACTTCAGCCATGACTGGAAGTCCCTTGTAAACACTGCTGGAAGAGGATCTAAAATGACTAAAATATAGTGTGCAAATGTCTAGGTCCCAGAGAAGAATCAATCTTTATGCCAACCACCAGGAAAGTCTCAAACTGAAGAAAATAGAAAAAAGATTTATGAACACGAATGATGTGACAGGAATGTTAGAACTGTCTGACAGATTATTCTAACATGGTTTCAAAAGACAGATTTTTAATAAGTAATTAGTAGCATTTTTGTAATGAATAAAAAGAGAGTCTCAGAAAAATCTGAAAATTTAGAAACACATAGAAGAGATAATGAAGAGTCAAATAGAAATTTGGAAAGTTTAAAGCTACACTCTTAGAGCAGTTTAAACACAGATAAACAGTTCAATGTATGCACTCAAAAGCAAAATGGAAGGCGTAGAAGAGTCGCTGACATAGAGAGAGCCATAGGAACCACCTCGTCTGAACAACATAGATAAAGCTGGCTGATAAAAGCAGAAGAGAATCCTGGGAGCTGGTGTGACTAATACAAGGTAGGACATTCCTGTTGTCACATTCCAGTGAAAGAATGGGAAAGAGGGCTGGGAAAACGCTTGAAGAAACAGTGACTGTAAACTGCAAGAATTCGGCAGTTTGCATGTGTGAAAGTGAGAGGGGCTCCACTGCCAAGGAGGCCTCACCAGTCTTAGCATGACCAAACATCAAAAATAGAAAGACAAAAGAAATATCAAGAACATGCAGAAAGAAGGGACACTGTACCAACAGTGGAGGTCAATCACAGGACTTCTAGGTGGGCTTCTCAGTAGATGACATGGGACCAGAGGAAAGAAAACTCCTGACGCAGAATACATGTCTGAACAAGCTGTGGTGCACTGGTGCCATGGATTGCCGATCATCAGCTAAAAAAAATAAATATGATACATGAAGCAATACTCACACATAAATAAGTAAATAAAATGAAAGTATTGATAACTTCTTGGGAAGTTTTTTTAAAATTGTTTTAAATAGTGCATTCCTTTTTGTTCATATTTCAAGAAGGGTTTCTCTGTGTAGTTCTGGCTGTCCTGGAATTCACTCTCTAGACCAGGCTGGCCTCAGACTTGGAGATCTGCCTGCCTTTGCCACATGAATGCTGGGATTAAAGGCCTGGGCCACTTGTCCAAGCACCAAAATACTGCATTCTTCTACAATACAGCTACTGAACTTAAGGTTCAAGGATCATTGTGGAAGAGAGGGTGGAACTAGAAGAATAGGAGGTTTGCTATGAGACTGTATCCCTTAAAAATGTCAGAGAAGCTATACCCATTAAGTTGCACCAACATGTCTACCTAAATATGACCTGAACAGGGAAGACACCAACAGACATGCTAACCAGGAAGGGGGAAGCTCAAGAGGCCTCAGTCCTAGACAAAGAACTTCAGGCGGCTAAAGAATGCTGGGAGCATAGAAAAAAAATGAAACAAAATTAAACAAAACAAAACAAAAAGATGCTGCATAAAAAAGAAATAGTTTTCCCCAAAGAAAGGAGTATCTAATACCAAATGGTCAGCACTGAAGGCATGTGAAAACAGGTAACAGACTGAGTCAGTTATACACACACACACACACACACACACACACACACATTCAAACAGAGACATACAGACACATAAAAACTGACACAGATACAAACACACATACACATATACATGCACACGAGACATACAGACACAGAGAAACAAATACAGACACACACACACAAGTAGTTTCAGACATAAGGAAACCAACAGAGATACACACTTTCAAACACACACATAATTACACACACACATTAAATAAAGACGTCATGGTTTTGAAAGAGAGAAAAGGTGGTATACATGAAAGAAATGGGAGGCAGGCAAGCTGTGGGGAGTGGGGGGATGATGTAATTATTTTTTAATCTCAAAAAATAAAAAATGCAATGAAAAGAACTGCACTCTTAGTTAATGTGCTCAATCATGAACATACTTATGTCATTATAACACAGTATTCAATACTATTTAACTAAATTTATAATTATAAAATGAGTTTTCAGGGATGACAAAAATATAAGATGAGTGAGAAGAGAATGAAAGTAGAAAGTTGTTCCAGAGTCATTTGTAAGTGTCAGCTTGTGTTCTGTGGAGCAGGTTCAGGAAACATCAGAACTTAGAAGTTAAGCATCACAGTACAAATATTTTAGCTAAAATATAATATAGTGTGTGTGTGTGTGTGTGTGTGTGAGAGAGAGAGAGAGAGAGAGAGAGCACAAAGCTAAAAAATTAGCACTGGTTACATTTAAGGACAGAGAAGTAAAAGACAGTTGATGATTTGTTTGTAGATATTTGGAAACTTTGACTTTTAAAGTCTTACACACATATTTCACTGATAAAAAAGAAAAAAATATAAAAAAACCCAAAATTGAAGAACTTGCCTACCTATGGCTTTCTTTCATCTAATGGCTTATCCTGTAGAGATGGTTTGGTTGGGTGAGACATATTCATTCCATGGAAATGTTCCATAAGACAGAGGCACACTTTCAAATAATAATCAGTGCTCTTCCTTAACCTTATGATGCTGGTAATAATATGGTAATATGATGGTCTGGTATGTGGAGCCAATAAAGGGCACAGGAGAACAATGGTGACATGTGCTGCTGTGTGTCTTCTTGACTCTTATTTGAGATCTTTGCCTCTGTGGATATGGAGGGTTTGGGGCTGTGGTAATAGAGCAGATCCATGTACCACCTTAATGATCCCATCTTTCTCCTTTATGGCCCACTGAGGGCCGAGTGACTGGAAAATGATGGTATTAAAATGCAGTCACCAGCACAGCTACACCAACAAGGAAAGAGAGAAATCAACACTATGGATGTTTTTTAATTGGATCAAAAGAGGGTCATTTATTGCTCTGGTATAGGCTAAGATTTCTGATGTGCACTATGCTCTATTCATAATTTAAAAGTGACTACCAACAGGTAGAATGTCTCTCATGTTTCATGAAGCTAGAAATTCAAAAAATATCAGGTGTTTTGACCACGTGAAAACGAAGAACATTACTATCTTGTAAATGAAGAAAGTCAGGTAGCAATTCATTCCTGAGTACTGGGATTTGGAGATGGAAACTGAAATCCTTGTTTTACACAGTTTAAAATATTATGGGTAGAGATGGGAATAAAACATATCCCAAGCTTCAGGGTAAATGCAAAAAGAGAGATACAGAAGATGTTACCAGAACACCAGAAAGAGCCTGACCTATTTGCTCATTTCTTCTCATTTATTTACTCATCAATTCAACCAATATTATGGAACTAAATATCTGTTGGATCCTGAAGATGTATCTGGGAATAAACTGTTGAGTCTTTCTTTCTTGAGAGTTAAAATCTAATACAAAGGTTTTTGGTTATGACCCAGCATCTTCTAGAGTTGAGGCGGAGGTGTTCAAAAGATGCTGATGGTCAATTCTCCCTGGGAGCAAAGGAGCAAGATCCTTAAACTTCTCTATTGATAGCAGTGTGCAGTGTCCAAGAGAGCTTGAGGCTTGGTTGAAAGGAATAGATGGACAGGAAGTGTGTAATGTCAAATGGTAAGTGTTCTGAAGGAAACACATAAGATGGAGTAACTGAATGATAGGAAGAAGGCTTCTACATTAACCAAATAAGTCAGAGGAGACTTCACTGAGGAGTTCAAGGATGAGGTTCTGAGATTAGCATCCAAGAAAGAGAGAAGAAGCACTTCATGAGACTCTGTGAGGATGGAACTTGACTGTGTTGTATCTAAGAAGGGAGGTTTTTTGGACTTTAACCTGGGTCTTAAGTATATATGAGTAACTGTTTCAGAGAACTGATGAAGATGGAGAGTTACTCATCAATTTTGGACATTGTTCATGAGAACGATTCGAGTACTTTCCGAGTGCCAGGCCGCAATGTGAGCTTACTTTGGTGGAG
Source organism: Dicrostonyx torquatus (assembly GCA_028555095.1). Classification (NCBI taxonomy): domain Eukaryota; kingdom Metazoa; phylum Chordata; class Mammalia; order Rodentia; family Cricetidae; genus Dicrostonyx; species Dicrostonyx torquatus. Next base: position 2,457,397 of record JAQHUG010000120.1, read on the forward strand.
ATGGGTATAGCAGAAGCAGTCTTGAAGCATACAAGATCTAGGTTCCTAAGTTTATGAGTGTTAATGGCACTCTGAGTGCATTTTATCTCTCTTAATATCTTGAATTCTGCCTTCTTCTGCCCTCTGCAATCTGCTCACCTTAGTGGGGAGGAAGTTATAAAATCACCAGCACAATCATAATCATATAAATAAAAGCATCAATCAGTGACTTCTTGTCACATAAAGAGGGCTCAAAGTCTATTTACAGGTAAGGAACCCAATTGTTCAAGTGTGCCTGTCTCTTTAAATACATCCATAGCACCTTCTCTCTTCTCTGTCATTCTCCTGCAGCAGATCCTATAAAGGCCTTCATGAGAACTTCAAGTACAGGATGAGGAGTTGATAGTCCCTCAAACCACTAAGCATGCTGGTGTTCTGCTCTCAGACATACTGCGATGCTCTGATGATTCCAAGACTAAGCACAATTTGGTTCCATGTGGGGATTGTAATGGTCCAAGAAACGCAGAATCAGTTGAATCGGAGTTACCACATACCTAGTGCTTGCCTCAGCTCTGCATGAAACCTCCATCCACAGGAACCACACTAGGGTAATAGAAGATCCTAGAAAGTTATCTGCTTCTGTAACAGGAAAAAAGTTAATAATGATTCTTAAATATGCCATATTTTTTAAATTGAAGAAAGAAAAAAAGTTAAGAGAACCCATGATTCTATCAATGAAAGGTGGTCAGTAGTAGGATGAAGTCTGTTGCTCCCATTCCATTAAGGGAATGATGGGAATTAACAGAGAGAATGTTGTCTTAATGCCTACACTTTTGCTTTTTTGTATTTTGTTAGTTTTTTCTTGCTATGATCAGTGTCCTAAAACTGTTACCAAAGATTTCGAGCATTTGACATCATAAGGTAAGCATTTCTTTACTTTGATAGAGGTTTTCTGGGAAAGAAGGGGAGAGGGGCAGGGGTTGAAAATATCTTCTGTGTCAGGCTTCATGCAGCTGTCTCACCCATGCCCAGTCCTTTGAGTCTCCTGGGGACCAGTAGGGAAGCACTGTACTACTCATTGGGTAGCTGAGGAAACCTTTGCAGGAGCCACAGAGAAATGATTGCTGAACTTGCGTAAAGGTGAGATGGTACTTTGGAGTTCCTGCTTCAGGAAAGAGTCTACCAAACATTCTGCAGGACACAGAAAAATGTGATTGACATACTGCCAATATAGGCAGAACTGTCTTTGAAATTTCCTGCTTCATGGAAAAGTCTGCTGGATACTATGGGTCTGTAGGCTGAAGATGGGTGCCCCAACATTACAGAAGAACATTGGGTGAGTGTCCAGGTAGTAAGATGTCTCTGTCAATTCTAGAGTTTTGGAAGTTGCTTACGATGCACCTCCTGTTTACTTAGTAGTATCTTGTTTGATAACTGTTTTTTATGTATAATTTTACTATGCTAAAGTTAAAACCTTCTTTTTTATTTAAACAGAAAAGGGGAGGTGATGTGGGATTCCCCTCTGTATGCTGTGAATACTATTGGTTAATAAAGAAACTGTTGTGGGCCTAGGCAGAGCAGAACTTAGGTGGGCAGGAAAAACTAAACTGAATGCTGGGAGAAAGGAGGCAGAGTGAAGGGGAAGCCATGGAGCTACTGCTGGAGACAGACATGCTGGAAGTTTGCTGGTAGATCATAACCCTGGGGTGATGCACAAATTAATGGAGATAGGTTAAATTAATATATAAGAGTTAGCCAATAAGAAGCGAGAGCTAATGGGCCAAGCAGTGATTTAAATAATACAGTTTCTGTGTGATTATTGCAGGAGTCTGGGCAGCTGGGAACACACTAGCGGCTTCTCCAATAAACCTTGACGTAGACATGGAAGAGAATCTAGATTTCAACTCAGATTTGCTGACCTTAGGGTATGTGCTCTACCTAAAGCAAGATGTGTAGCTAGAGAAGCAACACCCTTCATCTGAGTCATCTGCTGACTATCAAGGCCTGAGCATGGCTCACTGAAGAACCAGCCAAGGGGAGCCTACCATATGATTTACTCTGCAAGCAGGGGTGTTTTAGAGATGCAAAATGGTGCTGTTTATAATTGTGCCTGTTTAAAGCCCACTGCAGGAACTCTCCCTGAGACAAACAGGTGCAGATCATTCTATGTGAGACAGATATGCAAAACTCATAGTCTTGGGTTTCTCCTTGCAGGAAGTGGAACCCCAAATCACAGAACTGAAGTTCTGGGCAACTGACATTCTCACTCAGGTCTATATGACTCCTGAGTTCCAAGTTTCTTTCCAGAATGGCTTCCTGAAAGTTCTGAATTCCACTTCTTTAAAGTACAGATTCCCCCTGGGGCTGGGCATGAGAAAGGCCCTGCCAAGAGCATCTCTCTTGTGCCAGCACACGAGGGACACCATTTTCTCTTCAAATCTGTTTATTCCTAGAGACATCCTGTTCTCAATTCCCCATCTGGATGCTCCCTCTGCACCGGGTCTTGGGGACTGGGCAGGAAGACAGGAGCTTTCCTTGTGCCAAGTGCAGCATGCTCTGTGGTCTCAGAATTATTTTTCCCATCTGACTGCCCCATGTGTGTTCCTTCATCCAGGCCCATGTGTTAATCTGTTCAGTCAATGATTTCCTAATCACTGCTTTAATTCACCATGCTCTTATTGAGAAATAACTCTAGGCAGGATCTCTATTAATTGGTGAGACTAAGAGAAAACTAAGGTATTCATATAAGTTCTCAGTCTTTAAGGTCTCACAAACCACTGCAGGATGCAGATAGCTCCCACTGCCTAATCAAGGAGATGCTTGGAACATAAAGATGGCCATTGCCACCATAGGATAGTAAATGATATTTTCTTGAATGAAGAGATGGAGGTACTGACCAATTAATCCACTTATTTCTTACCCATCTGATAACTGAGCTTAAGTATATCCCAGATATCTGGTGATTTACTCTGTCAGGTAGTTAGATACAGGAATGAACATGCTCTAGAACTCAAAGTCTCTTGAACTTGGGCTCCTAATTGTTCTGAGCATCATAGTCAGCTGGGGGATTTAAACAACACAAAGCTTTAAATGTCACTTGTGAAACTCTCCATCGCAGAACCCAGAGGACAATCTGTGCACCCTCACATTTGTTCATGAAGCACCCTGGTGAGGCAGGTGAGTCACACTCTCAGAAACTTTGCTCTCGTTGAGGAGTAGTGGCTTTTGAGAGGGGAAGCTAAGAACAAGACTAGGCGTTTCAGACAGAGACATGTTAAAGAAAGTCTCAGATGTATGAAGGCAGAGTGAGTTGAGGCATGGGAGATGATTCAGTGACAGGGTGTTGGGGTGTGTAGGACTAAGGCAAATGGTGGGTGGAGGGAATGAAAATGCTGGAGGGTAGGTAGAAAGTAGATTTTGGCTTCAAGGATTGAACTCATGCTGACAAACCTGACTTCATCGTACAGGCAGTTGGAAGTGTGAGAGGTGTTTTAAGGAGTCACTTAAAAATTTTCCAATGGAGTTCCAGAAGACAATGCCTCAGACATGGTCAAAACCTATAAACCTCAGTGTCAGTGTAAACAGCAATCCTCTTCACTTAGGAGTAGCAATGTTGGTGTGAAGAAAAAATAGAAGAAATCAACAAAAGAGGGGAGTGATTATTCCATACTTGACTCAGACTCAAACTTCAAAATTATCTACTGCTTAATAGTGATGAGTATTCATGATCCCAACTCCCCAGTAAGAAAAAGGGGGGCACTTGCTCACAGCCTGCCTGCGAATGCCATCTCCTTTTGATGATGACCTTCCCTTTCCCATGTGTTCTTCCCACTGCTCCCAGCTTCTGTTCATACTGCCTTTCCTACAGCCAGCCTGCTCACGCCAAGGTACCGGAGGGTCAGAAGAGAGTGTGAGGCGGCCTCCCACCTCCTGCATTGCCTGTAGGGCAGATTGTGGGCAGCCTTGCCATGTGGCTTCCAGTGCCGTGTACTCTTCAGCCTTTCCCACCTCACAGCAAGTGCTCCAGCTCTTCTCCTCTCCTGTCCACTGGGTACTGTGTTCTGGGAATGTAACCCAGGCTGATATAGCTTGCTTTTCTCACTAATGAATGAGTTGGGTGGGTGCCTGGAAGTCTATTAAAGCTCTTGATTTATTAGTTTTTCTTCGTTTCCTTGGCCTAGAGAATCTAACATCATGCCACTATCATTTGGTGGATCACCACAGAGGGGGAAAGCCCAGTGGGGAGGGGCTGAAGACCAATGGTATAATCACTCTTCAGCTTCCATTCTTTAAGGTTCACGGGCACTTCCAATGGGCCCAACAAATCAGACTCAGTGACAAGGAGTCCAGGGCCCTTGCTCCTATGGAATTCATGCCTGAAGAGAAAACTCATGAATGTGAAAACAGGAGTCAGTAAACACATAAGACCTGAATCACAATGACTCTAGCTATCAGGGTCTGTCAGTGGTGAGCAGGATTCCAAGCACCCTCTGAACTGCACTAGAAATTCTTCAGTAGGTGTCTGCTTTGAAAAATAGATCTGGTGCATCAAAGTCTCCTTGATTTCTATGTTTGGGATTCTAGGAAGGACTTTAGCCAGTGACAGTCAGCTTCCTCATCTTAGATTGATATTAATTCTAATTCTATCTTTGCCTGTAATTGCTCCTTTGCTTATTTTCTTCCCTATATTATTCCCCTTCTTCCTGTTCAGTTTCTTCTGGAATCATGTGATTGAAATACCCCATCACCCAATTCCTCATCCCATGTCTATATACTAGAACTCCACCAAAGATAGATATGTGTTAGCGGAGACAGCTTGTTTGTTCTCGGTCATCCAAGACCCAAATAATCACACAGAAACTATATTAATTACAACACTGGTGACCAATCACTTAGGTGTATTGCCAGCTAGCTCCTATATCTTAAACTAACCCATTTTTATTATTTTGTATTTTACCACTAGGTCCGTGGTTTACCAGTGAGCTCCGATGGCCATCTTTCTTTTTAGGCAGCTACATAGTGTCTTTCTGATTCTGCCTACTCTCTCCCAGCATTCAATTTAGCTTTCCTGCCTAGCTTTATTCTAGCCTGTCATAGGCCCAAGAAGATTCTTTATTCATTAACCAACAAAAACAATGCATATACAGAAGGACTCCCCATATCAGATATACCTAAGAAAATTGAGCCAAATACATAAAAATGGAACAGATATAAGAAAAAATGGCATTGCAGTCAAGTTCTGTACAATGGTTAATTTCTTCACCAGGAAGAAATGCTAGAGGACTCATGTATAGCTTTAGAATTCTTACACATCAAGTCATACATTATCAAGGCCAAAACTGGAAATTACTTTCCAAGGCAGGTGAATAGATGTATTGATTAGCAGATAGATGAGTAGAGAGATGGATATATGGATATTTGGGTAAATAGGTGTAGAGATTGGTGAATGAGGGGATGGAATAATAGGTGGATAGATGGGTGGGAGGATGGGTGAGCAGGTTGATGGATGTTTGGGTTGATAGGTGAATAAGTGGATTGGTAAACAGGTAGATGGATTGATAGATGTATTATTAGATGAGGGACACCTTGAACAGTTTGTCTACAAATGTTACTAATACAGCTGAGCTGTGAGTACATTAGGAATTTTGACTCACAGAAACTCTAAATTTATAGCATAATACTTATTTGTAAAAGGCAGCAATGGTATAATTTGTTACTATTTCATTATATTATTCAACAAATAATTATTTTACATAGATACAACAGGCAGTAAAGTAATAACATTAATTCCAAGCTTTAAAATACACAAGGTAGCATTCTTATAAGACTGCAGGAAATGAATGGTGAGTCTCAAATTCCAACCAATTTGTGTTCACTGTAAACATTATGAAGAGGCCCCCAAACCAGGGTGATTTGGAAACTTCTATCATTTGCCAATGAGAAGCTGTGGAAGCCTCCTAGGAATGGATGATGCAGTTTGAGCGCTCTCCACACCTTTTGGAGTTAATTGACTCCTCTAGTCGAGGGACTCTCAAAAGGGCAATTGCTGGCAGTAACTCTGCTCACTTCCAACCTTCAGGTCTGATAAGCAAGGAGAAATATTTGTGTGTGAATGCATTCATGAGAAAGCTAATGGATGCACTGAGAGGGAGGGAAGGGGTTGGGGCTGAACAGTTCACCGTAATAGGCTCACAAGAAAGCTTGGCCAAGATCAAGGAACCTAGAAGAGTACAAATATGCCTTCCAGGCCCCAAACACTAAGACTCAAGGTCATTCATGAGGATCTATATGGGAAATTGGAGCTTTAAGAGGGGGGACTTCCTCAACTTCACAAGCCCTCAGAGAGTCCTCCAAAGAGAAGACTTCAAATTATATTTCCTCTTATGAACATTACTTTTTTATATTTCCAATATTTCCACCTTTATTCTAATTGCTAACTTTTATTTGGCTTCATCAAATAACATTCTCATATATTTAGTCCAGTGCAGAAGCTGAAACTCTGCAATGAAGCAAGCCAGTCAAGGCCACACAGTCAGTGTGTGCCCAGACTGAACCAAGGGATGAGCTTTTTTTGGTTTGTAACATATCCTTCATCTTCCTGTTCTATTCATTCTCAAAAGGATTTGTCTCATGCAGGAATGTCTTAAAATGTTTTATTGAAATATAATATATAAAATGTACATAATTAATATACAATTTAGATGCATTTTCACATCCTGCATGTAGATCAAAAAGCTTACTAACATAGCAGCACAGGGAAGCCTGCTGGTGGCCCCTACAGACACTGCTTTGAGGGTGTCAACTGTCCGTGTTTCCAGCAGTCTATTAACTTCTCCTGCTTTTAACAATCATGTAGGTGCAATCTGGCGAGCCCTATCACTGGCAGGGCTCCTTTCACTTTTTTGCTTTGTGATATTCTTGCATGTCCTTGCATGTGTCTCTAAGTTATTCATTCTTATTGCTGCTAGAATTCTATTATGTGAGAATACCGCAATTTATTATTCATTTTATGTTGACAAGCTTCTGGGTTATATCTGGTTTAGGGCCATTACAGATTGACTGAAATCATGGGAGATGTGTGTATCTTTATTAGCTATGGACCAACAGACTCCCAAAGCAGCCAGACCAATCTTCTCCCTCTAGCAATACATGGCCATTTCCCAGTGCTCCACTTCCCCGGACTCTGATATTTTCTATAGTTTGAAGCTTGGTCATTTTCATAATAATACTGCTGCTTTCTTATTGTTTTTAAATTCAGATCTTTTATGAATAATGGAGCTGGATATACTTTATATGTTTATTAAACTTCCAGGCAGTGTCTGGATTAGCTCAGGCCAGTTTCAAGATGCAATGGATAAAGAGGCTTGATAAACTGAGACTTGAGCATGAAGGTGCTGGCAGACTTCGTGGGATGACCGGCTTCTTTCCAGGACTAGCCACACATGAGACGGTTAGAGATGGAGATGTTAGAGACTGAAAGATGAAGCAGAGATGGATTGATGGATGGTTAGATGGATGGATAGGTTATATAGAGAACTATCACTTCCTAATACCACCACAGAGAGGAATTAGAGCTTCACTGTACACAATTTGGGAAGGAAACAAACATTCAGTTCATAACCTAGCGGAGTATCCCGGCATGTAGTGATAAAATCTTGGCCATGTGCCAGGTGATGGTGGCACACGTCTTTAATCCCAGCTCTTGGGAGGCAGAGGTAGGTGGATCTTTGTGAGTTCAAAGCCAGCCTGGTCTACAAATTGGATTCCAGGACAACCAGAGCTACACAGAGAAACCCTGTCTTGAAAAACAAAACAAAGCAGACAAACAAAATACAAAACAAAATGAAACAAAAAATCTTGGCCACAATTTTCAGTGGATTTTGTCTGCTCCAGTTACAATTTCATAAGGGAACTTACAGGAATACTTTAAATGTAGGAACACAAAAAAATCCATCGAATGCTATTTGTCAAAATCAAATCCATCGTATTAATACAATTTGCTTTCCTTTATTTAGCCTTTACTCCAATACAGGCAGGCTCTTTATTTTACACCATACTGTGAAAGCACTTAAGTTAGTTTGTAAAACAATGGCTTTAAGGAAGTAGCCATGTATGTTTGTCCATGTAGACATATGGGCACACTCAACACCCACCCCTCACAGAGCATTCTCAATCCTGGCTTCCTCTTTTCCCTTACCCGATCTTCCCAGCCCTTGATGTAGGTTACTGAAGCCCATGGTGGACATGACCAAGAAATATATTTCCTTTGAAACCCATTGAAAATATCTCCTCCATTTGTTGTAAAAGGTGCAGGCTGTGTTCCCAGCACCCGGCTCCCAGTCCCCAGCCGCTGGCCCGCTCAGCCGCTGGTTGCTTGCTTATGCCCAAAATAACCACATGACAATTATATTCATTTAAACTTTGCCTGGCCCATCATCACCAGCCTCTTCTTGGCTAGCCCTCACATCATAAACTAACCCATTCCTAATAATCTGTGTGTCACCACAAGGTGGTGACTTACCGGAAAAGTCTAACCTGCATCCATCTGCGGTGGGAGCATCATGGCGTCTGCCCACTTCCTTCTCTCTCACCACCTTCCATTCTGTCTACTCTGCCCACCTAAAGGCTGTGTCCTCTCCTATAGGCCAGGCAGTCCTTTATTCAACTAATGAAAGCAACAGAAATAAAGATGGACCCTCTTACATCCATTCATTCAGCATTATTAGCTGGGGGCAATCTACTTCCACATACTGTGCTATTTACAGGATGCAATAGTATACAACCCAGGAGAAAGTCCCACCCACATTAGGTTTATAGTCTATATCTCTGTAAGGTGAAGAAAGACTGTAGAAACCAAACCAAATCACAATGCCTTTCTCCATCTCTCTGTCTCTCTCTGTCTCTCTACCTCTGTCTCTCTCTCATGTTAATTCATGTTATTTTTGTAACTGATGTTAAACAAATACTGGAATAAAGTGTTTTTAAAAGTGATACTGGGTCTACAGAAAGATCCAGCTTCAGGAAGGAGAAGTACATGATGGGATGCAAGGAATCTAAGGGTCCATAAGAATGTCACATGCAGTTATTTATGGACTTCTTGAGAACTTGACTTCACTAATAAAGGATGCAAAGAAAAACTTTTTGTGTCTCATCTCCAGTGCAAAGTGATGTTGTAGTCTCCTAATCAAATTCTTGGAGGAAATAGCTCTGTGTAATTGTTAATTTGAGGGGAGGGCTTTGTGGAGGGGCATTCCATTCTAGGACCTATTATTTTTTGTAAATTCATAAAGCATCTAAGTATACATACATACAGATATATAACATATAATATGTATTGATTTAACATAAGCCCATTTAGAATATCACACAATTTTTGTAGAAAAGGAATAAAAATTAATAATTTGGCTAGTTTCCTCTTTGACTCTGAGACATTTCATTAAATGAATCTCATCACTAATTCCAGCCTTATCCACATGACTGACCATGTCACGTTCCTGGGTTTTATTCAGACTTTATTCCCCTCATTCAAAGGTTATCTATGATTCCATGTTGACTGATGGGATGAAGTCCTAACTCTTGAGGATTTTATCCGAGGATATCAAAGTCTATGTTCAACTTACTTCTCAGGTCTTCTCTTATTGGGGGCCAGCAGAGTTCAGCTCTACTGATTCCCTGCCAAGGTTCAGGTCAGTTGCCTCAGAGTAGTGAAAGGACTTAGAAAATTTCTAGTCTAAGAACTATGGGACGAGTTCACACATGTGCTGTTCAAATCATGTTCTTTATTCTTCTCCTGTCCCTCAAGCTGCAAAGTTTCCAGCTTGTATAAACACGTAATAATAATAATAATAATAATAATAATAATAATAATAAAGCTTGAATCTCTTAGAGTCAAAAAACAGATGAGAGTTTGTCCCGAATGACACTGTTAGCATCTTTTTGGCCCCATGGAGACATGACTAGAAGGATGGCCAAGTAGCACTAGAGGAAAATGGCTTTAAATTCTAAGAAGGGAGAAAGGGAGTTGGTGTATGATATTACATTCCTAGGCTAAAATCCTGTATTAATAAACTGAGATCAGGGTGGGTGTAGGGAATTAATAGCTATTCTAAGGTAGAGCAGGGGTTAAGTGAAGCTAACACTTTTTCAAGCCAGTTGTGGTTAATTTGAGACATGCAATCTCTTTATCAGGAAAGACTAAGAACCAGTCTGGGACGTGCTACCCCTATCTTGAAGGCCCAGAATGTGACCCATTGGAAGGACTCCTCTCCTGACCAAATGTTTTGCCAAATAGAAGATAATTGTAGGGAGCTGGCTTCTAAGTTTATCTCAGGGAATGGAGCAGAGATTTGACTGTGGGAATCAAGGCTTTTGACTGTGTGAATAAATTCTCTCACTGGAGATCTCACAGAGTGGGGGAAGTCACCCTTTAAGCAAAAGAACAAAGCAGTCTTTTCAGTGTCCACAGTCCTTGTGCAACAAATAGATCTAGTTCTGAAGCATGTACCAGTATATATTCTGTATATTAAAACTATACAGCTAAATGAAAGATCCTCCTCCTGATCACCCACAGATAATGTGCCCATAAGATTGAGATGCAATCATGACATTACTTATACACATCACATGGGATTACCCACTATAAGGCAGGTACTGGAGAGATACCATGTGGCTTCAGCAAAAGTGAGCAACAGCTTTCAGAGTCTATGGGCCTGTGGACGTTGTCTGGACCTTGTACTCCATCAGACAACCATGCCTCTGGTGGGTTGATCTGAACATTAGTTGCTACCTGCTTCTCCTGGCCCCTGACACTCTGTCCTGCTTCCCCAGCATAAGTTGTGGACACATCAGTTCCACACCATTGTATACACCCTTCTCCTGCCATGATGCGACCTCCTGGGGTCATTGCTACTTAAGCCTACCTGCTGTTTCACCTGAATTTCTCTTTGCTCTGCTGTCTCTCCACTGAACTATTCCAGGAAGTCCTTTCTTCTCTACAGGACCCCAGTGAAAGTGTCTCCCCCAAATGAGAGTGCCTGAAAGCACTGGAAATCCAGGCTCACCTGGGCCCTGATTATGGTTTTGACCTTGAGATAGCACTTTAAGCGAGGCAGACTTATCCAATTCTCTAACCTTAACTGGGGCACGATCATGCCTGTAGCATTTTCGTGGGTATGAGGCAAGAAGTTCAAAGGGTTTTTTACTGTAACCAGGATATTGTGGGTGCAGACAGTAGCCTTTAATTTTTTTTCTCAAATATTGAAATACTATCCTACAACTGAGTATTTTACCAGTAACACATGTTCGGAATAAATATTTGATTATTTACCTCTTATTGAGGGTTATAAAAAGAGGAAAAATGATACTACAGGAAGTTGATATATGTGTGTGAATGCTGAAAAATACTGAACTACGGTACAGCCTTGGGCAGAATTAAGAGAGCATACTCAGGAGAACTGAGAGCAGGATTCAGAAGTGAAGCTGGCCATTGGCAGGGCAGAAATCGATCCTTTGTGCTTCTTCAAGCTTGAGTCAGTGGAAATGTCACCTTGCAGGCAAACCTAGAGAACTGAGGCTTTGAAGGGGTTTCAGAATGTCCTTGCCTGCTGTGAGGGAGGGAGCGCAGAGAGAAGGGAGAACACATCAAAACCATACCTGTCCACTCTGACAGGCTGCCAGGAGCTTTGGTCCCGGTGGACAAGTTTTGATAATCTAAAGGCAAACACTCTACCATTTTGCTAGCTCAGGAAAAGAGGCCGAGTTTTCACCAGTGTCAATGTAGAAATAAAGACTTTCTCTGCCTGACAGGGAAAAAGCTAAAGAGCGAGCCTGAGTTCTGGAGAGGTTGCCGCAGGCAACACTGAGAAGATGGCGTGACTTTGACAGTGGCGTTGTCCTTCTCTACTTAGAGGACACTTCCAAGCTGGTCTGTGGTTCAGCCCCTAGGATGTCATGGGACATGAGGGACACTAGGAAGGAGTTGTCTAAAGGCAACACACTGACTGAATTCTATCACAGAAAGTCATGCCCTTGAATATGCGGATGAAATTAGCTCAGTGGATACATGCTTTGTTTATGCCAGGCTCAGGCCATAAAATACGTTAAGTGCCTTACCAGAATGTATTTACTGTAAACTAAGGTGCTATGGTTTGAATATGAAATGTCCCTAATAGACTCATCTTTGAATCCTTGGTCTCCAGCTGCTGGTGTTATTTCAGGAGCTTAAAGTTAAGTTTTATAACTTTAGAAGGTAGAAACTAACTGAAGGTCATAGGTCAATAAGGACATTTCCTTCAGGTCCATTCTCCTTGGCACCTTCTGCTTCCTTCTTTGTCTCCTCTCTGCCAAGAGTAGAGAGCAAAGGGCCAAGCTTCTATGAGTTCTGAAACCATGAGTCAAAATGAATCCTTCCCTGCCAGCTATTTTTGCCAGGTGTTTGGTCAAAATATTGAGGTGATGGGGAATGGTTCTAGCCTATAATGCTAATAGCCATACCCCGCCATTAGCCATTAGCTAATTATTCTGCTCCTCATTAGCCATTAGCTAATTATTCGGGGTTGGACCGTCAGGTCCCAATTAGGTATAAAAGGGTGGGTTCACATGGAAGCGCTCTCTTCGGATCGTAGTGGATACACACGCGGGATCCAGGGTCTGGTATTGTATTCTCTACCCTTATTAAAATAGATATATTAAAGATAGCTGACTTGGGCAATAATTAATTGAAACACCCACAATGAGGTAATTAGTGCATAAATTATTAAGGAGAATTAAAAAGACTGAGGAGAAGTAAAAGATGTGAATTAAATTTTCCTTATCCATTCTTTGGTCATTGGGAAATGTGGTACATTTACACAATGGAGTACTACACAGCAGAAAAAATAATGACATCTTGAGATTTGCAGGCAAATGGATGGATCTAGAAAAGATCATATTGAGTGAGGTAACCCAGACCCAGAAAGACAAATATCATATGTACTCACTCATACGTGGCTTTTTGACATAAAGCAAAGAAAACTAGCCTACAATTCATGATCCCATAGAAACTAAACAATAATGAGGACCCTAAGGGAGATACATGGATCTAATCTACATGGGAAGTAGAAAAAGACAAGATCTCCTGAGTAAATTGAGAGCATGGGGACCATGGGAAGGGAAGAGGAAACAAGGGTGGCAGAGAAAAATATATAGCTCAATAAATCAATAAAAAAAATTAAAAAAGATGAGAATTACAAAGGGATAAAAATAATGTAAACATGAAATCATCTGGGTCTATGGGGAACTACAAGAATGCTAAGGTCTGCCTCATGGCTAAGGAAACCCAACAGAAGATGGGTGCACGTTGCTTTCTGTCGGGAAGGAGAAATGTAGATGCTTTCAGAAGAGAGACTGTGAGGCATCCTAACAGAAGCAGCCGCAGCAACTGCTGTCTGCACTGAATGTGGCCTAGAAATTGTTCTAAGTGGTTATCTTATTTCATCTGTTTCGCAGTGACCCACAGTGAACACTGTTGGACAGAATCAACCGGAACCACTTTTCCTTCATTTGTGTCTTCCTAAAGCACAGGAGTTGTGTCTCAGAGCCTACAGAAAAAGTGCTACCAGCAGTCTGAATTATCTCAAATCTGTCCCGGTGCAGAGTTGATTAGCACACTGGGCTGTTGAAGAAATGACCTTGGTGGTTTCCAGGTACTCTGCTTTCTCAAGTCATGCATGGCTTTATGACATCCCATTTTTTCTTTGATCTTGAGAGATTGGAGCTTTTTGGGAAATTTATTTCCAGTTATTTTTCAATAAGTTGCTCTGGCAGGTCCAATTCAGTTTGGCCTATACAGCCCTCCAGGGCTCTGTGGTCCCTTGGTTCCCTTCATTGGGTAGTTTTGATCTCAGAACAGCTTGATTCATGTACCAAACCTTGACCAGCATCGGCAGATACTAATATCTACTTTATAGGTAAAGCAGCTGAGGCTAGCTCACACCTGTAGTCCCAGTACTAAAAAGATTGAAGCAGGAGGATTGGTAAGAGTTCCAGGCTATCCTGGGCTTTAGAATGAGCTACAGGATAGACTGAGCTACAGTGTACATATCTACCTTACAACAACAACAAAACAACAGACACAGCAACAACAAATACCTTAAAAGTTTGTACAAAGACACACTTCATGGGGTAGTGAACATCTTAAACTCTTTCATTTTGAAGTTGGAAATTGTCCAGAAGGGATTAGGGGAAAGAGAAAACCTTGCTGCTTACACCCCAACCCCCAGCCTCCATTTATGACTTGGGATGAGTTAAATCAACCTGAAGCTCAGGGAAGCCTCCTTGTTTCCACTTCCTCTGCTGGCCTCCTCCACAAGCCAAGTCTATGACCTCAGTATGGGAGTCATGGTTATCGTGCTTATGCTAATTGCTTTAAGGGGGCATGGAGCTTGACCCTGGCTGGAGGAGCCATTTGAGTCTGATGGTTCCTCTGGGAAAACTTCCCACACTGCTGCTCATGACACTTCCAGAGTCTCAGGCAGGCAGCTGGATGGAACACACCCTCAGGGCTCCACAGCAGAGAGACATGCCTGATTGCCCGTTAAATTAGAACATGCACTAGGACATCAGGAACAAGGGAAAGAAAAATGTCAGCAGTGTCAATGGGACTGAGTGCTAAGAGCAGGGCTGCCAGGAAGGGGCTGGCCTCTGTCGCTGGCTAGTGGTGTGTCTATGGACGGGTCTTTGTGAATGCAGAGATTGGATCATGTCTCTATGAAGTGCCCTTCAGCTCTAGGAAGGTGTTGTGAAATAGTTCCTTGGTTTTGGAGGTGCCACCAAGTGCAATGGGGTGACACGTTGATTGGTGCAAAGCTAAAAGCATGCGCAGTTCAGGAACAAGCCTGGTGAGAGACTGCAGCAGGAGAGGAGAGCACTGGGTTTATTTCCAAAGCAATGGTCTCTGAACACAGCTTGGCAATTTTCTTTGTTCCCACACATATCAGCTGAGAAAGCATTGTAGGGACAACCTGGTTCTTGAGCAGGCTTAGTTAAGGGCTGCATGCCTAAAGCATGTTCAGCTTGAGACCATACTCAAAACGAAAAGCACTGGGTTCTCTTCCTGCAGCAGGGTGAGTGCAAGCTCCTGGGGGATGAGCTCAAAACAAGATCCCACAGGTTGTAAGAATGGCAGACAAGCTGGGCATAGCAGAAATGGTCAGCTTCAATAAGGCCAAGCTGAAGGAAACTAGACGCCGGGACAGCACCTTGCCAACCAAAGAGACCACTGAACAGGAAAAGAGGTGTGAAATTTATTAAAATTTATTTCTCCACCCCACCCTGCCCTGTCATCTCTGAGATACCCCCTCGAAATGTGGACGAAGAGCCACCTGCAAAACAGGTGAGCCTCAAGCGCACTGTAATCGGGCACTCTGCTCTTACGCTGTTGGCCAGGGGGACTCACCACCCCATCCGACTGTCAAATCTCAACAGTTTGCCCTGGGATATTATAGAAAATTATTGGTATGATCACTAAAATAAAACACACCTCTTTTTATGCCAAAATGTGTATGTGGCAGCGGGAGCAAGGCAAATAGTAGACATTTTGGGGCAATGGTTAACTCAAGGCTGTGGAACACGTTGAAAGGATTAATTTGGAGACCAGGAACACTTTCAGGCATGCTCAGTTTGTATCACAGAAAAAAATGTTCAGAAATCCTCTGGTCGGGCTCAGTTTTCTCTAGCAAGTTTTAGTTAAACAAAAGGAAAGGAATGTGTGTTTATCTAGGAGTTTGCTACTACCGGGGTTCGCCTCTCTTGGCTAACAGAAGCTGTTGAACATACCACGGATGTGTTTCCTAATAAATCACTGTGTAGTGCAAAGACTTGCAAGAGACAGCGCAGCAAGAGTGTGCCCAGGCACCTAATCCAGGACTCACCTAATCCAAACTATGCTCACCAGGCACTGGTACCTCCTGGCACTGGTGGCTTCTGCACCACCTCTTGGCTGAGCTTCCATCCATGATGAAAAAAACACCCTGAGAAACTGGCAGATAACTTTGCTTCTTGGTGATCTTGGGGCCACATGAAGCAAACAGGGAAAGGAAGAGAGAGAAGGCAAGAGAGGAAAGGGTAGAAGAGGAAGGGGGGATAAGTAGGAGAGGAAGAGGAGAAAACAGTGGTGGCTCTTGGCATTTAACACATCCTTGGAGAAAAATGATACATCTGAACCCACTCAATATTTCTGTAGGGCACTGGGTCAGTGATAGAGTCTCCAGTCCTGGAGTCTGCGGGCTGTCATTATCAAGGCAGGGTTGTGCTGCTCCTGTCTGCAGATGACCCTACAATGCTTGCATTCTTGTCCCAAACCAGCCTTTGCTTGACATTCCCCTCATCCAAATTCACATCTCACCCCTTATCCCTTCTCTTCCTGCACCTAGAGTTCATTCTCTCTCAGTGCCTCCCTCCAGGTCAAAGTCTCTCAGATAGGACGCAAATAATGTCTTGGTCCACTTAGTTCATCACCGACAGTACTACTTTAGATGCTCCACCTCATCAATGGTGGGAAAAAGCAGAGCTAAGTATGGCTTACAAGAAGCGACAGGTTCAGACAACACATTCATCCCTCCTTCATTTATTCTTTTGCTGTTTACCTTCACACGTATAAATGTGTGTATAAATGGCAACCTTGCATTTCTGTTTCTTGATTTACGATGTTATTAATTTTGTTTCAGATGTAATCTATTGAATTTCCATTTTGCAAGATAAGGCCTGTTTCACCACCACCCCATTAACCTCAGGCATCTTTAGCATACACAAATGTCCTGTCCCATATGCCTCCAGAATTACAGTTTTGGATAGATTACTATTCGGTGTTTATGTCATTATTACCATAGAATACTATTTTGATTTAGGTTGTGTGTCACCATGATTAATTTTCTTTCATAGCACTTTTTATTTCCCCTGGAATTAATAAGAACTTGACATTTTGTTTGCTTGATCATCTCTATTATTAACATTAATTTGACCCAAATTCTCCATTTCTTGTCTAAGTCTCCTCCTAAAATATTCAAACTCCCTAGGTATCCCATCTGTTTCTTCTCTTTGCAAGATGGTTTTCTGGAGTTTTCTTAGTGTTGGATCTACATTCAGTGTCCAGGGGCCACTATAGACCCTTCCTTTGTTGTCCCTATGGGTCTCTTTTGCCTCTTTTGTTCTATGTCCCAGAGTCAATGTCTTCATTTTCTTGATCTATTCTTTTGCTTTAGTTTATCATGGTACCCTCCAACAGCTTCCTGACAATGGGTCCAGGAAAGACTGGCCTCTACAGACTGAAATGTTTACATATATCTTCATTTTGTCTTCATACTGTATTGAGTGTATATGGCTTGAAGTTGGATACATTTGTATTGGAGAAGTTTAAAAGCATCCCTTCATTATTTTTTGTTTCATGACTTGTTTTAGGATATGTTAACAGTGCTATTTTTCCTATTGAAAGTTATTTTGATAAACTTTATTACATTGTTTATTTTTTATTACATTGTTCTGAACTATATTGAATATAATGCTTTTTAAAAAAAATTCCCATTGAGCTGGGCCCTGGGGTCCTTTCAATGAAAAATTCAGGGTATTCAGCTCTTGGAAATTTTCTTAAAATGTTTCTTAAATGATTTTTATCCCCTGTGGTGTTTTTGTTTGTTTGCTTGTTTGTTTTTGTTCCAATTTTTCTTTCAGGAATGCCTACACTTTTTGGAGATGTGCTCTGTCTCTTGACATCTTAGTTCTTCTGCCTCAGCCTATTGAGTGCTGACATCACGGGTGTGCCCATCCACCCCCAGATCCTACCTCAATTTGTCACTCTTCAGAGGAGTCCCAGTGTCTAATCCTTCTAGTGACTGTCTTCTTCTCCTAGCCTGTGCATTCTTTCAACAAAGAGCTAAATCAGACAAGAAACAATTTGCCTCCTAGGAAATTTGTATTTGTTCTCTTGTACTTTTGGAATATTTGCTTCTCAAAAAATCACATTATTTCAATGTTCTCTGAAAGAATATTACACTTTCTCCTTGAAGATATTCATCGAATTCTCATGAAGTTTTTCCACCTTGTGTAGTTCCTGTTTCATTTTGGGTGTCTTGTTTTCATTGACTTTTGACTTGCAACTTTGCTCAAATACGTATCTTGTATTTAAGTGTCCCTTCACATTTAAGAGAGAAAGCCAAAACTCCCAGTGCAGGCTCTGAGCTTTGTGCTTATGCTTATGAATGGCAAGGGTTCACAGGAGTGGCAGAGCTGATCACCTTTGGGGAAAACGTCTTGTGGTTTGAATGTAAAATGTTACATATAGACCCACATATTTGAGCACCTATTCCATAGTTGATGGTGCCATTTGGGACATTTAGAGAATGTTTAGGAGGCCTTGGTGGAGGAAGTGGGTTACTAAACGTGGGCCTTGGGGTTTGTAACCTGGTCCTACTTCTGTCTGTTTTCTGTTTCCTGCTGAATGTGGCCACCACATCACATTCATGCTGCCATGTCTCCTGTGTGAAGTGTGATGATGGCCTTACCTCTTCTTAAACTGTAAGCCAAGATGAATTCTTCTTCTCTTATGTTGTTTCTTGTTATTCATTTGGACACAGAAAAGTCCCTAACACACACTTGTTATCAATTCCAGTTCCTTTAGTGTTTCATCATGAGCTAATCACATTATCCAGATATTTATTTATTTATTTATTTATTTATTTGCCACTTGAACAGAGACTTCAGGCCTAGCTGCTCTAATCTGGAGACATTTAATATGTCAACACTGACCCTTCTGTTTTCAGTAAGTTATCCCTGCCCTCATCTGTCTTCCACTCCATAAACTTTTATATGAAGATCTAATTGACAGTAATCCATGGGAATATAGGACCCAAGGACACCCTCAAGCAGAGTTCTATGAGCTCCTCCATGTCAGCTAAATTTCACTTGCAGTCCCAGGCTTCTCTCTGGGAGTTGTGTTATTGCTCAAGATTCTTTTTAACTTTCATTATTGACACCATAGAGACTAACTCAATGACACTTTTCTACCGTAATTCACATTTCAGCCTTAACATCCCATTTCCCCTGATGTCTTTCCACCATTCTCATTGTGCATGTGCGTTGCTACTTTTGTGACCTCTTTGTGTGTGTGTGTGTGTGTGTGTGTGTGTGCATGTATTCAAGTTAGTGTAGGTGCACATGTTCTGTGGTACATACATAGAACTCAGAGGTGTTCATCTTCATCTTTCCTATTGTTTAAGATGTGGCTTTTTATTGTTTTCCTACTATATATCACAGGGTATCTGGCCCACGAGCCTCCAGAGATTTCATTGTCTCAATGCCCCATCTTGCCATTAGGATCATTATTGTTAGAAATGTCTCACATGGGTTCTGGGGATCTAAACTTATATCTTCATGCTTGCTCAGCATCATGCTTGATCTCAATCATTAATTTGATTGAATCTAGAACCACAGTTACCCTGATACCTAAACCACACAAAGATGCAACCAAGAAAGAGAATTACAGACCAATTTCACTTATGAACATTGATGCAAAAATCCTCAATAAAATACTGGCAAATTGAATCCAAGAACACATCAAAAAAATC
>JAQHUG010000120.1:2496910-2605076 GCA_028555095.1 Dicrostonyx torquatus
TGCTGTATATTGCCTTTATTATGTTTAGGTATGTTCCTTGTATCCCTGCTCTCTCCAAGACCTTTATCATGAAGGGATGTTGTATTTTGTCAAAGTCTTTTTAGCATCTAATGAGATGATCATGCAGGGTTTTTTTATTTTTTTGGTTTGTTTGTATGGTGGATTATATTGACAGATTTTTGTATGTTGAACCATTCCTGCACTATGACGCTAGATCTTACTGTGAAACTGAGGTATGTACCCAGTGGATGGTAGGTTGGTAAGCAAAAGGACTCGGTTTCTGAATCCAGATGCCTTTTTTTTTGGTCTGGCTTTTTAGCTCGATGATTCCCAATTCTGGAAGATTTGCTCACCTTACCTGGCTATCATTAGATAAGATCAGGGATAAGTGCTCCAGTGCAGCAAGCACAGCGATGAGCCACACTCTGACAGATGATGATGTGGCAGGAGTGAGGAGAGGTGAACTATGGAGCTTGTGGACAGTGGAGGAATATACAATGAGTGAAGGTTTTGCTGAAGAAACTGACCTTGGAGAGGGAAGGAAATCATCTTCGAGGTGAACCCTGTGCTGCTTCTTCAAGGATGAATAGGAATCTGACAAGTGAGGTGAGAGAGGAAGAAACTACAGGCAGAGCATCATCAGCATTCTCAAAGACAGAGGTGTTAAAAGTAGAGCCTGCCCTGTGGTTCTTGATGGAAGCTTGACCTTACAGCTTCAATTTTAGATTTCTGTTGTCCATATTTTAGTGTTTTAAGTTATTTTTTAAAAATTAAAATTGCATTTGATTTTTACTTATTCTATCTCCCACATTGTGTGTGTGTGTGTGTGTGTGTGTGTGTGTGTACCTGGGCACATGCACCATAATGCATATATGGAAGTCAGAGGATAGCTAGCAGGAGATGGTTCCCCCTCCCAACATGTGGGACCCAGGATGAACTCAGGTCACTAGGCTTGGCAGCAAGTGCCTCTTCTGGCTGATCCATCTAGCCACTCTCTATTACTTTGAAAATGATAACAGAACATGGGTTAGCCTTCAAACACTGGCATTCCAGATCACAAAATTTTGTAAGAAATTCCTTACAAAAACCAAACAGAATAACCACCATAAAAAATAATATAAAACAGATGAACAAAGATTGATGACCCGTAGACCAGAAAGTCTAAGTTATCTTAAATCACTTTTTTATGTCTAAATTTTTAGAATGGGGATGCTTCTAGTCCATGCTGCTGTGAGGCTATTGGATTAAGGAATGGTTTCTAGACCAGTCTGTGAGCTAATGTAAGATTCGATGCATTATCTAAGAGCACAAGATTTAAGTGAAATGTCTCTGTCCTCTTAATTTCCCCTATTGGGGATGATTCTTGAGAAGGGGCATTGAGGAATTTGTAAAACATCTGCTCAGTTTTGGTGTTTAGTCAGTTAGGACCCATTTTCTTTCAGGTTGGAGCCTGGAAGAAGTTATTTCCTCAGATAGAAATAAACACCATTATTTCTCCAGGATTTTGACAGCTGTGAGCTGTTTCTCAAGCCACTCTCTATGTTAGGCGACCAAGTTGCTCTGTGTATC
The DNA here is from genome assembly GCA_028555095.1 of Dicrostonyx torquatus. Classification (NCBI taxonomy): domain Eukaryota; kingdom Metazoa; phylum Chordata; class Mammalia; order Rodentia; family Cricetidae; genus Dicrostonyx; species Dicrostonyx torquatus. The sequence goes on from JAQHUG010000120.1 coordinate 2,498,480, forward strand.
TAGAGCTTTGCTGAGGACACAGAGGCAGTGGTAGAGATGTGGAGGTTTAACCTGGGAGAAGCATACGGCATTAGCATGGGAGGAAAGGTAAGGAGGGCTGGGTGGAGGGAGGATCTTCCTGTGGATGATGTCCACAAGAAGGCAGGAACATTTTATCTGTGGAAAACTTTATGGAAATTTAAAGACAAATGCAGAGGCCAAAAGGTTAGCAGCAACAAAAAGAAATGCATTGTCTGTTTTATTTTATCTTATTTCTTTCTTTTTTTTTATTGTTAAAAGAAAAATTTACATTTACTCCCCTTGTTCCCGGCCCTCCCGCTCCCCCACTACCCCACCACCTTCCCCCTGCTTCCTTAAGATGGTGCAGGATACCCTGTCCTATGGGAAGCCCAAGGCCCGCCCCCCTCCATCTCGGTCTAAGAAGATGTGCATCCATATAGAATAAGTTCCCAAATAGTCAATACATGCAGAAGAGATAGGTCCCAGTGCCATTATCGTTGGCTTCTCAGTCAGTCCCCACTGGCAGTCACATTCATAGAGTCCAGTTAGGTCATATGCTCATTCAGTCTTGGTCCAGCTGGATTTGATGAGCTCCCAATAGATCGAGCACACTGTCTCTGTTGGTGGGCCAGTCCCTCATGGTCCTGACTTCCTTTCTCATTTTCTCCCTCCTTCTGCTCTTCCACTGGACCTTGGTAGCTCGATCCCTTGTTCTGATGTGAATGTGGGTCTCTGGCTCTATCTCCATCCATCATGCGAAATTTCTATGGTGACGATTAAGATATTCAACAAAGTAACTATGGGACAAGTTCAGTTAAAGCACCCAATCCTCTGCTGCCCAAGTACCTAGCTGGGACCTCCCTATGAATTTTTTGAAGACCAAAGCATCTGCTGCTTTGGGTTCTCACAGGCGTGCAGAATGATGCTCCTTGAACCATCTTCTCACAGTGAATCCTTTCCCAGATTGGGAACCCTCCCTCCTAGAGGGATGTCTTCTACCTAAGCTTTGGTGCTGCCGTACCTGACAGGAATTCCTTTTTTACTGCCCCAACTCTTCCTATTTTATAATGTCTCCATTCTCCAAAATCTTGGCCATGGTCACATTTTGCTCAAGTGCTTCAAAATACTTAAGTCTGCTTTTCTCAAATGCCACCACCAGTCTGCCCATGCCCTTTTTCCTGTTCTCACGATTCTGTTTTGATCTGATGACAAGAACATCCTCTTCTCCAACAGTTGCCACTGTTCCCTCCGTTCTCGGCAGGCTCGAGTTGTTTGGCAACCCACTGGATTTTTGTCTCATTCCTAAGCCGTGACATGGCATGAACACACCTTCTTGTGTTTTGACATGTGTTTTCTCTGGGGAGCTTTACTTTCTGACACTCATCATAAGAGAATTGATTTAAAAGAAGAGATAGTTGACATTACGATAGAAACTTCCAGAAGCTTGCTGGAGTCTGGGCATTGACAGTTCTCTTTCTCTCTTTGACTCAGATGGCTTAATTATGTTTATTGTTAAGTATTTTCCCTTAAAAGTCCAAAATAATAAACTGAAGTGAATATCTTAATAAATTATCAGATTTATACATGCCCATACACACATATATATGTAAATTTACATATGTGTGTGATATGCTTTTAGTATTCCTCCCACATTGGTATGATTATAGTAACTTTATTTTTTAAAGTTTTTATTTATTTTTTTTTGGATGTCATATTATGCATCTCCATCTCATTTATCTCTCTATCCCTTCGTATCTGCTCTCTGCCCTTGGAACCTCCCCACAAAAATAAATTAAAGATTTAAGAGAAAATTAAAAAGAGAAATCTCATTGTGAAATCTGTAGTGTGGCATTGTCCCTTTAGTCCATATATCTTTCCTTTAACTGTTCATTGCAAAGTTCACTGGTCTGGTTTGAGGCTTCTGGTTTCTGCTAAACTAAGGATACTGGAGCTCCTCTTGAATATCCTATTGTTGCCCTATGTCATGGAGATCCTGCAACTTTGCATCTGCAGAACTGGCCCCTTCATGTTCCCTAGTAGATCATAGACATGGCAGATGTTGGGATGGGACAACTCATAGACCTGGTTCTGGGCCTTGGTGGTTGCACAGTTGTTCAGCCCTCCAGCTCTCACCCTGTACCAGGATGAACACTCTGGCACTGCCCTAGCAAGGAGCAAAGGGCAGGGCTGGCTCTTTTGCTCTCAAACCCTCAGGGCCAGCTCACCCACACCTACACCATAGGGGCCAGCTCTACTGTGTGCCTAGGTGAGGTGCATGGGCTATTCTCCCCAGTTCTGTAGCTGTTGAAGGGCAGGGACAGCTCTTCTACTCTTATGACCTCAAGGGCAGCTTTCTGTACCTGCCACAGGCAGCAAGGGACATGTGCACACACTGGTACATGCGTGCGCGTGGCGGGGGTATCTTCTTCTTCCCTACACCACCTTTTAGCAGGGCCACATCTCCCATGCTCACCTTCTTGGGATAGCTCACCACATCCTGACCCTGTTGATTTAGTCAGCTCTACTGTGCTGCCTAGGCGAGGTGCGGGGCCTGTTCTCCCTAGTGTCACACACAGGTCGTGAGGGGCAAGGGGGGAGGGCATCTTTTCCTCACCAATACCACCACATGATAGGACCAGCTCTCCCACTCTTATACCCTCAGGGTCAGTTTACCCATGTCCCTGACAACAGGGTCTGCTCTGTTGTTCTGCCCTCGTGAGGTATAGAATTGGTTTTTCTGAGTGCTGAAGCAATTGAAGGGCAAGGCCAGTTCTCCCTAGTGTTGCAGCCACTGAGGGGTAGAGACAACTCTGTGCAGCTGTATCTTCTCAGTGTTTGTGGTAACAGAAGCCATGGGCATCAGCACAGATCACAGCTAAGGCAGCGTCCTGAACCCAGACATGGACCTCGGCATCACCCTGGCCCCAGGTGGCAACTCACCTCAACTCACCCCTCAGTGTTTTCATCTCTTCAGATCTGCTTCTCTCCACAGGACAGGAACCATTCTGTCTCTCTTTCTCTCTAATACCCTACTGTTGTAATTAGATGAGGAGAGGGGTGTGCGGGTTGTATTCCCCAGCCGCCTGGCTCCCAAGCCCCCAGCCGCTGGCCCGCTTAGCTACTGGTTGCTTGCACCTGAAATAACCACGTGAGGACGGTATTCATTTAAACTCTGCCTGGCTTATTATCACTAGCCTTTTCCTGGTTAGCCCTCACCTCATAAACTAACCCATTATAAAAGTCTGTAAATCACCACGTGGTGACGTACTGGAAAGGTCTAACCTGCATCCATCTGAAATGGTGGCTCGTGGCATCTGGCTCACTTCCTTCTCTCTTCCCAGAACTTCTGTTCTGTCTACTCTGCCCACCTAAGGGCTGACCCATTTTATAAGCCAGGCGGCTCTTTATTCAACCAATAAGAGTAATACAAAATACAGGAGAACACTCCCACATCACCCTACCATATATCTTTTCACCATAATAGCACCTGACAGTCTGTATTTTCTCTTTATTGCCTGGGGGCAGGCATGTGGGTCTCCTTTTTCTGCTCAGTCCTAATTAGTAACTCTATTTTACAAGTGTAAAAGCAGGATTTGGGAAGTTGAAGGTCTTCTCCACTGTTCTATTTAGAATTTCTGATGAAAAAGCATCGGTTATTGAAGGGAGGTAACTTGATCAATTGCTTTAGAAAGAGTCACACAGGTCAAAAGTTTACAAGCATATATTTATGTTTTAATGATTCTATCTTAGGATTTATTTATTTTAGGCATATGTGTGTTTTGCATGTGTGCCTGTAAGTGTGTTACATATGTGCCTTATATCCAATGAGGCTGGGAAAAGGTGTTAGATTCCCTGGAACTGGAGTTATGAATGTTGTGAGTTTCCAAGCGGGTTCTGAGTTCTGAACCCAGGTTCTCTGCAAGAGCAATCAGTGTTCTTAACCTTTAAGTCATCTCTCCAGTCCAGTCCCCTGCTTTAATGATTCTTGCTTTAGGTTTTTTTTTCTTCTAGCAGTTAAAGCAAATGCTTTGCTGGAATAACAAGAATAATAGTGATGCTATTTGCAGAATGGAGGCACTCACTTCTCTCATGTGACCACTCAGAAAGAAAGCACTCTGTTCACTGACAGCTTTGCTCCACAGAGTCATTCAGAGATCTAGACACCACCCATCATATGATTCTCTTTTGTAACACGTCCTCAATTCACAGATGAATTTAAGTAAATCAACATGCCTGGATTGGATAAGGAAGAGATGAGATAGAAGAAACTAGGTTAAGGTATTCAGCTTGAAAAAAGTACGTATCAGCCTGTCTTACTAGGTAGCCATATGCCTGATACTATTGAGCATTTTACTATCAGAGAAGAAGTCATTTATGAACAAATATGTAACAGTCTATACAACACACACACACACAAACACACTGGGGTGGCTGTTAGATTTGTATACTTTAGGAATGTCTGTGCTATTTCTGTCTTTAGAGTGGGTTAGCCGTCAATCTATTTTCTTTGTGTGCTTTTCTTCTGGAAATTCAATGAAGGAAGGCCCATGTGCTCTTCCACCTGGATCCAGAATGATGGAGATATGATGCACACTCAATGATTATTTGCTGATGAGCCCTAAGCCAAAAGACCAGGCAAAATCAGCATTGTGACTTCAAAGGAAAACAGGAGGAGGCATCCTCTTCCTTTTCAGTGCTGGTGAAGAAGGACAATTAGGGGTGCAGAATGATTCTTGCTGGCTCCCCCCTCTTCCTGGACTTGAAAGGTGACCTTAGGGCCTGAAGGTCCAGTGATACTCAGCTAATTGAAGGGAAAGTGGGATGAAAGGGTCCTTTCTTTAAAACACACAGAGGGAGGACAAGCCAAAGGTCAGAAACATGCAAATGTGTGTTAATTATAAGTTCACAATCACATCTCTGCTGCACTGCTTCCTCGCCCTTTGATCTCCTTAGAAATCCTGTCCCCATTTAACCAAAGAAGACCCCTCTGATCCTGCAGGCCAGTGCACCACAGGTGATCTAAGTCAGAAGGACAAATCTGGACCTTTCGTGGACACAACATCTCTAGAGATTATTAGTTCAACCAAAAATTTAGATGTCTTCTTTTAAAAAACTTCTTGCTCTACATTAAAAAGTTGGTTATCCCTGAAATCATACAGACTAAGCAGGTTGTATTTATTATATGGTAATCCCTGAAATCATTTTATTATATGGTAATCCCTGAAATCATACAGACTAAGCAGGTTGTATTTATTTATTTAGGAAGCTAGGTTAAGGCACAAATTTGAGAAAGGTACATAACAACCTGTCAATACATATATACATATATATTCCTAAATAAAAAATACATACATAAGTGTGTGTGTGTGTGTGTGTGTGTGTGTGTGTGTGTGTGTGTGTGTAAACAGTTGATGGAGAAAGAGAGGCCATGAACTGGATGAATTGAAAAGAGAGCAAGAGAAAGCATTTGGGAGGATTCGGAGGGAGGAAAAGGAGGGAGGCAATGATGTAATTATATTGTGATCTGTAAAACAAAAGGAATAATAAAAAGAGAAGTACTTTACCTTGCAGCCCGTGTCCTTGAAAACATTCATTGAACTGAGCAGTTATTATAGAAACATAAGGATGAGAGAACATCAAAGTTGTGGTAGATTTTATTCAGTATTCCTGCTTTATAACAATCCCAGAGCTGAAGACATCAGGCCACTTAGCAAAAGTCCAGCTGTGAGGAAATCTGGACTGGAGCTCAAATTCTTTGGGTTTTAAACACCCTGTGGTGGTCAGCCACAAGGGCTTGCTATAACAACAACATTCCCATGCGCTTGGTATCATTGCTTTTGTCAGAATCTTCTCCCTTCTGCCCGTGGGCTATAGTGGGCAGCTTTGTTTCACCCTGTGGAGGCTTGTAGCAAGCAATCAATTATATTTCTCCAAACTTTTTCAGTGAACTTGAATTTACCTAGTCAATGGATGCATTTGATATTAAAGAAGCATCCATACCTGCTGTGGGAATGCCTTCAGCCACTGGTCTTTGGGATGCTGGCCCACTTTGGGTGTGGTCTCATGTACTATAAATGCAGATGTAGGGGCATGCACAAGCACTTTGGCTGCTGAATTCAGTTCCAGTTCCCGGCGCACACAGAGGATGGTGGATCTCTACTCTTTCTGTGAATTTGCACCCAAATAAATAAACCTTTGTTTTATACTCCATTCTGGCTAGTGCAGAACTATTTTATATTGTAACACATACCAGAATAAAATTAGGTCTCCTTATACTGACTGCATACTCTGATTTACTGTAGGGAGAATTAAACTTAAAGAGTTGCTTTATGAAGGAAGTCCAAATGTAACTTCTTTCTTCTCCCTCCCTGCTCATTCCCTCTATTCCTTACTTCTTCTCTCTTACGTTTTTCTCCTCAATTCATTTATAACATATTCATTTATTTCACAATACTGGGGCATCTTACATCATAAAGCCAGCCTATAGTCCCATGGTCCACATAGGCTGGAGTGCTGTAGAGAAGAATGAATGCAGAACAGAATGAGAGGAGCTTCCTCCTTAAAGCATCCAGCGTTCACTGATCATTGAATCACAAAGAAAAGAGGAAGGAGGCAGACAGTCTCTGTTCCCGGGAAGCTGCTGTCCTACTGTCTAAGGACAGACAGAAAGTCATTTTAATACACCTATTGCCATTTTATTTAAGCAAAGCCCCACCTCACAATTTCGGATGAAGTCTAAATTTAGCTAAGTCTTCTGGTAGCTAAGGCAAAAGTGTGTGCTGAGCCCTGCAAATTCAGCCCTTCTGTCTGGATGATCAAAGGTTACAGCTAGAGAGTGAATCCCAGATTCCTACTGTGGGTGGAAACTCAGGTACTGTGCTCATGTCATTCACAAGCCAGCCTGAATTGTTACTGCATTCTCTGTCTTAATGTCAGGCAAACGAATTGTGTTGTGTGAATGTGTGCGTGCACACGTGCGTGCGCACGCTGGCCATCATAACATTCAAGGAAAGGCAAAGAAAACTATTTCATTCTATACAGTCTGAGTTTGCCCTACCTTTGAAGTATTTTTCTTTGTATTATTCATAAAAAATGTTATGTTTCATTTGGGAAAATTATTTAAAGTATATCATATTGACCATATCCCCCCACTCCCTCTCTTTAGTTCCTCTCTCTTTTCACCCCACCTTTGGGTCTCCATCCTTTCCCCTAGTTTTCCTTCTGCATTCATGTATGTGCGTGTATTTCTATGTACATATGTGGTTATAATTTCTATAAAGAAATATGGTGAAAGGCTAGTGTGATAACTCAGAAGGTTAAAGCCCCTTGCCGTGACACCCTGACCATCTGAGTTCAGTTTTGAAACACATGTAATGGAAAGAGGGAACTGTCTCCACGAAATTGTCCTTTGACCTCCACATGCATAACTTAGCACATGTCTCTTCCCCCATCACATACATACATTCACACACACAATCAGTCATGTTGTCTATCACAGTAGCTGGGAAGCAAACTAGAACAGTATCTTCGGTACAATCTATAATACACATGTAGAAAAGCATTATTTGTTAGTGGGCAATGGAGAAACTGTGTCGAGGAACCATCTTCAATTGTTTTCCAAAACTGAGCACCTATAAATAGGTTTCTAAAAGTTATAAGACGTTGCATTGTTCTTGAGACGCATTTGACCTTTGCCCAGTTGGTTTTATTTTTAAGTGGACCCTCTTGCAGATATCCTATCAAATGCCAGCACAGATGTTTAGTCTTGGACGGTGTAATGGCATGAAAGGATTCATTCAACAAGATGTAGTGCATTCTGTGGAGGGTTGGTCCTGCAAATATGCACACATACACAGATATACACACACATACAAATAAATACACACACACATACACACATACGACTATAGCTCCTTCTCACCAGCAAACTGGAAACATTCCTAGACAAGCATGAACACAAAGTTTCTCCCCAGATCCTTCTCTTTTTCGGTTGTTCTGCTTCTACCCTGAAAGTTAATTTTTCTGTTGATTCTCTTTGTCTTATGTTTCAGAATGACTAACTTGCTTAAATGCTCTCATCACGAGCCTATTTTTATTTTTCTGCTGTTTGTCAAGAATTCTTTCTAACTGTGGCGAGTACGGCTTCCCCAACTACTCTCCCTTTAGCCTGGTCCATTTCTAATTGGCAACTGCACTCCTTTGTCCAGTGAAGGAGCTGAGGGGTCTGCAACCACCAGGAAGATCTGTGGAGAAGAGATAGCTCTGTCTGTATCATCGTAATTAGTCTCTCGTTATCCCTTGACTCTCTAGCTGTTCTGTGCTACCTCCCATTAATCCAAGCAGCTTGTAGACCTGTCTCTAGGGGATATTTCCAATAGCTGGCCCTCCTTGCAAATATAGCCACCTGGACCTAGCCAGTTAGCTGTCTGTCTGTCTACACACCAGGGCTTTCTTGCCACTGAAGTAAATTTTAAATTGTAATTATTGGCCCAGCTTTGGCACACAGGCACACTGAGCTCTTTCTGAGTGATTTAGTATCACAGCGGTTTTTGTGGTCTGGAGAACACAGACTTGGTGGGCTTCTCTTTCTCATCTGCTTGCTACTACTGGGACTGTCAGGGCCAAGCAAAAGACCCAAAGACGGGATGGAGAACGAGACATTTTGCAGGTAATAAAGACATCTCTCATGTTTCAGAGAGGGGGAAAATGGCAGCATGTTAGAAACCGAGGGGAGAACTTAGAGCATACATTTGGAATCTATAACAACCTAATTTGCTCCCCAAAGACAGTTCTGTGAGAAAGGAGGCCGGTTTGGTCAGAGGAAGGCAATTGAAGGGAGTTAGGGCTCTTAGAACCGGGGAGGTTGTTAGCTAAGAAGCTCCCAGAGGAGACAGGTGCACTCGATTTGCAAATATTTCCTCCAGCTAGTTGCTTGCTGAGCGCTAACAAGGGGCATATTTATAGGCACCCCCACCTTGCAGAGGAGTGTGCCCACTCAGAGGCAAGAAGGGGTTAATCTAATTGAGACTTTATTGGCTTGTGTGGGGAAGCTGAAGGGAAAAAACACACAGAGGAACGCATAAGCCTTCATGAAAGTTTAATTTGATTTTGTGAAAGGGAAACAACTTGTATCTGGCTTGCTGTGTTTAATATTAAAGTGAGGATGGGCTCCTAAGACAGGCATGGAGCTGGGTAAAGTGTAATCCTGCAGAGGAGTGGTGCATGTGTATGTGTGTGTGTGTGTGTGTGTGTGTGTGTGTGTGTGTGTGTGTGTGAGAGAGAGAGAGAGAGAGAGAGAGAGATGAGGGGTGTGTGTCTTTCTTTGAGCTGGAGGACCAGGATGAGGATCAAACCCAGGATCTCAGGTGGGATCTTCTAACTCAGGCTTCATTCTCACGAAAAACCTCAGATTAGCGTCCCCCATAGGTTGCTTATGAATAGCTGTAGAAATAACTTCATAACATGAACAAAAGTGGACTTTCTTAATGAACTTTAAAATGTCCATCAACTGTCAACATGTAGAAGAATGAAAATATATCCATATCTATTATCATGCACAAAACTCAAGTCCAAATGGATCAAAGACCTCAACATAAAGCCAGCCACACTGAACCTTATAGAAGAGAAAGTGGGAAGTACACTTGAACGCACTGGTACAGGAGACCACTTTCTAAATAGAAACTCAGTAGCACAGAGAGAAACAATAAATGGGACCTCCTGAAACTGAAAGCTTCTGTAAAGCAAAGGACACAGTCAACAAAACAAAAACAGCATCCTAAAGAAGGGAAAAACATCTTCACCAACCCCACATTGGGCAGAGGGTTGATCTCCAAAATATACCAAAAAAAAAAAAAAAACCTCAAGAAATTGGTCATCTAAAGAACAAATAATCCAATAAAAAATGGGTACAGATTTAAACAGAGAACTCTCAACAGAGAAATCTAAAATGGATGAAAGATACTTAAGAAAATGCTTGCCATCCTTAGTCATCAGAGAAATGCAAATAAAAATACTCTGAGATTCCATCTTACACTTGTAAGAATGGCCAAGATCAAAAACACTGATGACAACTTATGCTGGAGAGAATGTAGGGTAAAGGGAGCACTCCTGTATTACTGGTGATAGTGCAAACTGGTACAGCCTCTTTGAATATCAGTGTGGTGATTTCTCAGATAATTAGGAAACAACCTACCTCAAGACCCAGCAATACCATTCAAAGGATGCTCAATCATACCACAAGGACATGTGCAAAACTATGTTCATAGCAGCATTGTTTGTCATAGCCAGAACCTGGAAACAACCTAAAGGCCCCACAACCAAAGAATGGATAAGGAAAATGTGTTACATTTACACAATGGAGTACTACATAGCAGAAAAAAAATAACGACATCTTGAAATATGCAGGCAAATGGATGGAGCTAGAAAACATCATATTGAGTGAGGTAACCCAGACACAGAAAGATAATTATCACATGTACTCACTCATAAGTGTGTTTTAAACATAAAGCAAAGAAAACCAGTCTACAAATCACAATCCCAGAGAACTTAGACAACAATGAGGACCCTAACAGCGACATACATGGATCTAACCTACATGGGAAGTTGAAAAAGACAAGATCTTCTGAGTAAATTGGGAGATTGGGGAACCATGAGAGAGGGTTGAAGGGGAAAGGAGGGAAGAGGCCAGGAGATGAGTAGAGAAAAAATGCAGAGCTCAATAAAATGAATTTTAAAAAGGGGAGGTTTTTTATCACTAGACTACTAGATTTGTTGTGTACTTCAATTTTATATTTTAAAATAAATTATGTCTTTAGCCTATATAAATCACTTTCTATTGTATTGCTTTGAAATTTTTTCTTTTGTGTGTAGTGTGTGTGTGTGTGTTGGTGTGGGTATATGAACATAGAAGCTAGAGGTTGATGTTGAGTATCATTCTCAACATCATCATTGTTCTTCACAGTGTTTTTAAGGTGGGCTCTCACTGAAAACGATGCTCTCGGATTCAGGTATATTGCTGGCCAGTGAGCCTCAGGGTTCTGTCTCCAATGGCACTGAGATTCTAGTCCTATGACAATAGGACAAAACTGTTTTTACATGGTTGCTGGGGATCAAACTCAGATCCTCAATTTTGTGTGACACACTTGACTTATTTAGCCTATTTCCTCTAGCCATGTTTTTTTTTTATTGTTGTTGTTTTTTGTTTTGTTTTTTTTTGCTAAAAGCAAATGCTAAAAATTGTTCCCAACTTTTACAAGGCTGTTTTTTATATTTTCCTGTCTGTTGTGGTTTGGGTTTAAGGTGGCGCACCACTTCACAGACTAATGTGCTTGAACACTTGGTCCCCAGATGGTGGCCCTGCTATGAGAAGCTATGAAACCTTCCAGAAAGGGGCTAGCTAGAAGACTTAGGTCACTGAGGACAGGTATTTAAATGTTCTCTGGTTCCTGCTTACCCAGCTCTCTGAGGTCCAGTCTGGCTGAAGAGATTTACCACATATTTCCAACACCTCTGTTGCAATTTCTTAACCGTCATGGTGGACAGTCTTGTCTGAACCATGAGCCAAAATAAACCTCAATATCTTTACTAGGTACTTAGCCATAGTGTTGAGATAAACTCCTAATAAAGTAGGCATTATACTAAAGAGAAGTCACCAGCACTATGAATGAGAATGCACATAACCCCAGGATTAGTGAATAATTGATGATAAGAGTAGGTGGTGATGGGGATGGCTAGTTGGTGAGTCCTATGAGCCAGGCGCCAGCCTAGCTGTGTGCAGGTCCTGCAATACCCAGGAAAGAAGTCATTTTATGAAGCCACTGTACCCTGAGCACAATGCTCTGTGGTGAATGCCCCACTTTTAAGCAAGTCCAGTCATTTATTTTCCTGTAAGTAGCTCACTGTGCTTACTGAGTCAACTGTGTTTGTTCCCAAACCAGTTGATTCCAGTTGTGCTTGTGATTAGATGTCTAACTCTTGGTGAGGGAGCATGATAAAATGGCATAGCAGGGGAAGTGATCTACTGGAAAGAATTCAACTGGGTACTGAACTGGTCATGCTGTCAAATACCTGTAACAGGTAGAGACAGAAGGATCAAGAGTTTGAGGTCAGCCTGGTCTAAGCAAGACTTTATTTCAAAAAAACAAAACACCTGAAGTGGTTTGAGTGCCTGATGTGAACCAGGCTCATTACCAATCCCTATCACTCTTTAAACAACCATTCCAAGTTCAATGTTATACTTACATCCATGGTCATCAATACGTGAAGGTCAGAAAACCTAGGAAACTTGGTCAAGTTTGCTCAGGCTGTCAAATTCCTATACCCCACATACCAATGGCTCTCCCTGCTGCCTGGTATTCCATTCAGCATGTGGGGTAAGGATGAACATGACAGGAACTTCTGCAGAGCTCCCCTGCAACACAGGGCAGGGTTGAAAGTATGTAGCCCATGACAGCGATGCTCAGTTTGTTCCTGTGATAGTAACAGACCTGCTCCTCAGTGGGGATGCAGAGGTGAGGCAAGTGGCACAACTTTAGTAAGCAGGAAGTGGTATAGGCCTCTGGAACCTGGAACCCTGGCTGAGGATAGCCCGAGGAGTACCAGCTACTAGGAGTGTGCCACACTGAACCACACTAACCCTGTGCTAGAGTAATTCCTTGGGGAAACTGTCCTCATCACCCCACTTGGCCATGTGCTTCGGGTACCGCCTAGAATGAAGTAGACAGGTGGAACGCAAGCCCTCCCCACCTGTCTGCATGACATTGCTGCCCCTAGCTTCTCCAAATTTCATTTTAATTTTCTGCCAGGTAAATAGGGCTCTGTCAAAAGGCTAGAAATTGCTGACCATGTCTCATTCAGCAACGGAACAGTGTGAGTGGAGGAGGGCAGGAGGGGGTGGGCGGGGACTCCTGGGACCTTCCAGCCTCATTTGAAGTGAGAAATGCTATGCCTGCCATATTTAATGGCTGGCCTGGGAGCTCACTTGAAAGCAGGGAAACGGCACTTCTCCTTGACTCTGGCTGCCCTGTAACACTGCCTGGGGCCATGCTAAGTGGTGACTTCGTTCTGGCTCTGGACAGAGCCAAGGGACCAGTAAGGATTTCCAGGCAGCAGCTTGCCTACTAGACCTGTAGATTTCTCTTTTTAGCCCCTTGTAAAAGAAAAGCTGCTGTTTCTTTGTGGAGGGTCTCGAAATGTATTAATTGCTTTTCTTATTGTTGTGACCAAAAATACCTGAAAAGAAGTAGAGTTTATTTTAGTTTACAGTTTAAGGAGTGCTGGTCCTTAGTCTACTTTCTCGTGTGTGTGTGTGTGTGTGTGTGTGTGTGTGTGTGTGTGTGTATTAAGCTGGGACCATAGCCTAATGGAATGGTGCCACAGATAATTAGGGGGGGGGGCTTCCCATCTAAGTTAACCTGATCTAGGAACTTCCTCAAAGACACGCCCATAGGTTTGTTTCCTAGGCAATTCTACATTCTGTCAAGTTGACCATATCAACCATTCCATGAAGGTTCCCTGGGGAGCTACAACAGGCATCCGGAACCTCTTCAGAGCGGCACTGGTGGGAAACTGGGAGGAAAGACCGCAACAGAACGGGAAGTGTCACAGAGAGCCTAGCACTTGGCACCTTTTTCTAGCCATCCACTGCCTTTTAAGGGCCCAAATCTCAATGACTGGTCAAGATGGCTAATTGTAAACTATCCTTTACATGGCATTCTGGGTTAAAAATCTCTCAGTGGCACATGCAGATGTCGGTTTGATCCTTGGATTACTTTGGAGCTCAGCAGAGGTCTTCTGGGACAAATGCCTCCTCCTGCCTTACATTTCTGTCTGGTGTCCCAGCTGGCAATAACTGGCTCTGGTTCTCCCAGTGAAGACATTTTCTTCACCTACTGACATCTGATCAAAGCTTTCTTTTATTAATTAAAGAAAATACCCCTACAATTAAAAAAATAAAAATTTAAAGTCGCAAAGTCAACACTTGATGAAAGTTGTCTCCTTGCCTTTTCAGGATGTCTAATTAATGACGTGAGTGGGCAGTTTGTTGCAGACTTTGTTGATTAATTTATCAAATGCTGAAGCCTTCCTCGTTTGTGTCTCAGTTCAGCTAAGTGCTGGGTATGACAAGCAAGGCAGTGCCTCTGGAAAGCTCCTGCCTTTCCACAGTATGGTCTTTCTTCCCTACCCACATTGTGCTCTGAACTAGTTCCTGAGACCCATCTTCTCTGTAGATAGTGACCTAAGGTAGACTGTGGCTCAGGACAAAACCACAAACTCATTAACTGTCCCAGCCACTGATGGATTGCCTAGCCCCCCATCCCACCACCAGTCCAGTCTTTGATTAGAATCAACTTCATTCTCTCCAACAGATGCACTGGTTCTATCCTCTAATGAATAACAAGCTGCACATCATATGTACCTGGCGTGCCATCCTTCCTAACATGGCTTTCATACTTGTGATGCAGCAATGAGAACAGTAATTACTATCATCTCCATTTACTAGAGGAGGAAACTTATTTGTAGACAGATGAACGTCAACTGTCAAAGCTCACCATATCATTATTTAATTGCCACATAATACATCAACTTAAAACTGAGTGATATTCAACAAGAGACATTTGTTTAGCTCACTCGTCTGTGTCTTAACTCTGAGTCAGCTGAAGTCACCGGGTTTAGCTGATGAGATTGGATCTGCACTTGGAGTCTTTCATTCTGCAGAACCAGAAAGCTGCTTGATGCTTCTTCTAGTGGTTTTGATGGACACTCAGGACCCTAGACATGGAACTGATACATATTTGCTTATATCTTATCTACTTGTCAAAAGCTATCACTGAGCTAAATCGTGTAAAGGGTTGGAAAATAGGCTCCTGCTCCCTTTTATCAGAGGAGTTTTAGTCACATGGCAGAGGCCCATGCCAAGGAGAGATATAGACTTCTGCTCCAGACTTGCAATGAACTATGGTCACCTGGTCTACAGTCTAGTCTAGGCTGGTCCGTGGGCATGTCTGTGAGGAATTGCCTTGTTTACATCTGTTGAGGTGGTATCATCTGCTTACTGCGGATGGTACCATTCCCTAGGCAGGTGATCATATGAGAGTGGAGACAGCAATCCGAGTGAAGGAATGCATGCATTAATTTATTCCTGCTTTTTAAGTATGCATGGATGTAATATGATCAGCTATGTCAGAGTTTTGCTGTTGTGACTTTCCCACAATAGAACTTAATCAAAAGTCTAAATGATGTTTTTCTCTGAGTACTTTATCTTTTCATGGTATAAATGTTTGAAGGCTATTGTACCAGGCTCTTTTAAGAATAATTTAATAGAGAAGTTCTATGATATATCCCCACCTCCATTCATGTGTTAGACACAATCCTTAATATAACAGTATTGGAGGGTTAGGCATTTTATGAATTTCATTAACATGATAATGCTGTTTCTTTATGAAAGACTTCAATAGGAATCTAACTCTTATTATTGCCTCCAGTCAGTGAGGAGACTGTACTCCTCTAGAGGAGGCCATGTTAAAGGTGCCATACTGAATACTTAGAGCAGCCCTCATCAGGTGTCAGTGACTTGATTTTGTACTTCTAGCCTCCAGAACTGTGAAGAACAAGTATTTCTTTTCTTGACTTCCTGCAGGCTGTAGTAGTTGGCTAGCTAGAGCAGCATAGACAAGAGAATACGAGACAGCATCTATTTCTATGGAGCTTAATTTCTAGTGAAGAAGGCCAGAAAAATGGCTAATGAGACAGACAAGGCACTTTTATGAATGGCCAGCGAGAAAATACTTTTAACTTGGGGACCACAAGGTCTCTGACACTATGCTTCATCTCACAGGTAGAGCATGAAGGTAACTAAAGAGTAATAGGCATGACCACATTATAAAAAACTTTGTTTACAAAATCAAGTAGGATTCGGTAGATGGGCTTACATGTTCCAGGTTTTGGGTATACATAATTAAAACAGTAATGGAATGTGTGGTGCTTTGAATAAGAATGCCTCCACCCGTTGGCTTATATATTTGAATGGTTGGTCCCCAGTTGGTAAAACTGTTTGGGAAGGATTTGGAAGTATGGCCTTAGTGGAGGTATGTTGTTGCAGGTGGGATTTGGAGTTTCAAAATTCAACCCCATTCCTACATCTCTCCCCCGCCCCGCCTTCTACTTCCAGATAAAGATATAACCTCTCAGCTACTGCTCCAGTATCATGCCTGCCTGTCTGTCTGATGCCATCCTTGCCAACAAGGAAGGTTATGGCCTCACACCCTGAAATCATAAACCACAATAAACTCTTCAGTAAGTTGCCTTGGTCATGGTATCTCATCACAGCAATAGAAAATAACTAAGAATAAAATCAGAAGGAGTGGAGATCAGAGCAGATCTTCTTGTATCTGTAATGTAAGCCAAGACCCAAATAACAGGAGGACAACAATCAAGTGAAAGCCTTGAGAGAAGGCCCAGGCCATGGGAAGGGTTAG
Organism: Dicrostonyx torquatus; assembly: GCA_028555095.1. NCBI lineage: Eukaryota > Metazoa > Chordata > Mammalia > Rodentia > Cricetidae > Dicrostonyx > Dicrostonyx torquatus. Next base: position 2,514,955 of record JAQHUG010000120.1, read on the forward strand.
TGCAAAAGTACAAAGGTTAGAAAAATCTGACTAATGAAAACAACCAAAAAAGGAACAGTGTGGTTGAACTTATGGAAGAAAGGGAGAACAAGGGGAGGTGTGACCCAGGTTAATAAATTCAGGTTTTATGAGAAGTGGAAAAGAGAAAAAAATCATACCAGACACATCTTAAAAATATCACAACAGACTGTGTTTGATTCTGCAATAGAGGAAAAAAGGGTCAGTGGCATAGAGAGTTGTGTGTTTGTGCATTGTGTAGGATAGACTTCACCTCCACCCCAATTACAGCAAATTGCTGTGGCTGTATCAGCCAACTTCCAGCTCTTGCCTCTCTGCCATACAGTCCCTGCCATGTTGAACTTGATGCCCCTGGATGCATGAGCTCAAATAAACCCTTCCATCCTTACGTCTTTGGTCAGAGTGCTTCATCACAGCAACAGAGAAGTAGCTAATTCAGACTTTAACATTGTCATGTGAGCCAAAATCCCTTTCTTCTGTAAATTACTTTTGTTAGAGTGTTTTATCATGGAGACAGAAAGAATACCAAGACAGGCAGTCAGTGAACTTGATTAGAATCGAAATGCAGAAGGATTCCTTCTCAGGTGACAAATATTTAGATAGCAATATTTGGAGAAAGTAATAGCTTCATACGTCAGATATTAGGTAGAGGAAGTGAAGGGGAGGGAGGGTGCACAAGGATCCCAAGACTGGGGCTTAAGTCATGATAGTCTAATTCTTATAGAAAAGAAGAGCTGGACCAATGTGAGATTAACTTCTGTTAATTCTGAATGGAAAGTTATGGGTGATGGTTTTAATACTTTAACCTAAAAATAATAAAGTAGCATCATGTGAAAACTCCCAATCCCCATGTTGAGATGATTTGGCACCTGTTTCTATCAATTGATTTGACTTTCCAGTGGCCAACTGTAACCTCTCTTGATTGTTACGGAGCTTGAGTGTCTCTGTACTGAACTCCATGCTGCTTTTTAAAAATATATTTGGAAATTATCTATACACCAAACTTATATATATTAATTTTTATATTTTAGGAAAAAAGAGTCAGAGTTTTTTTTCTAGCTAGAACTGGACTTGTCAGTACAAGGTTAGAATAGTGGGCTGACAAGATGTACTCAAGAAGAAAGCACAGAGCAGCCTAAGATTTGGTCAAAGAGGAAGTCTTCATTACATATCCCTATAATAGAGCTTGAGAAAAAGAATGCCGTGGTTTAATTTTCATTTAATCAGATTGCTTGTTATTTATGGACTGATTACAAGAAGATGAGAGCAGAAACAGGGAGGAAGCATAGAAGGTAACTGTTTCAGTTAGGGTTTTATTTCTATGAAGAAACATTATGACCACAGCAACTCTTATAAAGGAAAATAGTTCATTGTGGGTTGATTGGCTTACAGTTCAGAGGTTTAGTCCATTGCCATCATATTGAGAAGCATGGCAGCATGAAGGCAGACATAGTGCTGGAAAAGCAGCTGAGAATTCTACAGCCAGATCCAAAGGCAGCAGGAAGAGACAGTGAGCTATTATTAAGCCTGGCTTGAGCTTCTAAAACCTCAAAGCCCACCCCAAATGATGCACTTCCTCCAGTAAGGCCATACTTGCAGCAACAAGGTCACATCTTCAATAATGCCACTCACTATAAGTCTATGGGGTCCATTTTCATTCAGACTACCACAGTGACCTTCCTAGTTTGTTAGAAAGTAGGCAGTATACAAGAGGTGCAGCAGTAAAAATGGACAAATGTGTGCAGCTTAGAAGATGCTTAGAAGAGAGATTAGAAGGACCTTCCAGAAATCTAGTTGTAGAAGTGAGGAAAGTCAGGATTTGAACTGACAGCTCTTTAAGAAGGATGTGGTATTGCTGAGATAGAGAAGACTGGGGAGGGCAGCTTTGGTACTCACTGATCTCTCAGCTCTGGTTAGGCAAGATGGTCCACAACATGTGACTGTGTTAATCATTGTCATAGCTTGAGGACATCAATCTGGCAATGGGACACAGAATTTGTCTTAGTTAGGGTTCTATTGCTGTGAAGACACACCATGACCATGGCAACTCTTATACAGGAAATCACTTGATTGGGGCTGGCTTACAGTTTCAGAGGTTTAGTTCTTTATCATCACAGTGAGAAGCATGGCAGCATGCAAGCAGATATGGTTTCTTAGAAGGAGCTGAGAGTTATAAATCTTGATCCACAGGCAGCAGGAGGAGACCATCACACTAGGCCTAGCGTGAGCATATGAAATCTCAAAGTCTACCTCCACAGTGACACATATCCTCCAACAAGGCCACACCTACTCCAAGAAGGTCACATCTCCTAATAGTGCCACTCCCTATGTGGGCCAGGCCTTCCTATTTAAACAACCACAAAGTTCTTTTTGGCTTTGATAATTGGAATGACTACTAGACATCTACACGGAGCTGTAGGGTGTATCATAGATCCATGAGTCTAGAGTTCCATGGAAAGGTTGTTTCGAGAAAGACAAAAGATAGAAAGCATCTGTGTAGAAATCATAGCTGAAACACTAAGAGCTGATAAGATACTGGGTAAGAAATTACAGGGAGGGAAAGGAATTTAACTGACATTGGAGATCTGGGAATCCTAACATTAGAGCATGGAAAAGGATACTGGCAAAGACGGCTGAGAGCAGCAACAGGATGGACAAGAAAAGTCAGGAAAGCAGTGATGGAGAATCAGAAGTAGTCGTTGGCTGTGTTTCCTGATGATGGAAAATGTTTTAAAAATACAGTTAGAGTTTGTTCAGATTTGGAGATAGAGAATGGTTTCTATAAAAAAAATCCCAGAAGACTTTAAAACCACCATCATGATCTGACTACATCATGTAAGATGTTTCTGGTCAATTTTAACAATTTTAACAAATGCAATAATTTATATGTATATATGTATGTATAATGTATAATTAATAAAAACTTTCTTTTGAATGATGAATGTCTAAATATCAATAGGAGAAAATCAGGTACCCTTACCATTTCCTTGAATAATTGAAAAAATATAATTAAATGATTCAATAAAATAACACTTCAGATAGGTGTGTTGTCACTCACCTGAGATCCCAGCATGGGGGAAACAGATATAGGGGATCTCAAGTTTGAGACATGCCTGAGCTACATAGTGCAACTCTATAAAAAGAAAACAAGACAAAGAAAGACCCTGAAAGTGTGAATATATGACAGGATGATCCACTAAATTAGAGAGATGCTAAATAAAATAAAACAATAATCAGCCACATATCCCCATCCTTGCAGGGTACTAAACATCAGTTCTTATGATTGAATAATGGGTCCACGTGGAAAGAGCAAGGATAGTCTGTCTACCAGGAGATGATAGATGAGCTGAAATTTACAAAATGCCTGAAAATCTAACAGGCAGAGTGGACTGAGAAGAACTAGGGGGTAGTGGATCCAAGAAACAGATATTGCGAGCAAGGCAGTAGAAATGATGGTTCAAGTCTTGGACAAGAACATACTAGTGATTGGTCACCCCTACCCTGTGTCTTCAGGACTAGATTAGAGAGCAGGTTCTCAAGAATGACTCCTGCACACAGCTAAGGCATGGAAGAAAACACCAAGGCAAAGCTTCCATTATTAGAAAGTGGTGCTTTAAGTCACAGGGGTAACCTTAGCACCATTGAAACAGAGCATAGTCCTCTAGGAGAATAGGAGAGGGGAGAGGAGTTTCATAACATGATTTGAGGGTGTGCGCCAGATATTTTATCTCCAAAACCCTGCCCCAGTGTCTAAAGCTCCTTCCTTGGTGTTGAAGCCTCGAAACCCCTCAGTTAATCCCCATCCCAGCCAAAAGACAAAAACTAAGGAGCATAAAGCTTGTATCTACCTCAAATTGTGATGGAAGCTGAATTTGATGAAACCCATATCAGTGAAGTTGAGAAAATTGAATAGAACAGGATCCATATCTATGAGGGATACTGTGACCATAGCAGCCATTGCTAGGAGGAGGAGAGAAGCTCCTGAAACATGCTCTAAATTAACATGTTGGAGAGATAAACCTTGCGGATCAAGTTTCAACCACACAGAATTTGGGAGGAGAACTAGAAGAGGCTCTCCACCCCTCCCCCACAAACCATGGCAGCTAAGAAGGACAGCATTATTATTTTGGGCTGCGGAGCAAGATGCTAGAGGGTCATTTTCTGAGCTAGGGGTCCAGTAAGAGACCCAGTCATCTGTAAAATAGAGACATCCATGCCAACTCTGTCTCTCTCAGACTTGCTGCCAAGCCCCTATGAGATAAAGCTCGCGGTGATGCTTAGAAAGCCGAATGCCACCGTAGATGTGTAAGCTGTTATTATTGTCCCACCTGCTGCCGTTAATGGCTCTGCAGTGCCCTGCAACCAAATCTGCTAAGGAAATCTAAATTCTCGCTGAGGAGCAAACAAAACAAGTTCATCCTGTCTTGGCAACTATCAGAAAAATAAGACATAATAACATCCTTGGGGGCAGAAAAAAAATCTTTGGTCCAAACTGCAGCTCACTTAGAAGCTTCAAGTTCCAGGATTCCAGCTCAGCTGAATTGCTTGGCAGTTCTACGTCTCTTTACAGGGATAAATACAGGATTGTGAACTGTGGCGTGGGCGGGGGCTCCCTGAGAGACCTTCTGGACCTTTCTGCTCTTCCAAAATAGTGTTTCAAATGGCACTCAAGTAACTCTGAGCTGTCAAGACAGGCGTGGCTTAAAGGAACATGTGATGTAAAACATATTGTACCGTGGGTTTACATGTTAATGTGTGTCTCTTATTTGTGAAGAAGACACACACCCGTGTGCATGTCTGGGGAGGTCAGAGGACAGCCCTGAGTACCATCCCTTAGGTGTTGAACACCACTGCTTCATGGACTCTCACGGGACTGAAAATTGACTGGATAGGCTAGACGGGCTCATAGGGAAACTGCCGGCATCCACCTGTCCCCTCCTCCTGGTGCCAGCATTATAAGAATGCCACCCCGCTCATCTTATTTTATGTCAATTTGGAGTGTTGAACTCATGTCCTGTGCTTGCAAAACAAGCACTTTACTAACTTCTCTCCCCATCTAGTCCCTGCACCGGTCAGTTTTTATTCTTTAAGGAGACACGTTTTAGTTTTTGCAACCCTGAGATCTAATGCAACTTGTGGGTTTTTGTAGCACACTCCTCGTCTTCATATATATTTTGGCAGCTGTGAGGGAATTCAAGTGCATGGAGTCACAAGGTTATGAGCCTTGGGTTTTCTTACTTTAATGGGAAAGTCCCTGCTTTTCAGAACACCCTGAGGATCTTCACAGTACTTAGCATTTGTGAGAACAAGTTCCATTCTGAGCAGTGTCACACAAATGGGCCGTCAGAATCTGACATCTGACCCTTTGGCTTTATTTTTTTAATTTTTTTTTTTACCAGTTCCCAGTGTCCTCTGATCCTGCAGAATATTCCTTCTCACAACCAGGATTCTCTTTATCTAGAAGTTAGGATATGGATAGACTAAGCCCTTCCAGATTCAGCAGAGATGGGCCCACCCAATCCATCTCTAACCCTTATCAGCGTTCTCCCCATCACCTGGGTTCCCCTTTGTAAGAGAGTGTATCACATGACTTGAGGTTTATGGGCAGGCAAGATCTAGCAGGGAATGTAGAATTTGACCATTTGTCAGCTCCACAACCTTGGCATGTTGGCTGTGTTTGTTTGATGCTTGTCACATGCGTGTACTCACACCTGCCATTTTCCCACTGTGCATCACCTCCTCCTGCGTCACCTCTCTGCTCGACCCGGTGCACTTACCTTGGCCATCAGTAAATTGGATCAAAGAAGGAACATAATGAGCCTGAGCATGTTGGATGTTAGCCTGAGATGCTCCATCAAGGAGAGCTGAGGTGGCATCTGCTGCTGGATAAGAGTGAATTCTTCTTCAAGAATTTAGCCACAGGGCAACCCTGTGGGAGATCAACCTTCCCAGCTGAGCCAGGTCCAAGTCGCAGAACTGTGAAGAAACTGCTAATGATTATTTTAAAAAATCAGGGAGGCTTGGTGTCCCGCAATAGAGACCTGAAATTTTGAAGGGTGTGGGGCTCCCTGAGAGACTTTCTGGACCTCTGTGCTCTTGTAAAATACCTTTTTGAATAACACTCATGGAACTCTGAGGTTCACCTCTACCAGAACACTGACCGCACAAATTGGTTTCTAATAAATAAGACAGTTTCTGAAATTAATCCCTCATTCTCCATCCCCTCTAACTATAGGACCACAAACCAGGCTCTCCTGAGGCTTCAGGTTCACCATCTGCGGAACAGAAACACTGCTGCTTACAAAAAGGATCTTCTGTAAACCCTGAGTTGTTTTTTTTTTTAAACACTGACAACATACTGGATAGACAACTTAAAGGAGAGCAGATTTATTTGGGCTCATGGTATCAGAGGCTTCAGTCTGCTATCCCTGTTAGGAGGAAATGTCAGAGACACAGTAGGGGAGATGGAGAGAGAGGGAGAGGAGAGAGAATATGAATGCAGAGTCCAGCTGGCTTTCTCCTTTTCCACTTTTATCCCATCTGGGTACCTTATTCAGGATTGATCTTCTCCTCCTAGTTAATCATCTCTGCAGATGACCTCACAAGCACCCTGAGGTGTGCTTTGTTAAACTCCCAGGTAATTCTCGATTCAATCAGATTGACAATGGGATTGATTAAACCATCACACACACACAAAAAAAATCAAATGAGATAAGGGCCAAGTGCAGTTTCTAGCATGGAGTACTCAGCAAAGTGTAACAATTCAGCAATGTTCAACTGACTGTACTTTACACTGACCTCAGGGAATTTCTTGGTTCCCAGGTCAGGAAAATGAATTAATCTCCTCAATGTTCACAAGGAATACCACAGTGGTGGGGACACGTTAGGCTCTAGATGAGTGTTTGTTGAATGATTAAACAACTATATCCTTCCTGGATTAATCAGATTTCACAGTAGTACTCTAAATGTTGTTTTGTTTGTTTTCCTTACATTTCTTTTTTTTCATTTCCTCTTCTTTTCTTTCCAAAGCAATGGTGTCAGATCTTTATTAGAAAGTCATTTTATTTTAAATCTTATTAAGTTGATACAGAAGGACATAAATGTTATATATCAGTGGAGTGCCGCATGATGTTTCAATGCATATGAACACTGTGGATGTTCAAATCAGTGTGAACAATCTGCCTCCCCAACTTTTATGATTTCCTTGTGACCACTCATTCAGAGTGCTTTATTCTAGTTTATTCAATTATTCCATGTGTCTTAGTTAGGTTATTATTACTGTGGTGAAACACCGTGATCCAGAGCAAGTTGGGCAGTAACTGATGTTTTCTGAGTGCCTACAATATAACAGGCCATCCCAAGGGGCTCAGGCCCAGTGGCAAACATGGGGAGAGCTGTCTAAAGTGTGAGGAAAAGTGTTGCCTCCCATACTTCAACTCTGCAGTTTATACCTACAGGTCCGACCCTTGCCAAAACTGAGCCCACATATATGACCCTACTTCGCTCAACTTGCATATCCCCTAGATTAGTATCTTCTATCCCTGTTTCCTTTCCTTTGGTTCTTTGGATGAGCTAAACTGACCCCCGGTGCTGTGCCAGGCACTCTATGGATTTTCCACTCCATGCAATGCTCTCATATACTTCCTCATAACTGGCTCTTCCTTGTCACAAAGATTTAAATACCAGGTTCCTTTCTCAGAAAACTGTTACCAGGACTGTTGCCTAGAGCTCACCAGTTATGCATGGCAATACCCCAGTAGAACATCAAAGTTTACATTAGTGACTGCTGGAATCAGAAAAGAATAGTGGCCAGAGCCATGCTGGGTCACCCTCGTCTTTTTTGACCTTGCAATTTAATAATTTCTCAACCGAATCCCAGTCTTTGTATACTTCTTAACTATTTTAAAACTTATTTTATAATACTTATCAACATCCAAATTAATTCACTTATTTTTTAAACTCGTTTACTGTTGACGATTCCACAAGAACAAAACCTGTGACATTGTAGTCTATGCTAACCCACAGCCAGATGTCATATCACATGTGCTCAATAAGCACATGGAAACTCCACAGGCTGACACTGGAAGGTATGCCAGGAAGGAGGAGCAGCAGGGGCCCAAAGTCACAAGATGCTGGTTAAAGAGCTCATTCTTCCTCGGCTTTGCTAGTTCATTCTCTCTTCACATAGATCAGTTCTCTGGGACTGAAGTCAGTTCATAAGATGGTTACGGCTGCTTCCACATCTCCAGAAAGAAACACACTTATTTTAATCTGGGCTAAGTGTCCATCACTGGTTCACTCAGCAACAGAGATTTAGGGTGTTTCCTCAAGAAATGTATTTGTATTCTGCACAGATTCTTGGTAATTTTGATGGAAAAAACAGAAGTTCTTTGTGTTTGATTTTCTCTTTTACTCTTTCATGGCCTGCCACCCAGTTCCCAAATACATGGAGACTTAGTCTTACTTATGAATGCCCAGCCCTAGCTTGGCTTTTTTTCTAGCCAGCTTTTCTAACTTAATTGACCCATTTCTTTTCTTTTATGTTTTGCCTCTGGGCTTCTTGTCTTTCTTCTATATGTCTTTCTTCCCTTCTTGTTCTGTTACTGGTTGTGTGGCTGGGTAGCCAGCCCCTAGAGTCTTCCTCTCCTTCTTTTCTCATTCCTCCTTCTCTTCTTTTTCTCCTAGTTAGTCTCTCTGCCTGTCAGCCACACCTATCCCTTCTCCTGTCTAGGTTTTAACCATTTAGCTCTTATCAGACCAATCAGGTGTTTTAGGCAGGCAAAGTATCACAGCTTCACAGAGTTAAACAAATGCAACATAAAAGACTGCAACACATCTTTGCATCATTAAACAAATGTTCCACATCATAAAAGAATGTAACACATCTCAAACTAATATTTCATAGCAGTTTCTCAGGTGAAGGGGACAGCAGAGCTGATCAAATGATAAGAATCCAGATTCACAGGGCTAGAGGGATAGTTTGGTTGGTAAAATGATTGACACACAGCGTAAGACCTGAGTTTGGAGGTCCAACATTATGTTACAGCTAGGTTTTCTAACAGGGGCTTGCTAACTCAGCTCTGGGAAAGTGGAGAGGGGTAATTCCTAGAGCTCACTGGTCACTTAGTCTAGCTCAGTGCTTCTCAACCTTCTTGATGCTGTGACCCTGTAATGCAGTTCTTCATGCTGTAGTGACCCAACATAAAATGATTTTTGTTGCTACTTCATAACTAATTTTGCTACTGTTATAAATCATAATGTAAATATCTGTGTTTTCCAATGGTCTTAGTATCTTAAAGGGACATTTGACTTCACAAGTAGAGAATTGCTGTTTCAGCTAAGTTGGTGAGCTCTAGGTTCAGTGAGAGACTTTGCTTCAAATTACAAGGCAGAGAGCAAAACAGGACAACATCCAGTATCTACGTATGCCATGCATATATTAACACATATACACAAATACACCATATACACACACATCCAAACGCACACACAGAGAAACACAAAGAGAGAGAGAGAGACAGAGAGAAAGAGAGAGACAGACAGAGAGAAAGAGAGAGATAAACAGAGAGAGAGAGAGAGAGAGAGAGAGAGAGAGAGAGAGAGAGAGAATTCAGATCCAGATAGTTCTTGGTAATCAGTTATATGATATGTGCAAACACTGACTTTATTTTTCCTTTCTGAGAAACAAGGTATACATGGAGTTCTTTCTATGGTCATTTACAGCATTACCATTCTGTGAATTTTACAACTTGATAATTCTCTAAATAAACTTACTCTCTTATTCAGGTCAAGCTGCTTTCAGCTCCATTCTGTAAATCCTGCTCCCCCCTAATCCCACTAGCATTCTCAGTGTCCATGTCCAACTTTCAGAGCCTAGAAAATGCACAAAAATATCAGAATTAGGGAAAGAGTGTTTTGTTAATACCCACAAGAAAAGAGATGACTGTATTGCAGAATGCAACAAAAATCACAAAAGAAGACCAGCAGAAAAATACCCAGATCTTTAGAGTAAATAAAGTCAACATATTTGAGGGAAAATGAAAATGTAAGAAAAGATGAACTTAGCTGAAGAAAAGATCACAATGCCCAAGTTGAAAAGGCATAGGGCTCAGATGGAGACCCTGAACAGACGGATTGGTGCAATCCACTCCTCTAAGTTATGAGGCTCCGAGCCTTCAGAGAATGTGTTCTAAATCCTCTAAACATCCCCAGCTATTATCCCATTAGTACTTCTGCGTGCGAGAGTGTGCTTTGGGATGTTGTCTCCAAAAGATCATTAAAAGCAGAGAGCTCTGTTCAAGCTGAGGATCCGAGCAAGCTCAAGTGCTTAAGTGATTCTGGCTACATTCAGCAACAGCTGAGATGCCTGGATTCAAACAGAAAATTAATTGAACAATAGAGAATTGACAGATAGTGGAGAAGAGGCAAGAGACAGGTGACTTGAATAAAATACTGACGCTTTGGTGGTACGTGCCTCTGCTTTCTCACGATGGCTGAGGGTTATGACATAGATACCATTCTTAGCAGCAGCTGGCCTGATGCCAGGTACAGATTCAGGGTGATGCTCTGTGTGTGAAATGCCTATGTTATAGTAGCTGATGCTCCCCACTGAAGCTTTTCAACCTTGCCCAGACTATCTCAGTAACTTTTTGTTCTGATGCTCTTCTTAAGCCAACCTGGATTCCCTAGGGCTCTCTCACACTGAAAAAAATTCATGAGTGCTTTTAAAGTCTTGGCATCTGGGATAACAAACTGCCAGTGAAGCTTCTTTTAACAACATTGACCTTAGAAACACTCCCAATACTCCTTGGAAATGCTTGAATAGATCTTGATCACCTTCAGAAAAAGGTCCAAACATCTTAGTGTGGCCATCAATGTTCATCACCATCTGGTCCTTAGCACACACCTCCAGTTCAGTCCTTGGCACTGTTCCATCCCATAATTTTAGGCTCTCTGAGCTGGCCATATTTCTGGCTTCTTAACTATGTATGCCATACTCTCCTCTTTCCAGAATCTCCTAGCCTTTTCTGCCATCAATCTTGATCTTTGTTCATTTCTATAGAAGTAGGTGTTGATGTGTTTACCCTCCAGCCTTTTTATAGACTCTTCATTCATACAATCATCTTTGAACTCAATATTCTATGCTTATATGATTATTTTCAAATAATTCTGCATTAGAAGCTGATTAAAGGTTTGGTTATGTATCCTCCATCCTCAGTTCATGATCACACTTTCTATATTATACATGTTCAATATATTATTGGTAAATGAAAGAATTTATAAAATTGCAGGATAAATACTAGTACCATGGGATAAACAACTTTTTATGGTAAAGAACTCTTTCACTTCACGTCTTCATGACTTATGATTCCACTGGGCCAATGTGATTGGAATCATTCCCTGGATCTCTGAAAGTCACAGCATTTAGAGCTTCTTATGATTATTACAGTTTATCTAGAGGGAAATCACAGTGATGTGGCACCTTAGAGTCCCCATAGGGGAGAGACATGAGCAAACAGGAAGGTTTCTGCCAGGTTTCCTTCTAGAATTTGGATTCATGCTTCAACATTGAGGATGCTGAGACATAACTCAAAACAAATGCCAAAGATCTTCTATCATGGGTTAATGTCAGCTGTCCACAGTGTAGGTTGAAGATCTTCTTTTCTGGGAAGATGACGTGGAGCTGGGAAGAATCCCATCTATCCCAATTGAAACACTTTTTTTCCTATAGTTTTGGAGTTCAAGTTCAATCGTTGATATCTAGAGTCTCACAGCTACTTATAGAAAAGATGAGGAAAGGTTAGTATGTGGAGAAACGAATGGATGTGATGAATGCTGAGAAGGGTGGGGGTAGAGCAAAAGAGAATACTCACCTAGAAGAACTGATGAGTGACCATTTATTATATACTGGAAACAGAGGAAACATCTAATCAACTGTGGTAAACAGCTTCCAGACTGGGAGCCTGGGACAAGGTGATGAACACTCAGGGAGAGGTAAAATTACCTTAAGCACTAGGTGCCCGGGCACAAATGAGAAGTGATTGTGTGTTCCTCAAACCAAGAGATTTATTCTGATTTTATAGCATATTTCCCTAGAGGGGGGGGGTCTCCATATGGTGCCTTTGCCTCCCAGAACCATAAATTTTGCCTCTTGCAATATTATCTTCTATATAAGGAGCTCAGGACTATTCAAATTAGTGGTAGATGTGCCTATGGATATCTAGAAGTATAACCCAAAAATGTCTAGGTGTCTATATAAACTAGAGGTTTGGCCTTTAAGAATTTTCTGGTTACCAGGTGATGGCCATTTAGAGGTGAATATGCAAATGAGGCTATTGTAGGTCTGCATATGAACAGAGGGCAAAGTAAAGGTCAATCCTATCACATGGGATGACGTATGCCTGTTGCTCTAGATAGATGTACACAATGCAAACACAACTCTGAAGAGAACAGAGAAGGTAGGATTAGTTTTGAACATGGAGAGATGTAGTAAGCTTGAGAAGAACGTGAGAGCCAAGCTTTTGTCAGCCTGTCATCTTCCCTCTCAACAACCTACAGCATCTGGCAGAGCTCCAACTGTATCTCAGGGGTGTCGTGAAGTAGGGAGAGGAGTGTGAAAATTATGAAGTCATATAGGCATTTGCATTCATCAGAATTCATACTGATGCCACAGGGAGTAAATTCACCCTTGCCAGCCTCCTAAGAGGATGACTTAAGGGCATATTAATATTAAGTCTAAGTTGGAGGCTGGAGCAGTGCCAAAAGGAAAATTATCTGTAATAAGAACCATTTGTCAAGTAAGATTCCCCAGAAATAGAGAAAAGCAAATAAACCCCATGACCAATGGGCCACTCTTATTGGGGGGATCCAGCAAGTAGAATTTCAGTCTTGTGAAGAACAGAGATGCTTGGTGCGTCCCTCAAGAGGAGCTTCTCTTCAACTCACCTTCCTGAAACCCCACTGGTGTGTTCATATTTACTTTTAAAGAGGAGTGAAAATATTGCTTGTCATTGTGTGTGTGTGTGTGTTGCGAAATAGGTCGGTATGATAAATAACCAGGCCAGCTCAAGAATAATAGTTATATTTTGATGGTTATAAGGGTAAACTCACACTACAAGAGTGGGAAGTCCGACTTCCTATCTGGCCAGCGATGTGGTGGAGAGAGAGAGAGAGAGAGAGAGAGAGAGAGAGAGAGAGAGAGAGAGAGAGCACCTGGCTCTTCCCAGTGTTAATTCCTGGGCTCCAGGCAGCCATGCCTTAACTAGATGTGATTGGTTGACAGAGCTTCCCCATCATAGGTGGATACTAGAGGTCTACATCCTCCTCAATTATTCATTACATTAGTTTGTGGGGGCAGTCTCTCACTGACCTAAGCTTACCAATCCAACTAGCCGGGGTGGCCAGTGAGCTCCAGGAATCCGCCTATTTCCATTGCCCAGCACTAGGAAGGATTACAAGCATGTATCATCACATCCAGCATGTTTACCTAGTTGGTGGGCATCAAGTCAGGTCCTCATGCTTGAATGTGAAAACTTTACTGACTGTGAACCACATCTGTAGCCCTCCAATCCTTTTCCTTTTCCTGGAAGAATAGTGATGGAGAGGAATCAAGAAAAATCAATGAGATTAGCTTTTATTCTTAGAGGGGGAAAAGTCTACAACCCAGAAAAATGATGAAATTTTGATTTGTATTTGATAGGCAAATGTAAATTATTGGGCAAAGATTTGATATCAGGAACGAGGGGGCCCTATACAGAGAAATATGACTTGTAGAGCTTTATACACAGAGGTAAGATACAAGAAAGGACCCAGAGTAACAAGAACATTCTTCATACCTGGAGAGGGTGCCTGAAGAGGAAGAATTCTCAGGAAATAAGGGGGTAAAAGACATAGGGGTTATATCTGAATTGCCCTAGGTTCAAATCCAGTTAATTCAGTGTTACTGCTTTGATGTACACCGTCAAATGCTTGAACATGTGGTTACCAGCTGGTGCTGATGTTTTCGGATGTTGTGGAACCTTTGGGAGGCAGGACTAGGCAGAAGAATCAGGGTTATGGGGAGAGAACGCTACAGACAGTATCTGCCCTTGTTCATACCCAAACGCCCTCTTCTCCTGATCCTCAGAGATGAGAGAAAGCAGCTCCAAGTTCCTGCTGCCACAGTCTGGATCTGCCACTAACTCTTCCATGTCTTCCCCACCATTGTACTGGGAGGAAAAATAAATGATTTTTCAGCTTAAATTGCTTTGTAAGGTATCAAAGAGTTAAAAAAAATGCAGTCAGGCCCCTCACCACTATGGTGGTGTGAATAGCTTATTGAACCTCCCGGCCTCAATTTCCTCTTGGGGTGCGTCTATTCTCTTTGTACCTGAGCATAACTCCTGGTGCCTGTGCTGTGCACCATTGCCGGTCAGCATAGAGAGGAAGCTGAGGAGGCACCAGCAGGACCAGGAAGTCGTCAGGGCTGCTTTACAGAAGTTCTGCTGGCCACCTTGGTGTTTTGGAGGAGGACTGTAGGTCGATTCTACTTTTCTCTGGAGGCCCCTTCACTGAGTCTGTCTGGAGCTATTACGAGCTGACTCACCCCTCACTTCATGAGCCTCCGAGACTGAATTTTCAAGGACAAAAGGCAGCCCTTCCTTTTCAAAGTTTGTTTTCCCCCATTAGATCAGGCCAGATCACTGCCTGGGGTGTACATGTAGTATGTTGTCAGCTCTTAGACATTTTTCCACATTGCCTGCCTGCCCCCATGTCTGATAGGTAACCTTGGGCCTTCAAGTGAGCTCAGGAGCTTCATAGTGACATGTCCCTTAGAAACTTATCTAAACCCATGCTGCAGGATAATCAGAGGATATGGCTTAACCAGGGTAGCAGTGGAAACTTAATTGCTGCAAAGCTGGGAACTCTCAGGCTCAGTCACACTGTGACCTTACCCCAGCAAAAGGGAGACCTGCAGATGAGAAAACACATCTAGAGTAGAGGTCATGACCCCACCGTTTGTCATTGAGGACCCTAAGCCTGTGCAGGGGGCTTGTGCATATTTCCCCATGTACCCCAGGATCACAGCATCATGGTGGGCTGTCTTGCATGGATAGGAACTGAACTGAGCCATATAACCATAAGGGGAGGAAGGCTGTGAGCAAGGGTGTGGTCCTTCTGCCTTCACACTCACACATGTCAGCACGACGCAGCATTTGCAGTGGGATGAGAATGTAATGAACACTTAAATCAAGACTGTGATTGTCGTCACTGATATTTTCCTGGGTGGAAGGAATAGACACGAACCCATGTTGGACTTCTGTAGAAGTGCTGCTTACAGAAGGCACATGATACTGATCCCTGCTTATTAATGTGAATGCAGGAGAGAAGTTTTTATTATTATTTGATAATTTCATACGTGGTATTTAAATTATATCCCCCTCAACTCTTCCTGAACCCTAACACACATCTCCATTCCCACTTCATGTCCTTTTTTTTTTGTTTTTATAACCCACCGAGCCCAATTAGTGCTGCCAATATGTTCATGGGAGTTGGGGCATCCATTGGAGCGCTGGCAATCTCAGAGGCTACACTCCTAAAGAAGGCTGGCTCCATTTAACCCAGAAACCATCAACTTCAAATAGCTCCTCAGTGAGGGTTGGGATCTCATGAGTTGCTGTCACATTAATGCTGGAATGTTGACTGGCTTGATTTTCTGCAGGCAACCACACTTGCTATGGGTTCACGAGTGCAGTGGTTGACCCTGACCTCTAGTGTTTACACTTTTCTCTAGTTCTTCTTCTGTGCTGTTCCCTAAGCCTTGCTGGTAAGGATTATGCTATAGTAAGCCTACTTAGGGAAGAACATTCTATAGTCACTTATTCTCTGTACTTGACCAGTTGTGAGTCTCTGGGTTAAGCACAACCCACTGTAAAAAGAAGCTTCTCTAATGAGGATTGAGAGCTATTGTTATAAAGATGTTTACTTAATTTTATATTGATGTAAAAAAGAAAGCCATCTTGACCAAGACAACTTACAAAACAAAGTATTTAATTGAGCTTATGGTTTCAAACGATTAGAATCTGTGGTGTTTGAGCAACGGCGGGGCAGTAGGAACAGCTGAGAATTCACAAGCAAGTAGGAGGCAGAGAAAGATACACACTGGGAATGGCTTGAGTCTTGAAACCTCAAAGCCTGCCTCCAGTGGCACACCTTCTCCAACAAAGCTATACCTTCTAATCCTTCCCAAACAGTTCAACAAATGGGGACCAAGAATTCAAGCATGTAAGCCTATGGGGATCATCCTCATTAGCTTTTATAAAAGATAAGTGTCTAGTGGGTAGTTTGACACTGTCCACTTAGCACAATAATGGCATTAAGTTCTCCTCTAAGGCCGATGAGCTCTCCAATCATGGGGTCCTTGGTTGGGTTTTTAGTATCAGGAGTAAATTTTCCCCTGTGGAACATGCCTTAAATTAATTTAGAATGCTTCTGTTTACCCCCTTCATGTTTCATACACTTCAGTGAGCGTATCTTGCAAGGCTAGTTGTCTGATCCTTATTATATAGAGCATAGGGTTCACAGATGGCTAAGTCTGTGGATGACTTTTCTCCCCAGCCTCCCATACAGCACCTTCCTGGTCTATGAAGCTAGGAAGCATAGAGGAAGCTTTCAGGTCAGTACCAGCTTGATTTCTCCATGTCCTGTGACAAAAGTGTGCAGTGTGTTCATCAATAGGGTTATGTCATCAAGGTTTGAGAGGGACACCCAAGAGCAATAATAATAGCTAGTATCTTTTGGGGTGTTTCTGGGACCACCTCTTATCCTAACGACACAAAGGGAGCATCACACACTTGGCAATGGGCTTTGTGCTTGATTATCTCTGGCTTCTGGGAGTAGCATTACCTCCTGCATAAAATTGAGTGTTTTCTAAAATCATTCAACATTTTTGTCCATGGAAGATCATTCAAAGTTGCATTTGTTTCAAATTTTAATATTAGGTTTATTAAATTCAGTCTCAATTTTTTAAAATTTACATAAACTACTAAATTGATTCTTAAATTGCTAACATTTAGTTGTATTCAATTTATTGTTATCACATTCCTTCTACCCCAAGACCTTTTCTTATCCTAGTTCCACATCTGCTTACTTCCTTATTCTCAAGTAGTCCCCTCCCAGCTTTCCTGTGTGTGTGTGTGTTATGTGTGTCCGTGTGAAGGTTTTATGCAGGTGGTCACAGCTGCCATGTGTTCATGACTGTCATGAGGGGAGCAGGGAGGAGAACATGAGGGATCGGGAAGACACAGTTGGGTTAAGGACAGAAAGGGAGAGCTAGTAAAGAGAGACCTTGAAAGAGGGAGGCTTGTGGGGCTAGCAGGAAACCAAGCACTAGGGAAACTCCAAGGAAACCACAAGGATGACCCCAGCTAAGAAACTAAACAGTAGTAGAGAGTGTACCTAAACCGTCCTTCTCCTGTAATCAGATTGATGGCCACCTTAGTTGTCTTCATAGAACCTTCATCCAGTGACTGGTGGAAGCAGATGCAGATATCCACAGCTAAGCTGTGCTGAACTCCTGCAGTTTGATCACAGAGAGGGAGGAGCAAAGGGGCCAAGCCTGTGGTGGGGATACACACAGAAACATCTGACTTGAATTAGTAGGAGCTCACTAACTCTAGACTGACAACTGGGGAATCAGTATAAGACTAAACTAGACCCTCTGAATGTGGGTGACAGTTGTGTGCCATGAGGAGTTTGTGGGGCCACTAGGAGCAGAACCAGTATTTACCCAAGTGCATGAATTGGCTCTTTGGAGCCCATTCCCTGTGGAGGGATACCTTACTCAGCCTAGATACAACGGGGAGGACTTTGGTCCTGTCACATCATGTGATTTGACAGACTTTGCTGACTTCCCATGAGAGGCCTCACTCTCCTTGAGGAGTGGGTAGGGGGTGGGGTGGAGAGAAGGTGGGAGCAGTAGGAGGGTGGGAAGAGAGAAAACTGGGATTGGTATATAAAATAAGATTGTTTAAAAAATAAATAAAAGAATAATATTCTTTTCTATCTTCAGACTTTCACATTTCTGCCACACCCTCTTCTACAATGTTCCTTGGGCCATAGAGCAGGTTATGTAGATGTCCTTTTCAGGGCTGTGTCCTCCATCATCCCTTATTCTTTGTATTTTAGCAGACTAAGTCTTTGATCTGCCACTGCCAAAAGTCAAATTTTTGCATGCAACTTAGAAAATCTTATTTCCCCTTAATTCTTGTGTGACAAAAATTAAAAATCACTAATAAGGAGATCTTGATTAAAATTTAGTCCCTGTTATAAATTTAGGGTTTTTTCAGCTGACTTAATAATTTGAATTACTCTATTTTAAGTGCTTTGATTAACAAACCAAATTTCTGAGTACTGAAGTCTTATAAATCTAATAGATTATGCTAAACTCGTAAACACCAGGTGACTCTTACGATACTGTAAATGTTCAACTGTGCTGTATATAAATCTAATAAAAATTCAGCTTAAAAAAAGACCAAATCAATTCCTAAATTACTCATTAATTTTAATCACAAATTTGAACTGCTATTCCAATAAACCAATCTCTATTAAGTATAAAAATCCCTTTATAAATAATTTATTTTATAATAATAAATTAAAGCTACCTAATTATCATAATTTTGGTAAATGTACAAAAATTGTATATAAATACTAAAATACTAACAATTAACAATTACTAATTTTGGATGGTTGGATTTGGTTTTATTTTCATTTTCTTATTCAAACCTTCCTTTATTTTCTATGCATGTGTCATTCCTTAGTCAGGGAATGACATAAGATTTTTGTTTCTTTTTGTTTGTTTTTTGGCTTTTCAAGACAGCGTTCCTCTCTGTAACAGTTCTAGCTGTCCTGGAACTAGCTTTGTAGACCATGCTGGCTTTGAACTCACAGAGATCCACTTGCCTTTACTCCCAAGTGTGAGGATTAAAGGTGTGCACCACCACTGCCTGGCAGGCTTGAAAACTATTTTACGAGTACCTGTTTTGAAATCAGGTCCATGTTTGGGTTGATAGAGTGATCCCCAGATGTTTGGGTTGATGGAGTGGGCCCCAGATGTTTGGATTGATGGAGTGGGCCCCAGATGTTTTGGTTGATGGAGTAAGATCAGATGTTTGGGTTGGTGGAATAGACCCCAGATGTTTGAGTTGATGGAATGGGCCCCAGATGTTTGGGTTGATGGAATGGGCCCCAGATGTTTGGGTTGATGGAATGGGGCCCAGATGTTTGGGTTGATGAAGTAGGTCTCAGATGTTTGGGTTGATGGAGTGGGCCTCAGATGTTTGGGCTCATGTCCTCTTCTTGGGCCACCTGGAACCTAGATCTGCACCATTATTATGGCAAGCTGCCTCCTGGGGCAAAGACTTATGAGTTCCTATGTGGACACTTGTTTCTGTTAGGCTCTGGAATTTTTAATGTTTTGTTATTATTTTTAACACAGAGAGCACATTTATGCTTGAGCCACTCTTAATCTATGCCTTCCAGGTTACCATTCAAATTCAAATTCAAATAGAGGAAAGACAGATTGGAATCTGTTGTCTTAATGTTCAGTAGGTAAGTTCAGTTTGACTATGTTGCAGATTGTCTGACTGGTGGCATTAATTCTGTTATGCTGTGAAAAAAAATAATACCTGACAAATGCAATTTAAGACCTTACAGTTTGATAGGACAAAGTCCATCATGGTCTGGAAGGCATGGGGTGGGAGTGGCTCTCGTGTGGCAGTAGAAGTGTGAGGCAGCTGGCCCATTGAATCTGCAGTCAGGAAGAGTGAGAGATGGATGCTGGTGCTCAGCTCACGTTCTCCTTTTCATTCTGTCCAGGATCCCAGCCGGTGATGCTGTCTACCTTCAAGTTATGTATTCCCTCCTCAGCTAAACCTAGAGACACATTCACAGGTGCATGCAGAGGTCCCAGAATTACATTGCCATTTTTATTCCAAGGTCAGTCAAGTTAACAATGAAGGTTTACCATCACACTGGTTGACTGGCCAAAAGAGGGATGAATAAATGCACGACTAAATAATGAATTAGTGACTGTCCCCAAGGTTCCAAATAAACAAGAAACTGAAAGAGGAATAATAATGCCATGACTGATAGATTGACAGACATTGAGACAGCCTGGATAGATGAAGGAATGATTGAATCAAATGATTGCTTGGGATGGAATATGTGTGAATAATTAATTGATTTGCTGAATAAATGATCCAATAGAACAGAGGGTGCTAAAATGACTGGCAGTGACTGACTAACTCTTGGCTGAGAGACTAAGTAAAAGAAAAAGTGAAGAAGAGAATAAATGGCCATGTGAATAAAGGATTGACTGGCATGCTCATCCTGTGTGTGAATTAATTAACTGGCCAAATGATGACCATCTAAAACAGCAAAATGATTAAGTACTTAAAATAAACAAGAGGCTGACTGACTGAATGTACGCTGTAGGGGAGGAGTGATCCTTCCTGGTAAGGCTTTCCCTTGGGATTGTCATGCTCTAACCTAACAACTACAACTCTAGCCAGCCCCACATGGCTCTTTCTTTAGCATGTCAGATACCTTACTAGCTTAGATACCATTACTGGGACTCTTGACATTGCCTTCTTAGATTACCTTCATTTCATTTTATTCTGTGGGTGGATCTTGGGTTGGGGTCTGTTCGTCCTTTTGGTAATAGTTAGTGTCACCAACTTGGCAGGATCTAGAATCACCACCGGAGCACAGACATGTCTGTGGAAGGTTATTTAAATTAATTGAGATGGGAAAACCCACTGTAAACATGGGTGGCTGGGGTCCTAGACTTCATAAAAAAAGAGAAAGCTAGCTGAGCACCACATTCCTGTCCCTCTGCTTCCTGACTGAGAATACACTGTTAGCAGCTGCCTCAAACGCCGGCTACCATGCTTTCCCCACCATAATAGACTCTGCCTGGAGGTCTGTACAGGTTCATCTTAGTACAAGGGCCTGATGACCCAGGCATATCTGTTCTCAGCTGCTGGGCAGAGAAGATTCACTAGTATGCACTTGAATAGCTTCCAGGCATATATCTGTAAGGAATTCCCAAGTCTGCTTACTCTTTTACTATTTTGGCACATCTGATTCCATCCTTATTTCCCAGCCTACCTGAAGCAGACTGATCCTTGAGACAATTTCTGTTGACATCAAGTCTTCCCTGGTGACCCGTTGAGACCCAGCATCAGGAAGCAACCTCCCACTCCCCTCCCCTGCCAGTTTGAAGTTGCCTTTGGGGACAAGGAGATTTTGTCCCAGTAGACTCCAAGTCTTATTAAAGGACTTGTTAATTGGGACACTGTACAGTCGTTCATCATCATCTTCACATCAGGCGCAGCTCTGTTGTCTGTTTACATTTGCTCAGGGAGCATTTCACAGGGGTGTTGACTCTTATGGGAAAGCTCAGAGGTTAGCGCTGCACTTCGGAGTGAAAACCTGCCAAAATCCACCGCAAAGAAGCTGAAAATAGATGTGGTGTTGCTTCATCAACAGCCTCTCTGGGAGCTTCATTAGGGATTGGCACAGAACTTGAGCATCACCTGAATATGCCAGGCTGGAGGGAAGGTGGTACCGACAGGACCATGGAGACAGCACCAGGTAACTGTGAGAAATCACACTGCCTAGTTCAAATCTAATAAACAGGAAAATCTAATTGGATGTCAGTCATCCTTGTCAGGGTTTGCAGAGTGGCCTAGCGTCCCAAAGGATCCTTGCACATGTCACCCTTGTGCATGTCATCCTAGGACCCCGCAAGTGCAGCAAATGAGAGCAAACCAAGTCCTCCTTGCCTTGCAGGTGGTCTTCTGTTTCTCAGACTCACTGGAGACACGAGCTGCTCTATTGTAATTGCATGGCTGTTTTGTTCACTCTGCACTCGGTCTGTGTCATAACTAGAATTCGATAAATATTTGTTGGTGAATTCGATAAATAAATAAATGTCAAATCTAATCCATCCTTGAAGGCCTATTTCAAATTCTCATAACCTCAGAATCTCTCCTGAATCTGCTTATAAAATGGGAGAAAGGCAATCTCAAGATCCTCAGAGGTGAGTCACTTTGTCGTCACTGACCAGTTCTTTCACTAGGGAATATCCTGTTTATTTTCTTGTCGCTGCCACTGTAATCAGCACCATCAATGGTGAAGACACTCTAGGGTTGACTATGTTGACAATTACCATGCTCCTAGTCTTTACAAAACTTCGTTATGTAAATTACCTCCAGTGGAGACACTGATGTTGATGGAGGTTCCAAAATGGGACTTCATCACTGTATGGAATTTACTGTTTGTTCGATACGGTTTATACTTTAATGCTATGTAATCATAGAATGATCAAAGTGGGTCAGTTTACCAAGGCAGGTCCAGGACTCAGAGAAAGTCTTATATGTTCAGAAAGCTTATATGTTCAGTCCTATATGAGCCACGGCAGTGCTCTCTCTACTCAGTACTCATGACAAAATGAGAGAAAGCCCTTGCTCTTCTAACGCAGACGAGAAAGGTTGATGCCCAAGAGGAAAGGTGACTGCCTACCCCCAGGCCCTAAATGACAGAACTGGAGTCTTACCCCAGAGATTAAGCACTACAGTGTTTCTGTCAGGAAAACATGGAGGTGTGATCTCTCCTCCATTGCATTGCTAGAGAAACAGACCCTCCATCTTCTAGCAGATTTGCAGAGTGCAGGCTTGCCTGTCCCTTCCCAATCAGAACTATTTTCCTTCTCTTCTCTTTGCATCCATGATTCAAAGGATCATAGCAGGCGGTCTCCAACTGCTAGCCTTCCACCAGCTTCTTTTCTGCCCTTGCTGCATTGGTTAGGCTCTTCTTTGCAAACATTCTGTCTCCATCTATTAGAACTTGTTGGATTAAAGCAAACAAATGGGTTGAACTGCAAAGTATTACGGGGCATCTTATATGTTTGTCCTTTTCTATATTTTCTCTGTCTTGGTTCCCATGACTCTTATTTATTCTGTTCCTCGGGCTTCCTTAATTCTCTTTTGCAGTTTTCTTTTTAAATGCTGTTGTTTTCCAGCAGTCTTTCTTTTGTCTTCTTTGCTGTCCAGATGCGGTTTCTCACTGTCACTACCATCATTTTCCAGACTTTATTGGCATTTTATATTCTTAAGTTTTATCCCCTTTCCCTTGAGTTCAAAACATGTGTGGATATGTTGGAGTAACAAAGAGACCCCTAATTCCAATACTTTCTAATGATGCTTATCCAACAAATGTTTGGAGGAGCTCATATTGTCTCTCTGAGACCCAGAGTCATGGATGCCCTGCTGGTTATGAACAAATGAATTCTGTAGTCCCATTGGCATGGAAATAATTGAACAGGGCATGATGGGATGTCATGACTTTTGAATACTTGGGCCTTGAAGGTCTCCATATAACCTCTGCCCCAGTTTAGCAAAAAATCACTCATGTGATCCGTTTTAATGAAACTGCTGGTAAATATGAGAACACTTAAGACATTTAGTGAGAAACAAACATCTCTACCATTTCAAATGACTCCTGACAGCTTCACACAGTGTATACCAAGGAAGCTCACATTAAGTGGGTTTCTCAAGCAAGTTAATATTATCATATGCAATGGTTTCTACCTTATAAATTCCTGCATGCCTACACTGTAAACATACCTGTCATGTACCACATCCCCCTCTTGTTTTGGCAACCTGAGAAAACTGATTTCATGTCCTGGATTTTGCTTATCCCTGGCCTGTTTGTGTCTGTGTGTGTGTGTAAACCTGCATGTTCTACTCACTTCATATGTCTTCTTCCCTTCCTGCTGTCTCTTCCAGGTTTCTCTTTTTCCCCAGAATGTTTGCCCTAGTCACAGCTCTGTAGGTCACCCTTCTCAATGCTCTGGCTTTTTTCCCTAGTGTTCTAGTCAAATCCCACGTTATCTGTCCTTAAAATACCTTTAATGTCTACCAACTTCCTCAATCCCAAGTCACCTAAAAAGCCAACTTCTTTTGTTTCCCCTCAAGTCTGCTTTCTGGAAAGCTTATTTCTCAAGTAAAGGAACTTCCCAATTGTTCTCATCCTTTTCTCACATTTCCAGTCAAATTGACAGAAATTATTTTCTGTATCCAAACAGTCTATTAACCCTGCATCAAAGGCATATTTAAAGACTATGTCATTGTACTACGTACGTGTTGACTATTTTTCTTTTCAGTATTTTCTGAGTAAGACAATACAATAACTATATTCCATTATACTGAGTGTGGTAAGTAATATAGAGGTGATTTAATGTCTACAGGAGGGTGTTCCCATTTTATGTTCAAATACTTTGCCATTCATATCTATGAAATTTAGCATCCTTGGGTGTTTATGGCTGTCCATTCAAATCATATCCAGAACCCAAGTAATTTTCCCAGTCTCTCTACTTACACTCTAGTATGAACCACCAATATATTTTATGCATATTAGTCTAAGAACCTTTGACTTATTATACCCTATTTCTCCTTTCCATCAAATAGATCAGTAAGAGAAGTACCTTCACATTCATGTCAATTTTAGCATTCTAGTGCTCAAAACTCTCCAGTGACTTATAGTCTTGCTGTGATTGGATGAGAAAGCTCTCAGGGACTCAGGATGCCCCCTTACCAATCTAGAGAGTACATAGTTTGCTTTGTGGGGGCTCTTTTCAGAGCCTTCCTCAAAATCTATCCATTTTATTGAACTGATTGGTTTTCTCTTCCTTGAATGCGCTAGAGTTCTCTGTTTCTTTGAATTTCATTTATTATTCTCATGGCTCTACAGTCGCTGATCCACATGTGCTCAGTACAGGATTCTACTGTTCTGGTCTTCTCCCCAAGACAAAGAGATAAATTAAGCTCCCTGCCTCATTTTTAACCCATAGTATTAATCATACACACTATCCATTAATCCTCTTTATCCAGTTGTCATGTATCTCTTCCAAAAGAAGGTACACTATATGTGGTCAGGGGCTTTTGTCTACCTGTTGATGGATCCCCAGTGTCCTGTCCTGTGTCCATGGTGCACTAAATGCTCAATATACCTTTGTGAAATGTCATGAGAATGATGGTTAACCTTCTGAGCCTAGTTACCATCTCTGTGTTTAATCTCTTACTTACTGTACCTCTTCTTGGTTCTAACTCAATATTCTCAACTGGGATTTGTTCAATGTCAATCTAATGTCATACACCCCTTTACAAGTTGATTGGAGAGTTGGGTGTGGTTAAAACTCATGACACACACTAAAGTAATTTGAAGCCTAAGAAGTTTTGTTTAATCAGTCCCTTCCAACCATCATGTGTGGTAATTCCTCTAGTTTGTAGGCTTGCTACTCGTTGTATCAACTCTGGATCCTAGAATATGTAAAAATATTTCTTTTGTTTCATGATGTTTTCTTTTACCAAATGATTTTATACCCCTCTTCAAATACATACACAGATACACACACACACACACACACACACAGAGAGAGAGAGAGAGAGAGAGAGAGAGAGAGAAGAGAGAGAGAAAGGAGCAAGTCACTTTTTCCTCTCCTGATTCTGTCTAATAACTTCCCACTTCTATAAAGCCCATTCAGACTCCTGATCCTTCTCAGCTTCTAAGCCACTATCTTCCCACATCTCTACCCAATACAGCTGATCACTTTATGGTTCACCTCATTCCATGATGATGTAATATACCAACCAGTGACCATCACTGTTGCCAGAGGAACTCAATCATTAGGTTCAAACATGGTCTGCAAGTGCCCAGTCATTAATGCCAACTGTTAATGTTGCCATTAAAATATGTGACTACTGTTTAATAGCAAAACTGTCTTTCCTGCTTTTCCTGTGAATCCTAGCTTCTGCCCATGGCAAGTGTCCACCTTCCCAGACAACAGCCTCTTTAGATACTTGGAGTCAATGACTGTGTGTCACCACAGTGTCTCCTCTCTAGACCAAATACTCCAGGCCCACTCCTCATGTGATAGTTAAAGTCTTTGGCAGCTTGTAGGAAAGGAAATTTTCTGCTGCTTTAGTAAATATGGCAATTTTAGGTGTAGAACCATTAATCTAATGCATCTGAGCCCATGCTTCTGTATCCCGAGAGAGACATTATCCTTCAATGGCTGTTCTGATCTTGCCCAAGGAAGGGCCTCTGTCCAGGGGTGTATGCATAGTTAAAGTAACCCTAAGCTTTAGGAGGCTACATGACCTCCCCAGAGATAGACCTATGGCTGTTGCTTGAATTGAAACCCTGAATAGTAAACAAGACGGAAAGAGCAAAAAATCAGAAAATAAAAATAAAGGAGAGAAGAGGGGAGGAAGAAAGGAAAAGAGGAGAGGGGGAATTAAAAAAAAGGAGGGAAGGAAGAAAAAGGAGTGGAGGAAGGGAAGGAGAAAAGGAGAGAGAAAATGTAGAGCAAAGGGAAGGAGGAAGTAGTGAAGAATGAACAGCATGACATTTTAAGTTTTCCCAATATCTTCCATAATTTTAAGATTCCTAGGGTGACTCTGAAGGTGAGCGTCCCTCAGCCATTACATCATTTGCTGATCTGGCTTTTGCTGAGCAGGTGATAGGCATGGTGCTAGTCACTAGGTCTGTTCATATAATATACCTTTTTATAAAAACATGCAGTTCCCAGTTAGGATCTCAATGTACTATAGAAAATAGATTATCTCTCCGTAAACCACCCTGTCATCTTTTCCTGATTGTGACTTAAAGCAAGCATTACACTGGCTGGATAACCAGATGCCACCATCCCAGTCATGAGCATAAGCTAGGGGTGGGAACACTAAGCTTCTCGATGCCTGCAGCATCGCCTTAGCTATTGTATGGCTGGCACTCGAGTAGAGAAACTGAACCCCTAATTCCCTTCCTTTTCACTAGATTTCAATAGTACTGTGGTTGTGATCTATATTTCCACACATAAGGCTAACTTGCTCCCCTGCAAAGTCCAGCCACTTTGTATCCCTCAGGCACATGTAGTTAGCTAACATGTCACTTGTTCATGATAATGTCCTCTCTTTTTTTTCTTTTTCCTTTTCCCTTCTACCCCTCCCCCATTCTCTTTTTCTGATTTATGCTTGCATGTATCATCCACTTTTTTGTTTTGTTTTTTAAGATAGGGATTTTCATCAGTCTGTATATATCACGTAGCTAGGCCGGCTGGTCAGGGATGTTCAGGAATTTGCCTGTCTTAGCTTTCCCAGTGCTGGACTTACAAGTGTGCACCCCCACTCTTGGCTTTTTTTGTGGTTTCTGGGGGTTGAGTTCAGGGCCTAGCATTACAGAGCAAGGCCCTTTGCATACTGAACTGCCTCTGCAGCTTGGCATTTTTATCTCCCTCTTTTTCTGGTACTGTGATGTCACTGATAGCATCTTATTCATTTTTATATCCTCAGTATCTAAGAGTCATTAGCACTTAGTAGGTGCCTCGTGTGCTCAGGCTGGAAGGATGTTGCTGGAAGTCCACCCCTACCTCAGTATCCACACTTCTGTATATAACAAGGACTTTCTAAATTCAAGCATTTTGTTTCATTGCGTGAATACCCACATGCTGTTTTCACACCGGGAACTCACTGTGCACCCCACCCCCCATGGGTTTAAGAAACATCTCAGCAAGGTCTCCAAATCATGAAAGGTCAGAACCCTCCACTCTGCTGATTTGGGTCACCGTTTCCTTGAGACTTCCTTTGCCTCGTCTTTGATTAAAACCGCGTTTGCCTTGCCTCCCGCTTTTTTAGCAATTACACTAATTAAGCTAATTTTTCTTTGTTCTCTCTATACAATTTGCATAAATGGCAAATTTATATATAGTGTCCCTAATTCTCCTGTAACTGCTCTGTAATTAACAGGATGCTCAGGCTAAATATAAATAAGTGCAGAAGGAAAAACAGCCTTCTGCTAAAATACCGATAAAAAGCTGGGAGAAAAGGAAGGCAGAGAAGAAAACAATTCTGAGCCCATTCTAAACTCATTATGCTTGATTGGGTCACAGTTGGAAGATGCCAGCTAAAGGTCAGCTTCTGCATGAGTGTCTCTCTGAGAGCTCTGTCCCCAGGAGCAATAGTGAGAAAGAATTTGGGCCGTTTTCTTGAAATAATAACAATACCGTACAATTTCTCCAGGTTGTTGGGTAGTGTGGTGTGGATCAAGAGTGATGTAACAGCCAGAGAATTGGGGCAAGAGTTCTAATTCTGGCCAGCCAGAGCACCTTGAGTTAGTGAACATCAAAAGCAAATCCCAGAGCTCTGGATACTTTATGGTGATAAACGTCCTGTGGTCCCATCATCTCGTTATCTCCCAGATGGAAAAAGATGCTAGTGATGGAGATATGTTTAAAAGTAGCATGGATCAAGATTGAGACTTCCTTCTACAAATATTATAAATTGGCAAGTAGCTTATATAGGAGTGGGGTGCTGATAATAAAAGCAAGCCATGAATCCTGTTCTTAGTTGCAGCTTTAGGTCTGTGACCCTGGAAAAAGTCCTTAGTGTGTCTGAGCCCAATTCCTTTTTGTTCCCCTTTGAGCAGCATAAAAGAAATGGCCCTGAACAGTGTAGTGTTCAACACGTGTAAACCCATGCAATTCAGATGTTTTGTTTATCATGTCCTATAACCCGGTCCTTGCGGGTTTCAGTGAGTGGATGAAGCTGGATTTCCAGCCAAAGCTTGTGAGCCTTATTTGAATCTGGAAAGACATCTCTGGAATCCTTTCCGTCAAATTCTGGAGCTGTGGTCACTGCCATTGTAGTGATAACAGCACTGTTTCATTATGTTGTTGTTTTCAGAAGAATCTGTAGAGTCAGCTCTGGAATGTATAGATCTCCAAGCCTGGGGAACATGGACATGAATGAGGCTTTGCTCTTTGTGGGAAGGCATGGGTAAATAGACACTGTAGGAGGCTGAGTAAGAGAAATGCTGCTCTCAAGTGTTTTCGGGGGAGCTGAGGCCCCTCCCTCTGGTCCAAAAGTCTCCAGAGACTGTGGTGCTTAAAGCCCACACAGCCCACTGTTTCAGTGTGGGAAGACCCCTTAGGACTTGTCTTATAATCTTTTTATCTATGCCTTTTTAAATGGATGTTTTTGTACATACTTTATATTATATATCGTATTCTAGAATATGCATATAATTTATAAATAAGTGATACGCACACACAGGCACGCCCAATCATAAGATCCTTATTTATAGTGGCGAGGAAAGCTGGTAACAGGAAGTCTTTGTTGGCATCCTCCAGTGGCTGCTAGCTGCTGCTTGAGCATGGCATAGGGGAAGAATGCCGAGTTTGTCAGGATTTCAGTGCCTTGATAAGACACTTAGACTTTCTGGGTCTTATATTTGTCACTCATAGACAGAAACAAAAAATGCTAGGAAAGTAAGGCAGAACAATGTATCAAATCTTCTTTGTGGTAAATAAGCAGATGCTATTTTTTCTCACTTGGTGAAAACCTGAGTATTTAGTACACTAATTTGAGTAGCAGTTTACACACACACACACACACACACACACACACACACACACACACACACACACCCCACACATGCATGTGTGCATGCACGCTTATGCAAGCACACATGCATGCACATCAATGCCAAGATACCTGCAAAGTAAAATCATTTGATATTTACCTCAAGGCACAGTCCCTGTTGTTTCATTGTTAAAAGGTAAGGTACTTCCAGTGCATCTGACTCATTTGCAGAATAGCAATCTTGGATTCCCACTACAGACACAGGTTTCTGTATCATGTCACATGCTAACAGATGTGCTTTGGCAATGGATGATTTGGCTCTGTTCATTCTGCTCCACATATTTTCTCATTCTGAGCTTTGTAGTTTCTCATTTTTGTCCCTATATAGTACACATTCATCTTTAAGATCAAACAACAAAACACATGAAGCCAGGTCAAGCAATTTCACTAAAAGCTCCACTCAGACCTTGATTCTCATGATGCCTTAAGTGAAACCCCACATCAGTGGAATAAGACACACAGTAGGAAGGGGAGGAGACATGGTGAACTTTAACATTCTCCACTGTATTATCTTTGATTTAGCCTCTCTGAAAAATTTCTTGTGTCTCTGTTCCTCTGTTAATGTTGTCTTTAACTTTTTTAAGTGAGTAAAGTTGATGATTTTTCTTTAGTGAATTATAAGCAGTATTTTACAGGAGCCTATAGATAAAAGTTTCTGTCCCACCCAGTCCAGCAGCTATTCAGTCCCAAAAAAGCACACAGAGGCTTATATTAATTATAAACTATTTGACTTATTAGCGCAGGCTTCTTATTAACCAGCTCATACAACTTAAGTTAATCCATAATCTTTGTCTATGTTTAGCCACATGGTTTGGTACCTTTTTTCAGTGAGACATTCTCATCTTGCTTCCTTTGTGTCTGACTTGTGACTGCTTCTCTGCCTTTCATTTTCCCAGAATTCTTCTAGTCTGGTCACCCCACCTATATTTCCTGCCTGGCTACTGGCCAATCAGCATTTTATTAAACCAATATGAGTGACAAATCTTTGCAGTATATAAGGGCATTATCCCATAGCAGGACCCTTAAGACTGAATATTCTGATAAGTAAACTATTCAGTGAGCATCATTGTTTCTTCATAAGCTTTTAAACCACAAGAAATTCTCTCTCCCCCTCTCTTTATCATCTGACTGTTAGTTAGAAAACACTAGGAAATACTAAGTGATAGCACTTTAAGTTACGTTTAAGAAGCACCACTCTCTAGGATTTTAAAAAAGAGAGAAAACAATGTCAGTTGGTAGGAAGGCAGGGGTGCATCTGGGAGAAAGAAGGTAATGTGTTCAAATACACTGTATGAAAAGAATGTATTCTCAAAAGAACTAATAAAAGTAATATTGAGAGAACTTGTAGGTTTACAGATCCCTCGTTAAGTAGGTACCAGAGCCAACTAGATGGAATCAAGGTTGGAAACAGAACTAAACAAAAGAAAGGCATTCTGGGCATCCCATGGGATGCTGGGAGAATGATGTCAAATCTCCAGTGGACTTCAGACTGTCAATGAAAAGTGGCTCTAGAAACCATCTTTTTGGGGGAAAGGGTTAAAAAATATCAAGGGAGAACCCTAAATTTTAGCCAAGAGGCTTTTCTAGTGTGATGTCACCAACATTTAAGAACCAAGACTGACAGAGAAACTCCCTGTAAATATCCCTTCCTCTGCTTGGTAAACCTGAGATAATAAGAGGGGTGACCCATGCCAGATGAGGTGATTAAGACCAGGCTCCAGTCCTGGGATGAAGAACAGGATAAGCATTGTACATGATTATGGATTTTTATTGTCATCCCAATTGGATAAGTAACTCCCTAGGGCATTAGTGAGGCAAGACTTTGAGTGAGTTCTGGGGATGATTCCAAAGAGGATTAGCTGAGAAGGAAGACCTGCTTTGAATGTGAATTGTATTATCTCTTGGGCTGGGATCTCAGACTGGACCAAAGGGAAAAAAGGAAAGGCAGTGTCCGCAAACCTTTCTCTACTTCCTGATCTTCCCAGGTACAAGAAGCTCACAGGAGGTACAAGCCATCCCTGACACTATGTCTTCCCTCCCACAATGAACTGTATTCCTACAAATCATGAGCCACACAGATTCTTTCTCCCATAGGCCACTTCTTGTCAGAGTCATATGAAAAGTAATGCCAATAGGCGTTTCAGGGAAATAAAGACCCTACTTCAAAATACACCTACTTCCAGGGAAGCAGGGGATGGTAGGAGTAGCCTGGACCTGGGGAAATATGGGAGGTATCACATTTCTTAAGTCAGAATATCCAAGGAGAAGACACTAGTTCCCAGAGAAAGAAAGCAGTGTGGAAAGAACAACCTGCAGGCTAGATGGCTGGAGATAGAGGGAGACTTGGCAGTCCCATGGCAGAGAAAGAACCAAGGAGATGAATTTCCCAATATCTCTCTTTCAAACATCTTCTGTTCTCCACATGGTCCTTTCAGGTGAGCCCAGGGATAGCCAGCCAGAAAGACTACTAGGAAACCTTAATACAGCCCACACAGAAGAATATGTCAGGGGGACACGTGAGGAGTATGCTGTAGGCAGCCTTACTTGGAATTTCCTCAACCCACTTCGTGAGTCCATCTGAACTGTAAAGGAGCCTTTCTCCATCTGTTTCTTGGCTGCAGGACATTTTCTAACCACATATGAGCCACCCAACTGGGTATTATGTAGAATAACCCAACATGGAGAACATGTAATGCTCCCAAGCTCAACCACCAAACCCAAGGGTACTTACCAAAGTAAACCATGTCCCTGTATCTCTTCTGGGGAGGTTTGCATAGGTCCACACACTTGCTTCCCTCTCCCGCTTCATGGCTCATATCTCCTGTTTCTGAGGTATGCTTCCTGAGATCATCTGCGCAAGGAACTACCTTCTTTCCAGACACAGTCCCAAGATTCCTTTGTGGGAAATACAGACCAAGGTGTATGGAAAATGATCCCGATGGACAGAAACTACAGAGTTCCGTGCTTTGAAGCCTAGGGGAAAACAACCTGGTGTAGAAATATCATCATGAAAACAAGCCATAGGAACTGTGGGGACATAGAAGGGGCATCTGGCCTGGGATGTTGGGTGTGTTGATGGAAAGCTTCCTGAGAAGTATAACTTCTAAGTTATATCTTCCTTCAGAACGAGGCAGGCTTTCTCCAAACTGAAAATTCACAGAGCCCGAAGGTGAGAACTCTGTCCCCTCTTCCTCTCTGCAGGAGAGGGGCTGATTGGAAGCCTGCTCACCATCGTTCATTCCTCCTGCTGTTTTGAAAGGTTCTGATATGAGGGAAAATATTCTCTCTGGGGAGCCCTTGCCCTTTCATGATTTGCCAGACACCTCCTCAGCAAGGTACCCAAAGCACACGCAGCTGATTGAAATTCAAAAAGAAAGCAGATCTAAATGAAGGGTCGAAGTGAAAAGACTGTGTTTATTGTTGCTCTCTGCCATCCCTGGCAATCTTCACCAGAGGAATTTCCACACCGTGCTGACTGCCTGCCAGGCTGACTGGGGAAAGGCTTCTCACAGGAGCGGCAGGCACATCTGTTTAAAGGAGAAAATGTCCGTGGTGGTGAATTGAAGTTGTTTGATGCTCTTTGGGGAGACTGTCCTAAATAATCTTGGATGCATACCTCCTAATAACCTTTGTTCTACCTGAGTATGGCCCACATGTTTTTTTAATCAAAGAAGTAAGAAAATGGAGGTTGGAACTGCAGTGCAGTCCAGCCCTTCATTTATATGTGAAAGTGAGGCAGAGTAAAGGCCTGAGCAGCATGTGGTCGCAAGGGTGTACGAGTAACAGACAGAACCCAGTACCCACACCTACCCCACTGTGGAAGCAGCAGGATGTTAGCTAGAGCCTCAAGAACTCCATGTCCTCAGGTGTGGAGGATCCATTATCCAGTTTTGCACAAATTAAATCCGGCATGCATTTGCTGAGCACTAATCATGACCCCTGACTGTTTACTACACTTTGGATAGCAAAAGGTGAAGAAACAATGACACAAACAAAAGGAAAGCCAAGCTGACCTGCCCTCAGAACACCACAGTATGCGCAGAGATGAGAGCTTTAAAGTTAGCAATTTTATCCATCCTGGAAATCCAGGACACCAACAGACATGTCAGCGCACACTGAACAGGAAATACCTGAGAGCTCCACATCCCCCATCTTCACAACGGGTTGAAGAGCGTTCTATAGAATTTCATACCCGCCCAGAACCCCGGATTGTGATCTTATCTGGAACTTGAGTTTTGGTGAAAATAACTGGTTAAAATGACATCATATTGGGGTTCATATCAGTCTTTAAATCAATAACAAATGTCATTATAAAAAGTCACGCCAAGGCACTGACAAGAGAAGGTTATATAAAAACAGAGGCAAGTTTTGGAATATCAGAACTAGAAGAAACAGCAAGAGGTGTAGGCAATTCCCCAAAATCAAGAGACAAGGATGTGCTAGATCTGGCCCTGTGTACGTTAGTGGAAGAACAATTCCACCTACACCTTAATTTTTCACTCCCAGCCTCCAGGATAGTGTCAGAATATATTTCCTTTATTTTAAACCATGTAGTTTATGGCATCTTTTTACTTCATTCCTAGAAGGTTAAGGCAGTCTTCAAGTTAAAAGGCTTAGTTTCTTCCTACCCAGTATAGGGAGCTGTTGAAGAGCAGATTGCCTTCAATGTAAGGCTGATTCATATTTCTTTGTCAGCCACCTGCACTTTTTCCAACATATGAACTGACCTCAAAATATCTGTGTTGTGAAACTGTTGTACAAAATGACCAAGCTCATATTCATGCAGAAGAGAGGCCAGGAAAATTATTAAGGGAAGCTACTAGACAAGGTGATTTGGGATTCCCCTATGAATATTATAAATATGTTTTATTACCATTGGTTAATAATGAAGCTCCTTTGGCCTATAGCATGGCAGAATATAGCCAGGCCAGAAGAGATATAAAGAGAGAGTAAGTGGAGTCAGAGAGATGCCATGCAACTGCCAAAGAAGAAGGACCTGGAACCTTTCTGGTAAGCCACAACCTTGTGCTGATACGCAGATTAATAGAAATGGGTTAATTTAAGATTTAAGAGTTAGTTAATAAGAAACTTGAGCTAATAGGTTGTAATTAATATTGTTTCAGTGTGATTATTTGGGTCTGAGTATTTGGGAAACAAATGAGCAGTCTCTACCTACAACAAGGTGGTCCATAAGACAGTTCTTAGAGGATGACAAGGGATTAACTTATTGGTAGTGAGAGAAAAGTCAATGTAAGTGGGACAAGAATGGCAAAGGAACTTTGTCACTGGAACTGAAAATAAGGAGTGTATACTTCTGTATGTGCTATTGTGTGTGTACATGCATGGAAGCGTGTAAACGTACATGTGAGAGATATCAATAAGTATTTTCTGAAGGCTTAAGGAGTAAGGATAAGAAATCGCAGTTTAAGATTATGGTGGTTGAAATAAAAATGGCCCTCATAGGCTCAGAGGGAGTGGCACTATTAGGAGGTGTGGCCTTGTTGGGGTAAGTGTGGTGTTGGTAGAAGAAGTGCATCACTAGGGAGTGGATTTTGAGGTCTCAGAAGCTCAAGCCAGATCTAGTGGCTCACAGTCTCTTCTTGCTATCTGCGGATCAAGATGTAGAACTCTCAGCTACCTCCCAGCACCATGTCTGGCTGCTTGCCACCTTGCTTCCCACCATGATGATAATGGATTAAACCTCTGAACTGTTAGCCAGCCCCAATGAAATGTTTTCCTATATAAGAATTGTCATGGTCATGGTGTTCCTTCACAGAAACAAAACCCTAACTAAGACCGAGGTATACAGTATATCATAGTGGAGAAGTAACGGTCTCAGGAGTTTGAGGCATTAGGTCACAGTCTAAGTATAGTCAGGAAGCAGAAAGAAATAAATGCAGGTACTCATGGATTTTCTCTGTTTTGTGCTGTCAGGCACCTAAGTATGTGCATGGATCAGGGTAGTTCTTCCCACTTCAGTTAACTTAATCTAGACATCTTAATCTAGACATCCATCCAGACATTCCCAGAGGCTGCCTTAATCTAGAAAATCTCTCACAAGCATTACTAGATGTGTGTCTCCTAGGCAGTTCAGGACATGGCAGCCTGTAGGCAGTCATGGTGCTGGAGAAAGAGCTGAGAAAGGTGAAGGAGCTAAATCTTGATTCCATAGGCAACAGGAAGTGGTCTGAGATACTGGATGTAGCTTGAGCATATAAGAACCTCAAAGCTCGCCTCCACAGTGACAAAGTTCCTCCAAAAAGGCCATACATACTCCAACAGACACACTTCCCATTAGTGCCATTTCTTATGAGCTTAGTCAGTTGTGTATATGATAACAGTCTACCCTATCTCTGTTGTGGGGAAATTTGCTATTGCACAAACTTAGTTGTCTTCGGAACAAGTACAAAGAGTTTGTAAGTCATGTCTTCAGATACTCAGTGTTGATTTTTTCATTTAAGAGTCTTAGGTGATCAACTCAGTGGTAACCAAGAAAGCATGTGAATGTCGTTCCCAGCATCTGAGCATAGGAGGGTGATGTGAGGCTAGGGAGCTGAGTCACATTCCTTTATAGAGCATGTGAGTATGACTCCTTGTTGGGCCATGGTCAAGAGTTTGGTGTGATGTACCTACAGAAAACTTTCACTGGTGCAGCTCTTGACTAGGCCTGGGCATGGAGAAGTGGCATGGGCAAGGGTCATTGGTGATTCACCTGGATAACTTGCCTAGATAAGATTCCTGTCTGGACCTGGGCAAGGAGCAGGGTGCAGGTAATGATCTGAACATGTGTATGTATATACAATATCCTTATTTCATTTTTGTCTCCTGTTCATTTTGTCTTTTTGCTTCTTTCAGCTCAGTCTTTATTTTTCCTTCTAACTCATAAGTTAAATGTGTACTTTTTGACATTTAATATTTGCAATACATAGATTTAAGGCAATATATTTTCCTCTATCTTTTAAATTGCATTACTTAAGCTTTAATGTGTAATCCTTTTATCATCATTCACTTCTAAGTTCCCATTATGATTGCTAATTTAGCTCATGAATTATTAGTTGTGCTTTTTCAATCTCTAACATATGTTTTGTTTGATTTTTTGCATGATATCACTCAAATAAGATAGTAGCGGTCTATCCACATTTGTGGTAATAAAGCAGAAGGCCCACTGAAAATTGTCCTGTAACAAATACACCCAGTTTATCCTTTAGAAAACAAAAGAACAAACGAAATGACTTGATTTCATATACTGGGTGTACAGCTGCATAGAAAGGTTTTATTTACTGCTAAAGTTAATTCTTTCATGGGCATACGGCATTTCATTCAGCCTACATGTAGTTACATCTGACTGGACTGTAGCTGATGCTCAGTTTGCACTTTATTGGGTAACCATCAACCATACAGTTGTGTGGTTGGCCAGGAGAGGATACCCAGGGAGGTTAGAGAAGCAAGACATGCTTGGGTTGGGGAATGGTGGGTCTAGAATGTCTGCAAAGGCACAGTGCTCTGGAGGAATGGCTAGCAATGAGTCAGAGAATGGAGTCTAGTCTCCCAGCAAGAGGACTAGATTGAGCACAAGTGTGGAGAGGGGCAGAATAAGGGACTTCATTCGAATGCAAGAATGCAAGTGTGGTAGTTTGAAAGAAGATGATCCCAAAGGGAGTGGCACTATTAGGATGTGTGCCCTTGTTGGAGGAAGTGTGTCACTCTGGGCAGCAGGCTTTGGATTTCTTTTGCTCAGGCTTCCCTTGGTGTGAATGCCAGTTCTTTTCCTGTTGCCTGCAAGATGTAGGACTCTCAGCTCCAGCACCGTGTCTGCCTACATGCTGCCATGTTCCCCATCATGATGATAATGGACTAAACCTCTGAAACTGTGAGTCACCCATGTGAAATGTTTTTCCTTTATAAGAGTTGCTATGGTCATGATATCCTTTCACAGCAATAGAAAATCCTAAGATAGCAAACTTGGAGCCATTCCTGAGTAGTGTCCAGAAATCAAGCCAGGGATGGTTTATAAGGGGCTCTTCACTTCTTCCCTCTGTCCTCCAGCTAAGGAAAGGCCCCTGTAAACCCATTGCTATGGCTCAGATACGTTCAGGGGGAACACAGAAGGCAGCAGACAGCGATAGCATTCACACCATGTGTCTGGTAATGTCCTGAGAGTTTTGGTGCACCTTATTCCACTTCACTCCCCAAGGATATGGGGTCAGCTGGCCTGCTTCTCATTGCAGATATGGAAAGTGAGTGTCAGGTTGCTAATAATACCTGCCTGAGGTCTCTGCTTAGTTGAATACAGCAAAGAATAGTCTAGTTTTCTGGAGAAATTATCCCCCCAGATTCATATGACTAATCCTCCATGTGCTCATGTTAAGAGATGGAGCCTTTGGGAGACAATTAGGTGTAGATGACATGGTGTGTGTTTGGGGGACACTCATGATGGGATTAGTACCCTAAAGGAAGGAAAACAGAGAACCCAGCCCCTTCATCATATAACTTGATGGCAGCCTTCAATAGTTCAGAAAGAGTGTCTTTGTGTGAACCTGAATCAACCAGCACTTTAATATTAGAATTCCCAGCCTCTAGAAGTGTGAGAAATAAATTCCTGCGGTTTAAATCTGCCAGTCTATGGTAGGTCGTTATGACACCCTGTGCTAACATGTATTTACACCTAGAAAGTAACTGAGATAGGATTTGATTCCTCAGGTCCCAACACAGTAGAACCCATGCCCTCCCTCCTTGTCTCTCTAAAAATCGGAGTCCGGGTTTGTCTTGTGGGCCTCCCAAAGGCAGTAATGTGAGTTACAAGCATCCGTCAGCATTACCACAAGCTGGGCAGCAGTTGCACACCCACAACAAGATCTCATAGGGAAGGTAAGCCGCGGCTATGGTCAACACTAACAATTGTACCAGGGATTTTTAAACTAGAAGTAGCAATATTCAGCTAAACATGACCTAAACAGTAAAAATTTTTGCTTTTCCTGGTAAGTAGATGTCCAGAAGTGGTAATTTATTATCATCACTGGTTCAGTCAGCGTTGACAAAGCCCAAGGAAAGAAGCACTTGGTTCTGAGATGAAAATGCTCCCCCTGCCACACCAAGGGCAGAAATGGGTGCTTAAAGTTTCTTTTTTCTTTATTTCTTTCTTTTTTCTTTTTTCTTTTTTTTTTTTTTTTGGTTTTTTGAGACAGGGTTTCTCTGTGGCTTTGGAGCCTGCGCTGGAACTAGCTCTTGTAGACCAGGCTGGTCTCGAACTCATAAAGATTCGCCTGCCTCTGCCTCCCGAGTGCTGGGATTAAAGGCATGCGCCACCACCGCCCAGCAGAGTTTCTTAAAAAAACAAAAAAACAAAAACCCCTCCATTTTATATCATAAAATGGAGAGGAATAATTTCTAAACCTCTGCCCAAAATTCAAGATATTTTTTTCTGTGCCTCATTGGCTCAAACCATCTTTGTTGCCCAGGCAAGCTGCAGAGTAAGGACCTAGAATTTTCCACACATCAGAAGCTGGATATTCTAGGGATCATGGAGAAGTTGACACATTGCTTCAGAAATCAGCGTGTCTAGTATAGGAGTTCAGTTTACTATCTGCTGATTCGCAAACATCTATGATTACTTTAGAGAACAATTAACTTATTAAAGGAATGAAAGTTGGCGGAATAGTTTTTAAAACTGAGCCAGTCATTTGTATCAGTTTACTAAGGAATATTACTGAGAATCTACTTCATGTCAAGCTATGTACTGTTGACACAGAGATGATATAGATGATGATGATGTTGGTAATGATGATGATTATGATGATGATGATAATGTAATGATGATGGTAATGGTGATGTTGATAGTAATTGTGTGTTGGTGACTATGATGATGGCTATAATGGTGATGATGATAATAGTGGTGATAATGATGATAATGGAGATGGTGGTGATGTTGATGATGATGGTGGTGGTGATGGTATTTGTGCTGCTGGTGACAACAATGATGATGATAATGGTGGTGGTGACAATGATGGACTCTTTTGTGGTAGGAAAAAAAGCTATCTCTGACAGCGATTATATCTCTTTACCAATAGGGGTGACAGTGCAGTGGTTATTGTAAAGAATTTACTAAGCATCTCAGTCTCCCAGAAAATGCAGGACTGATCTCAGGTACAAAATGAGTCAAAGCAAACAGCATGATGTCAAAGCATTATTGTCAGCATCTTCCCATCAAAACAGAGCAATAGAAGTTAGTATACACTTACAAAGGGAAGAGTTTGAGGAGATACTGTATCTGGAGAAAGCGAGAGTTAGCAGTGGGTGTAGAAGAATAGAACATCTACTGAGGAAAATTGCAGGTACCTAGTGAAGCTGGTCAAGGAGGGAGCCCTTGTGTGCTGCAGGTGGTGGAGTCATGGGGACAGGTCTAACCAAGGCCATCAAAGTTCACATCGTGCCACTGTATACCCTGGATGCTGCACATGGAGCAATAGTGTTTGATGTTCCCTGCTGCTGGGTTTTGGTCTTACTCTTGGGCAGTCTTTCTCTATTGACATCTCGTTCTTCTTTGGGACATGAATGTTTATTCTGAGCCATTGTACATTGGAAGCCCATAAATTTCTTTTTAATTTCACAGGGATTTTTAGCCAGTAGACTGCCTTTGAATTTCAGGACTTCGAACTCCAGACTTCTGAATGAGCACTGCGTGTTAAGGCCACAGGACCATTTGACATTAAACTAAGTGCATGAGTCTTTGGAGCTAGGATTGTAAAATAATGACTTGGATCTGAAAGTTTCTGACAGGTTCCTGGTTTGAGAACTTTGTCATAGATTGTGGAGCTGCTTTGAAGGCTGTGGAACCTTTAGGAGATATGATCCTGCTGGCAGTGGTAGCTCGCTAAGGATGGGCTTTTGAGGGTTATGTCTGCCTCCACTTTGGGCTACAGTCTGCCTCTTGGTCTGCCATGATGTGAATAGACATAAGCCTCACACTCCTCAGACCAGACACAGAGCCACTTTTACCTGCTGCTCTCACCACGTGAGATGAAATCTTCCTGAAACCTTGAACCAAAATTGTTTTCTGGATTTGTTTCTTATTTATTTATTTATTTATTTATATTTATTTCTTCTTATATATTATGCCCCATCCACATGTTCCCTTCCCTCTTATCCTCCCAGTCACCCCATCACCTCCCCTTTTCCCCAGATCCACTCCTCTTCTGTTTCCCTTCAGAAAAGAAGCATGGTCATGGTGTCTTATCACAGCAAGAGACCCTAACTAGGACAGGGGACTCTAACAGGTTCTATTACAGCCCCTGACCAAATGCCCGTCGCCCTCTAGATTCCTTTGAGGAAGACTAGTACTTACTTTGATTTTAAGCCAAAGGATTTTGCTGCCTCTTTCTCTGTCAATATTTAGCTTCATAGATAAGAGTGATAGGTAGGGGGTATTACTCAGTAAAATGAGGTTATCAACACTAAGTGACATTTCCTACGAAGAACTCACACTTCATGCAATGTGAAAAATGTAACTGCATTACCTCAGAAATGCCCAGGACTTAAGTCTGCCCTTGCCAAAAAAGGAGGAAATTTTTGCTGAATTTTTAATATCTATGCCCTTTTAAATAGATATAAACATTTTATTTGTTTTTATCATCACCTTTGAAGTCCCAAAAGACTGATGCCCCTTCTTATACTTTATTAGGATTTCCATGTGTAATGAAATACAATTTAATTTTTTATCTTGAAATCCATTCTATTTCTCCTAGACTTTTGTATCCTTAAAAGTTTGCAGACATTTTTTGTCATTAATGTGCTTGCAGAGTGCACACAGTTACAAATACAGACACAGAAGCTAACATCAGCTTCAAAATTCATCCTATTCTTTCAGCCAATGGCAAAGGATTGTGATTTTTAAGAAACATGATTTTGGTGTATTTAATTCTTAAATGCCATTTACACATTAAAAATAATTAGCCAAGGGCTTGGAAGATAGCTCAGTGGTCAAAGCACTTGCCACGCAAGTGTAAGTTTGGTGGCCTGCATGTAGCTCCAGTTTCAGAAGACTGAGACAGGGAGTACACAATGTACACTCTCTCACACACACATATGCAAACCTACACACGCATGAAAATGGGAAAATGACCGGCCTCCATGAATTTCTCTGTCTTCATACATCTTGGATTATACATGAGGCTATTGTGTATTTTTTCAGTGACAAGAATGGATGGAGAAGATGATGTGGGTTTGTTAGCCGGGCTAGAATACAAGGAGCTCAGGTAATCTCACTAAGCCAGTAAAGTCCTTGTCAGTCTTTACTTACATACAGAAAACTGGATGAGTGTAATATTTTATGAATCATGTGGGATAGTCCAAGGAATTGCAACGTGGCAGGGAAGCCCTTGGGTAGCTGATTGGTGTGGGGCTAAAGCTGGACCTTTGCTGGATGAGTTGGGTGAAGGATACATGTAGAGATGGATATATTTAGGAGTGAATTCAGGCAATACAGAGGAAAGGGGCAGAATGGAGGGAGGTATGGATGGATGGATGGACGGAGGGAGGGAGAAAATCATAGATGGAGTGAGAAGGGGGGGTGTAGAGGCAGAGGGAGGGAGGAGGTTCTCTAAGAAAGGACCAGTGCTTCATGAAGAAATGTAGGTTTGGAGTGTTGGTAGATGTATTTTGCTCTTCTCTGTAACCATAGTAAACTTCCTCTTACGTCATAACTTTTAAAAGAAGTCAACATTTCCCTTCTGGACCCTGAGCTAATTTCTGATGTGGGTTAGGAGGAGAAAGGTGTGTGTGTGTGTGTGTGTGTGTGTGTGTGTGTGTGTGTGTGTGTGTGCATTAATGTATGTTGTCAATGAAAATTTCTGGGAATCACTGACAGCAGCACTGGGATTTGTCTCTACTGCATGTACTGGCTTTTTGGGATCCTATTCTTTTTGGATGTAAGCCTTGCTCAACCTAGAGGTAGTAGGGAGGGCCTTGGACTTTCCACAGGGCAAGGTGCATGGCCTTCTCTTAAGATGGAGGAGGAGTGGGGTTGAAGCATCTCCGGAGTGAGTGGAAGGAGGGGAGGGAATGGGAATTTGGATTGGTATTTTTTAAGTAATAAAATAATAATAATAATTAAAAATAGTTCAAGTTAACTATATTTGTCCTACATTATTTCCATTGACACTAAATTAACTTTCAATAGTATAGGTACTTTCCATTATTATATTTATATATAATGGATATTTTGCTACAGTATTTCAATACATACCAAGTGAAAATTTTAAAAAAACAAAAAGAAAGAAAAAGAAAAGAGAAGTAAATTTCTGGGAAATTAGCAGAGACTGATTTTCTGGTTAGAATTGCAGTGATGTGGAGAGATTGCAGACCCAGAGGCTAATTAGCTCATCTTGAACTAGATTTAGCTCCATAGATAGCCATTCATCTCTGTGAATGATAGATTAAAAAACAAACAAACAAATAAAAAAATCCTTTTGGAATTCTCTTACCTCAGCAGAGCACTAACTTCTGTCAACCCCATAGCTAAGACCATCGCCAGCATCTGAGGCCTTCAGAAAATCTTCCCCACCTTGCTTTACCTCCGCTCTGATGTACCCACCAATATATTTTAAACTTACCTGGTTTTATACTGTCTTCAGTCTATAAAACTATACAATGTTGCAAAACTCATGTTGAAACATGAAATTTAAGGTAATCTAAATCTGTGTTTCTGGACCACTGTCACTCAAGATTGGCTCCAGAATAAGCTGTCTCCAGCTATCTGGAGCACCATTGGTATATGCATGTGTTTGTAAACACACATGTGTGTATATGTCTGCATGAGTGTATCATTTGTGTGTGTGTGAATGTGGTTTGTGCATGTGTGTGTGCATGTGTGTGTATATATGTTTCTGTGTGTGTGTGTGCTCCTGCTTCTGTTTCAATGCTCACACTGTGAAAAAGACTTAAGAATGGGATACAAGGAGGGGGTTCAGCTCTACCTAGGCTGCAGCATTTAACCAAATTCAGAGACCTTTAGAACAGCTCAGGATGGAGGTGGGCAGTTGTCTGTCACATGATTTTCTCATTCTGCTGTGTTCATTCCTAAGAACTCAGTGTCTGAAACCAACCTGGCCCTGGTTGACACACTAAAATCCCTACTAGGTTGGTGTAAGAGTTGGGGAGCAGAAGGTACTATAAAGGTTATGGGGTTGAGTATATAGCTGAGGCCAATGAGGTCTTTGTAACATGAAGGGCCTGCTTTGTTGGGGTTTCTGTCCTGCTCAGTTCCCACAGCTGGCAAGTCCCAACGAAAAACATACAGGGAGTCTATATTAATGATAAACTGATTGGCCCATTAGCTCAGGCTTTGTATTAGCTCTTATAATGTATATTAATGCAGTATCCTTATCTATGTTAGCCACATGGCTAGATACCTTTTTCAGCGGGGCAGGTCACATCTTGATTTTCCATGGTCTGGGAAGGACTGGATAGGAATGGGTTTCCTCCTTCCCAGCATTCTCCTGTTCTCATTGCCCCACCTTTACTTCCTGTCTGGTTGTCCCACCTATACTTCCTGCCTGGCCAATCTGTTTATTTAAAACATAATTGACAGAATACAGACAATTCTCCCGCACCAGGTCTTTGCCCAAGCAATCCAAAAATCTGACTTTAAGTCCTAGAACCCATATGAAACCCAGGTATGGTGTGCATGCTTACATGGCCAGTGCTGGGAAAGTGTAGATGGGAATCCCTCTGGGGCTCACACATCAGATAGCCGAGCCTAATCTTCAAGTCCCACATCCCAGTGAGAGGTCCTGTCTCAAAATGCCTTCATCTGTGGGCTAAAGTAAAAGGGAGCATAAATTTGGATAGATAGGAGGGGATAGATATGTGAGGATCTGGAGGAAGACATGAACATGATCAAAACATGTTATACAAAAAAAGGAAGATCTTGAAAA
Organism: Dicrostonyx torquatus; assembly: GCA_028555095.1. NCBI lineage: Eukaryota > Metazoa > Chordata > Mammalia > Rodentia > Cricetidae > Dicrostonyx > Dicrostonyx torquatus. Next base: position 2,559,422 of record JAQHUG010000120.1, read on the forward strand.
ACTAATTTCAAAAAAGATGAATTGCTCCTGAGGAAGGACACTCAAGGTTGGCTTATGGCCTTCACATGCACGAGTACCCCCTTACACACATTTGCACCTGCTTACACACACTTGTGTACACATGAATAACTGCACAAACATTTTTTGAAAAACAATTTGGACAACTATTCCTAATGTTTCATTAACATTTCAAGACGCATCACTAAAATCAGGAAAACACAAAGGACATCTTCACATCGTAAGTGGAGGATAATGGATGGTGCACAATTGAGACATGCTTAACATTTCTTATGCCCAAGTAATTTTGAAAGCTCTTTGCTCCTTGCTGCTTATAGAAGATGAAAGAACATCCATAAAATGCAGGTCAAAATATCGCAGCTTGGAAAAGCAATTAAAACATCCCTCTATTGCTTTCTGCAGTCACCTCCTTAAAATTTATGCAGTGGGGCCATCTTCTCGTGCCCCTAATAAAAACAACGCAAACTCACCCATAGCTTTTTAAGTCATTTAAGTTCCAGCATTGTTTTGCTTTAGTACCCTAGTGCCTGCTCAAAGACCTTATCACAAACTAAAGGATTTTATAGCAAGTCATCTTCATTCTTTTGCAGGACCCTGTGGTGGGGAAAAGGTGGGGCCTCTGTGGTTGGTTTCAGTGTATCTGTCCTGGGCTTCAACCATTCCATTTATGTCAGCTTCTTTTCACCTCTCTCCCTCTGGGGCTTGAAGGGGTAAGAGGACAAGTAAGAGTGGGAAGATCTTTGGTTGGCACCCCAGGCCTTGGCAGAATCATTGGCATGCCTGGATACTCCAGACATCCTGTTTCTATACATTCTCAGAAAGTGTCTCATCCCAGTTAGAAGCAACTGGGGTGAGATGCCTCCCTTTCTTCCTTCCTTAGCTACTAGAATTCTGATTGTTTTTTAATAATGAGATCTCACTACAACTCATATTATTAATTTCAATATGCCGGCTCTGAATCCCTCTCAATTGAAAAGGTCGCACACTGCCTCACTGGCTTCTGGAAAATGTTGCTATGGTCCTTTGCTCCAAGAAACCCCAGGTCTCCAGGCAGTAGCATTCCTTGGGTTCTATTCTGAAATCCATGGTCACCCACCTCCTCTGTGTGCTTCCTTGGTTAGGAGTTGATCTCAATGCAGGAAATACTTCATGGAGCTTTGGGGTGACACACTGAGGCCTTTCTCCCGAAACCAGACGTGACACAGGATGCCCTTTTGCAGAAATTGCTGCAAGTTTCCTCTCGCCATCACTTTAACTTTCTTTGCAACTGCAGTACAGATGAGGCTCCCTGGACAGGCTCCCTGACATTTCCTTCTGAGTTATACCACTGGGGATCTGGATTTGAATTCCTCATGTGTCGCCTCCTGGTACTTGCCAGGCCTTAAATTTAACATCCTGCTATGAATTTGCTTCAAGATATCTTGTGTGCCAAGAGGAGATTCTCTTTCTCTTTCTCTCTCTCTCTCTCACTCTCGCTCTCACTCTCTCTCTCTTCCTGCTCATCCAAATGTTCTGTTCCTTTATGACTCTGTGACTCAGTAGCTGAGATGCATTCTCGAAGTCACAGAGGGAATGACTCACCCCTGTTTTGCACCGCCTCTAAAGCTCTCACTGAGTAAAGAATTCCAGAAGGGAGAAGGACGGAATTTTGTATCGCTCAGGTAAGGTGGTAGCTACACCAAAGAAAAACCACCTGAAAAATGAAGACAAGACATCTGGTACTGAAGATGTCTCATGCTACAGAAAACATCACTTAATATTCACAACAGCCATGCTCATCCCCAAGATAGCACTGTCTCTTCAGATTCTGCTTAGCTATTTCTTCATCGAGAAAGCCTCCTTGACCATAGACCACAGTATGACTGTGCTCTATTCTCTCAGAGCAAATTGTAGTTGAGTATTTATCACCCCAGGTAGTAATTGTCTACTCACTTCTCTACTTCTTCATTTATTATCTAAATGAAAACAGGGCCCATGAGTGACTGCATTATCACTTATCCTAAATGCCTGGTGCTATCATAGATGCTTAATAAATACTGTGCTTCTGTGTTAGTTAGGATAGGCTAGGTTACCCTGGAGCAACAAATAACCCCCAAATCTAGAGGTCTGGCATAGGCCACACTGAGGGCTTCCTCATGCTAGGCTCCAGAGACTCACCAAGGCAGCTTTCCTTCAGACAGTGACTCAGGCACCAGGCTGTTTAGATTTAGTTCCTAACTCCATTTCCAAGAGTCATTCTAGGGCTTAGTGGGGAACATTGACTGCTCTCCCGTAGAATCCTGGTTTGATTCTGGGCACCCATGTGGCAGTTCACAACTATCCGTGACTCATGCATGTTGTGCTCAGACATACATGCAGGTAAAGCACCAACCAATACACATAACCAATCAGCAAGACAAATCAATAAAAAATTTAAAAATAAAAGTTTTATATTAGAGAAAAGGTAATGGTGGGAGGGTGGGCACCTGTTATCCTCTGCTTTAGTGTGGGAACCTGCAAGTCACTTCTGTGGCCCATAAGCCCAGAGTGCTCATGTGAACTTGTGTCATGGTGAAGGGTTTTAGGGTGCTGTGAAGGAAGCTGATCACCCTAGTCTCAAAATCTCCATTTAATCTCTTCATGCTGAGATGTTAGTAGGCTGAACCCTGAGGTGAGCAGGATGAAGGAGGAGGCTGCACATAGGAAATGTGGTACCACACCAAGTCCATCCTTGTTCATCAAAATAAGCTCCCATCTATCTGTTGGAGGCTGTATGGTCCCTTGATCTATTATTAATGCTCCTAGCAAAAACTTCATCAAGGAATTGAGTAACCATGTGACAGAGCTGGGATTTGGACTTGGCATTTGTTCCCATGTGGGGTGTTCAAACCTGTGCATGAAAAAGGTTGGGAAAGCAGGAAGAGGAACATTGAATTGCTAAAGCCTATATTCTCTTAATCTGGTGTAGGAGGTGCTTTTGCGTTTTGTATTTTTTTTATTGGTTGAATAAAGAAAACTGCCTTGGCCTCTTGATAGGGCAGAAATCAGGTAGGCAGAGTAGACAGGATGGAATGCTGGGAGGAAGGGAAGTGTGGCAGATGCCATGCTTCTCTGGCCAAAGATGGATGCTGGTTAGACTCCTGCCAGTAAGCCACATTCTCGTGGTGAATATACAGATGAATAGAAATTGGTTAGTATAAGATGTGAGAGTTGGCCAAGAAGAGGCTAGATATAATGGGCCAGGCAGTGTATTAAATGAATATAGTATCTATGTAATTATTTTGGGTATAAGCTAGCCAGGACCAAAAGCAGGCCCGCGGCTGGGAGCTGGGCAGAAGGATACAACCTGCTCCTCCTCATGCAACATTAATCAAATTTAACAAACCATAGCATAGTAAGATCACATTTTCAGCATTTTGCTACTTTCTTTCCTTAGCCCAGACCTGGGCAATGAAGAGCTAATAGAAGGCACATTTTTAAAAAATATTTACTTTTGGCAACTCTGTTGAGTGTTTGTAATGCTCAGCTGGGCTGAGACACAGAAGGGTTTGCAAATAGGATATGACAAGTCCTAGCACTCGAGGTGCTCAGCATCTGGAGGGCAGTAGACAGGGTTTAAACAGGTCCTTCAGTCCACTGCATCACAATGGTCTTTCTGAGGGAGCAGTCTGCGTAATGTGAGCCTGAAATTGGGGAAGAGATTGGGGTTCAGAAGTAAGAACTGTTATTGTTTTAATTCTAGTTTGTTTTTGTTATTTGCCTGTTTGTTTGTTTTCTAAAGACAAAGAAAGAAAGGGTATGGATGGAGATGTGAGGAGGATCTGGAAGGAAATGGAAAATGGGGATTGTGGTCAAACTATACTATATAAAAATTTTTATTATATATACACACATATATACCTATAAATACATACTTCATTCATTTCTCATCCCTATGACAAAAATACCCAAGGAAATCAACTTAAAAGAGGAGGGTTTGTTTTAGCTCATGGTTTCAAAGGTCTCAGTCTGCTGCTCCCCAACTCCACTGTTCTTGGGCCTGTCGTGAGGAAATGCATTTTAATGGGATGACATGAAAAAAGCAAAGCTACTCACTTCGTGCAACCAGGAAGCAGGAAGGGTGGTATAAAGAAAAATATAGTCCCTAATTATGTGGCCCCTTCAACTTAGTCTTCCCTCCTAAGCTTTATCTCCTCCCAAGAGCATATCAAATTATGACCCCCCACTCTCATCCTATTTCAACCATTCATGATCCAATCACTTCCTGAAAGTCCATGAACTGAAAATCAGGCCTCTAGCGCGTGGCCTGCAGTGGATATATTAGATCCAAAATATAGCAAGGACTGTTTGAGCCCGAGGATTTCTAAGCTCATTTCTAAATGGTTCCTGAACTATCTGATGCAACAAAGAAGAGAGCCAGAGAATTAACACCACAGAAATGCATTTTGTGTCAAGAGAGCTGGCCTTTATTGTGATGCAAGAAAGAAAAACTGGGCTCTCGGTCACCTTGACCACAGTTGCTCCTCTGCCACCAGGCTGAGACATCAGGCAAAAAAAAAAAAAACGCCTTTTGCTCTTCAAGTCTTTCCTTAAGCTCTCAGAAACATGATGGTAGCAAGGCAGCATGTCTTTTCTTCTTGCAGGAAACGAGACTGAGTTTCACGGATGTAAAGAAGGGACGCTCTGATTTGAGCATGGCAACCACCCCGGGATGTGGCTTATCCTCACTACCCACATTTCACACCCACTCCACACGCCGGGAAGACTACCTCCCCATGCTTGCAGGGCTGGTTGGGCCCAAAGCAGGTGTTCCTATCATGCTGGTCTTCTTCCAGGCAGAGTGCCCTTCCACTTCTGCTCACACGTCGGAGTGCAGAGATGTGGGTGTGAGTTCCTGAAAACATCACCTTCACCAGAGTGAAGACTCCACATGCTTTGAAAATGTGTAAAACACATTGCCTCCAATCATTTCTCCGAGCAGTGAGCCATTTCACAAGTGCAGCGCCATAGGGGAGGCTATCAGCCTTTGCATTCTGTGCTTTTGAGGAGCTGAGAATTTTTCTTCCTTTTCAAAGTAATTAATATTCCATCACGGAGGCATAATTTAGCAAGCCTACGGAAATGAAGTTTTTATCTGATGAAAATGAAGAGCTCTCATTTAGCCTGACTTTCATTGTTGGGGAAAGTATCCCATGACCCCCTGAGTCCTGAATCACCCCAAAGTCTGGAGTCAAAAATATCTTATGTTATCAGTATCTCCAATTATTTCTTATTCAAATATTAAATTTGGAAGGTTGTGAGCAGAGCAGCACTGATCTAGTGTTCCAATATAGAAAATCTTCATGGAGTTAGGGGTCACCAGTTCATACGCTGGGTATTAGATGGGTAGCAGCTGATTTTTATTTTCCTAGAACTCTAATGCAGTTAGAAGAACTTGTTTCCCTTCTATTGCATCTTAGGATCTTTATTTTCAATCTCCCTGCCAATCATTTCCCTACCTCTACCCTTACCACTTCCTCCATACTACCCTCCTCCTGGTCTAGCCTCCAGTTTCACATGGAAAATCGTGACTACATGGTGCAGCTAGGTCATTCATCAGAAGCCAAAACTGTTCTGTCATTACCCGTGAGGACTTTCGTGTGCTCTACCATCCACAGGAGGAAGTAGGATCTGCTTGCCCAGGCTTACAAGGCCCTTCATATTTTACACTGTAGAAGTATCACCCAGCACATGTTCCCCATTGTGACTTAGACGCCGTCATCTGGCATATATGTGTCAATGCTGGCATCTCTGGCTGAGGTTGGTGTCCTTTCCTCACTCAGACAGTTCTCCTGGCTGACCCCTGGGCCTGAGCTTAGATAGAACACTAAAGACCTCTGAGAAGTTTAGCCTGAACGCTCAGTACCAAGTAAGCTCAGTTCTGTGTTTTCATGGTCCTCAATACTTCCTCCCTTTTGGCCAATCACCCTAATTTGTGGTTCTCACTAATCTATTCATATCCCTTATGGAAACATCCCGTGAGCTTAGAATCCTTATTATAAAAACACATAATCAGGGCTGGGGAGATGGCTCAGTAGTTAAGAACACTTACTTCTCTTATAGAGGTCTTAGGCTCAATACCCAGTATCCATATTGGACAGCTCACAGTCATGTGTGACTCCATTTTTAGGGGGTCCAGACTCCATCTTCTGGCCTCTCCCAGCATCATGGACATGCACAGGATACACATAAACTCATACAAGTACATACGCACACACACAAAGAGACACGCATACACACACACATTTTAAGACATGTTCCAGGATAAATTTGCATTCCATATTATTTGAATGAACATTCTGTGAATGATAAATGACTTTTCAATGAACAGTGCAAATAAGGAAAGAACAGCTTGGTAGTTTTAGTGATTTTTGCCCAACACACACAGGTTAAGAGTTAAGAGTTTTTCCACACACAAATTGATCCTTCTCTGTGTTTTCAACAGCACAAATTCAGAGCCTTAGGCATACTATGTGTTCAACACATGTCTCCAACTGAGAACCAGTGGAGAAAACTCTGGGTTCAGCTATGAATGTGTAATTTTCTATGGGCAGCAAGCCAAATATGACAGAAGGAAAGCCAGCAGTGCCAGTGACCACGAAGAGGAGGCCACTGTCTCCGTTTTTGTCCTCTCCTCTGCAGTCACCTCAGGAAGGATTGGAGGGAAGTCAAAACAGCTGGATGATCCTATTAACAACCAATAATCTAGGAATGCTGCTAAATTCATTTGAAACTGAACTAGCCATAACTCCCCAAGGGTCCATTAACCTGCAGCTGAAATTAGATTACGTAGAAATAACATTAAATAAAGAGCCACAGTGTTCAGTTAATTGAAAGGCAAACTTGTGAGTGAATGATGAGCTCATTCTCTTTGAAAGGCAGAATATTCCATCACCCTAAGACCCTTGGGGACCAGCCGTGATGGCCCAGATTGAGGTTAACTATAGAGAAAGCACATATTCTACAGGAGTCCTCAAAGCCTCTTTATTGTTCAAAAAGAGCACTTGGGAAAAAAAAAACTTAACATGCTTTGGTATGACAGCCAGGTAATGTAAGTTTAAATCTTGGATTCAGGATCTGCTAACTCTGAGAGCTTAGAGAAGTTATGCATTACCTGTGAGCTTCAGACACACTGATGTATTGACGGGGGAGGGGTGGTTGTAATGTGTCTCCAGACTTGTGAGGAAGAAAGCCACAGGAGTGGATCATTGCAATACAAGAAAGAGGGGAAACAGAGGGGAAGAGCTCTGGAGCATCAAGGAGACCCACTTCACCTGGGCAAGACAGCTAAGGACGGTTTCTTTCTGAGCTGAACTGAGAAGGAAGAGCAGGAGCAACTGGTGAGATGTTCACCTGATAGCACCGACCCTGGAGACCTTTGAGGGTCTCTTTACCCCCAAAATGCAAGGTGGAATTCAGTTTGCTAATCAGAACTCCCTGAAGGTGGGGAGTTGTTCAACCGGACCAACTGTTTCAGTACATTGCTTACAGGGAGGGAGCAGCAGTCTTGAACAGCAGTGGCTGCCTGGGTTTTGTTCCATTAAGTGCAAAGCACACCTCACAAGTGTGAGGCCTGCCCATTGTTATCATCCTCAGCCAGGTCTCTTCACCCAGTGTGCCTCGCAGCCTGCAGCTTCTCCAAAGAAACCCTGTACAAAGATACAAGGAATATCATTTTGAAGGGAGACAAAACTGACTGAAGGAACTTGCCTACTCCATGAGGAAGCTCTCAAGGCTCAGGCCTCTGGAGCCACCCATACACAGACTACTTTCATGACCTCCTCTGAATGCCGTGTTGTCTGATACCTCTAAAAATGCAGGGCTGGAAAGGAGTCCAACAGACTGGGGCCCGGTGGGGGCAGCCCAGCCCTGCACACATCCAGCTTAGCAGGTTTCTGCCTGAGGAGAAACTCTGTCTTCTTCATGAGGCCTGCATTTGCCATTGTTCCCAACAGCCGGCCACACTGTCTGTACATAGAATAGAGAGCGGGAGGGGGAAGCAACATGTTTCACTGAAAAAAGGCTTAGAAAATGAGTGTGACCTTGGATAAGACACTTAGCTTTTCTGACTGAAGCTTGTGACTTACTTATCTGTACCATCAGAATTGTTGAAAGCACTAAGTGGTGGGAGGTGGCAGAAAGAGCTCAGGAGCTTGGCATTTTGACAGATATATAGCATAAGGTCAGTCAATAGTAGATCTCTCTCGCTCTCTCGCTCTCTTGTTCCCCTTTTCCTCCCTTCTCTCCCTTCTTCTCCTTCCTCCATTCTTTTCACCCACTTCATCCCTTCACTCCCTTATCTCTCTTTGATCCTTCCCTTCCTCCCTTCACTCTTTTCTTTCCTTCTTTCCTTCTCTCCTCTATATTCCCTTATTTCACACATCCTTCCTTCCCTCTCTCTCTCCCTCCTCCCTTCTCTCCCTCTTTCTTTCCCTTTTTTCGTCCTTTCTCCCTTCCTTCCCTCTTTCCTTCTTTCTTTTACTCCTAACATGCCTGCAAATTCATTTCCTTATTATTAATCTTCCCACATCCTCTCTCATCATGGCCTCCTGAAGCCAGAGAAGAACCATCAATCATTGTTCTCTTGGGCTCAAAGAGGACCAGACACTCCTGTTCCCTCTCTTCCTGATATCACTGGGTCCTGCGGAGGACGGAGTCTTCTCTCTGCCACTCACAGATGACAGAGGGAAGATGAGAGTTCCCACAGAGGAGTACAATACCTCTGATCCAGAGTCTCTCAGACTGCTCTGTCTGGGAAGGCATCCAGAAGAATTGGGAATTAGACAAGACTTTTTCAAAGGGCAGTGTATTTGTGACCCCTAAAACAATGAAGATGTGAGGGCCGTATGAAGGACCTGAGATCAGATTGTTCTGAAGCACTAGGGACTGAGGCTCCAAGGATAACACATAGTTAGAAAGAAACACTCCCTGCACATGCATGCTGTGCTTCAGTTGATGAAGGCATTCTCTTTATGGCTGGACAGACTGGCTCTCAGATGGCCACAATAATCTCAAAATTACACAGCAGGTATTAAATAAGAAACAGGTCACTTGTCTGGTCTTCTTAGTCTAAGACAGGGCTTTTTCATTATGATGTGCTGCCTTTGTATGGTTGAAAACACCTGGATTTTCTATGGGGACAGATAACTGAAAGGTGTAAGTATAATTTTTATTATTTTGACTTTCACAGTTTGGCTTCAGCCTCTGTCTTATGAAAATTTCCCCTTCTTCTACGATTCTCCACCTGCCATGGGAGCACCACACCACCTATTACCCAAACAAATAGCTAGCTGGTGATCATCTCAAACTCTTATCACTTCCCAGGCTCAGACCAATCAGCGTTTATTTAAAACATGATTGACAGAATACGGACAGTTCTCCCACACCAAGTCCCAGGTGCCCATGCCTCTTCCACCTCCAACAGTGCACTCCATCTAGCATCCGACTTCCGACCTTTCTTCACAGTGAAATGCAGCATCTTGGAGGATTATCTTTGGAAGGATGTGTAGGATCAGTGAGGTGACTTTTTAAGTACTACAAGCAATGCATTCAGCAATCACTGATTTCCTAAAGGAAGCTGCTCTGACTGAGCCAGACATGAATGTGACACACAACCTCTCTAACCCTAAGTAAGTCCCCAGAGGAATACACGGGACCCCTTTACCTCTAGAATACACTGCCATCTCGCCTCCAACCCTGACCTACCTGCCTGCACCACTATTCTGTGTTCACTACATCGCATTGTTTCCCAGCTCGGGCTCAGCCTACTCTCTGCCCCCAGATGTACACCACATGCTGTTTCCAGACACATCTCATTCCTGAAGTCCCTCCAGATGGCTTTGTGTTCTTTTGGTCCCATCTGGAGATGCTTCCTTCTTCCAGCTGTCCTTCCAAGTCCTTTCAGACAGGGTAGGCTAGGACCCAATTCTTCAACCCACCCCATCTTTTCTCTTTGGAGTCCTTAACATGTGTGAATATTTTTTCTTCTAGTGTATATAATACATGCACACACACACACACACACACACACACACACACACACAAAATCAGTGTGAATGAATACCCAAAGCAGGCCCCAGAGAATGCTTCAGTTAGCTATTAATGGGTATGTCCCTGTTGGCTTCTTGAGAAGCATCTTTTTTGATTAATAGAATTATGTAACTGTTGATAGAATCACACTTTGGTTCCAGCTCCCAAATATGAATGGCTCAACCACAAACATTTGTGCCTTAATCATGCTACATGCACAGAAGGACAGACAGACAGATGGAGGGTGGCCCATTCATCTTGGTCACTAATGATGCCAGGTCAACAAAGGCTTCATCTCAATTCAGGCTTCCTTGATCACTCAGGCATGGCAAAGATAATCTACTGCCCACATGTTGGCTCTTAAATCTGCCATCTGGAAGTGACCCACATCATTTATGTTCCCATTTACCTGGATAAAACAGGTGGTATTGCTGGGTCTAACTTCAACAGGGCAAGGAAGAGCAATCTTCCCAAAATTCCACAAAAGAATTGAAATACTGGTGAACAAACAGGAGACCACCCAAACATTGACTCTGCAAAAAACCTGCATTTTTCAACTCATACCCGACAATGACATTCACCAGTGGCTTGGAAACATTTACTTACCTCAGCTGAATGCAGGACTGTCTTCATAGGCACTGAGCAAAGTACGGTTCCTTTTTTGAAGCTACAGCAAACAGAAAATGAGGAGATTCACCAGTTTACCTCAAGGGTATGCCACTATTCCAGATACATCCATAGGCTATGGCCATAGGGAGAGGAAAACTGTTTGTTATGGGACAATACTGAACTTGGCATAGGTCAACTAGGTGGCAGTGGTAGAGTCAAGGAAGAGTTGGCGCTGTCTATGGTCTTGAAGTATTCTCTCGTGCTTGCCTAACATACAAGGGCAGGGTAGATAAATGATCCCAGAGTAGGTGACAAGGGCAAGCTACTTATAAGAATATGGCTCTCTGGCCAACCCTCCTAGCCTGCTCTGTCCAGTTTTCTCTGGAAATGGATTGTTCACACGCCCCAGTTAAAGAGTCTTAAAGCACATGGGAGAGCGGACCAGTAAAGACAGGTGAAAGTGTTTTGCATAAGAAATACAAAAAGATCAGCTTGCTCTAGCAAAGATGAAACTACACTTTAGAGCTATGGGAATTAATTTTTCTCAAAACAGGTCATTGTTTAATGACCAGCCAACTCCATTAGAAGAACAGGAGAAGTATATACTCAAATCCTTGGTATCTGGGAACCTGTGATGAGAGTTTAACGTCATTTAACAAAAATGAATAAAGTGATTTTTAAAAAAAATCACCTAACATAATTGAATAACAAATGGAAAATGTCCTCCTTCACGTCACAACACATATAAAAACAATACCCAGGTGAATAAATGATATGCTTTAAAAGTAAACTTTGGAAAGTATTATAATAAATATTTAGAAGTAGTTTCAGTAACAGGTTGGGAAAATTGTTCCATAGAAAATTTAAGACATTTCATACTGTAATGAAAGACTGACATATTTGATTACGAAATATTTTTTTAAATGCGCTTTTTGTGAGAAATGACATAACAAATTCAAAAGAAACATGACAGAGTAAGAAAAATATTTTAATACATATAATAAATTATGAATAACCAAAATATTCAGAGAGCTTTTTACAATCATTTAAAATCTTCATATACACAAAGGCATAATAAAAATCTTCATGTAAAGATACCAATCAGCAAAAAATATTTTAAAAATACCAATCAACATAAAATATATAAAAGTATAATAAACATCTAAAAAACTATCAATCCCAGGAAACACCAATGACATGTTTATTGTATTTTTAAAATTAAATCGATATAAAATTATTAACGGTCAAAATAAAATTAGCCAGTTAAATCCTTTGTTAGTCAGATTCATGAAGATGAATCTTCAGTGCAAATCAAACTGATTAGGAACATGGATGGGCTAGAAAGCCAGAGTGTTTGGTACCACAAACTTCTCCATGCAGCTTTCAACAACTATTGCCTCTCTTTATTGTACTTTATTTTAAAATGCCTATTTCCCAGGGCTACTGTGAGATTAAATGTGACAATACGACCAATGCTTTGAACAGTGGCTGGCACAGGGCAAGCACTTGGTGATGATTAGGGTTTATTACCCCCTGTCAATGAAAACATCAAAGTTAAAAATGCATAGTAGTTTCATTTATAGAATGGTGCCCTACAGAAATAACTACCATGGGCATAAATTTCATTTTACAAGAATATCCATTTCAACATTTTAATGGTAAAAATTTATAGACAACTTAGGTGTTAATTAAAAGAAGAGGAATTGCATGAATTTTGGTGACCTTTTCTTTGTACAGTGTTAGACTGCTGTTTACAAAGAATGGGCTGGATCCCTATTTATTGAGATACAAGAATCTACATGTACATATCTAGGAATATATAAAAAATAGAAGTTAGAGACTCGTTCCAATAGTGTGAAGTCTTGGGAATCATGAGGAGGAAAGGGGCTGATAGGGATGGATACTTCAGTGGGGAGGAGAATGGGAAGGGAGGGAGTAGAAAGGGCAGATGATGATAACTTTATTAAGGATATTTGACAGTTGGAGTCCTACTGTTTCATAGTCTTCCTGTATGTGCGTGTTTATATATTCATGTAAAAAGGGTTTTGTTTGGATCACACTAAAAAGGGTATTATACTCCCCCCACCCCAGAAGCCTTAGGTTGTGGAATTGAAAAAAAAATCCTAGTGCCAAGAGTGGGATACCTCCCCTCAAGTTGTTCATCAAGTCTGTTTTAGAGACCCCCTGCCCCAAACAATACAGGCTATTACCATTGTTCTTCACTGTTCACTAGAACTCTACTGATAACGCCATATGATTTGGTTATAGGAGACAGAGAAATCAAGTTGATACTGACTACTATGGGATGCCAACCAAAGATGACCATTCAGACAGTCTATAGCCAACTCAGTGCTTATTCGAGTTGGCTGGGACTACATTCAAGTATTCAGAACCCATAGCTCCAAGTGTTTCTGATAAAGGATTTTTAAAGACAAAAAAAAAAAAAGCATCCTGGGATCTTGTTCCTCAGCTGCAGGAGGATATTTTGCATAAGCAATAAGTTTAGCAGAACCTAAGATAAGCAGTTAACTGGAAGGGGAGGCTTCCACTAGCAGGCAGTTTAACAGAAGTTATAATAAGTTAACTGGAGTGTCTTGACCTCAGGTTCTTAGGATAGAGTTGGGTAATTTACTATGAAGTTATACATCAAGAATCAAATTCTAGTCAGACCTAAAATGACCTCAACAAAAATACAAGATGGAAGAACCTTTGCACTGTCTTGTCCTGCTACACTTTTCAGGAAACTTTGTCCCTACTGGCCAGCTTTCATAGTACCAAAGGGTTCAACACTAGGTTCAAGAGGGAAAGTCATTAAAGTTCTTACCCAGTAGCATCCTGTGAGCTACAGTGATGATTAGTATAGCATGCCATGCTTGTTGGTGCAGTCGTGGCATGGATATTTTGTAGTTAACTGGCAGCTTTCTGATTGAACTTAAGGCCTACTTCACTGGGAGAAACTCATTTTGGATATTGTAAATATGGCCAAAAAATCCATGGCTGTGAAGCTCAAAATTCCCAGAGGTAAACCTATTACTATTATCCTACTAAATAATCATATTATCAAACTTACTTCTAAATTCATATCTCTTTAAACACAGATTGGTGCAGCTCTTAGTCTTCAATAGAGAAGTTTCTTACAGACAGGATTTGATGTAGAAACTTACAGCTGGTTGAAGTGTAGAGCACCAATGTCTTGGAGTGCTCAGCCACAAATGGAACAACTCAAGTCTATGTCACAACCCTTCTCTCAAAGCCCAGGGACCATCATGGAAGAGGAAGACAGGAAGATTGTAAGAACCAGAGGTTGAGGAGAACTCAAATGAAACAGCATCTTCTGGACATGATAGGACTCTTGTACTCATGGATTCCCAACAGCTGCATTTGACTGCACAAGACTTACACAAGATCCAGCCAGTCAGCATCTCTGCATGAGGGGTTAGGAGCTCACAATCACCTATTGACAGCTATTGGCAGCTGATGGTTTCTAGGGGAGGAAAAGACTGCTTTCTTTAAGGATGTGGCCCTGGCAAGTCAAGGACACTCCAGTGAATGGTTCCATACCCATGGGCAGCATGAATTGTCTTGGTGGATTATAAAACAAGAAGATACAAAATTGGGAGTGAATGTTGAAGCTCAATCTTGTCTGTCCTGTTCTCACTATCCCCTTTCCAGTGTCTGCATGCCTTCTTTCCTGTTTGTCAGTGGTTTTGCTTGGATTTTTTTCCTAAGCGAAGCATACGACACTCAAGTTTACTTCTTCATTAAGTTCTTTATTGTTTTCCTTTTTTCTCAACAAAAATTGCCTTTGGAAACCAATTCAACTGTGCTATTGTGAAGCTTGTAGGCAAGCTGCTGACAGCCAGAGTCACACACCCATGGCCACAGAGGGGCAAGGGGCAGTGAGCACCTCCGAGGACCCAGGGACCAGGCTCTGTCCTTGCTAACTGTCGACCCAAGAATTTGCCTTCCAGGAGCCTCAGTTTCTACACTAACTCCAAGGGAGGGCTTAGAGCACAGGCCAGTTGTCACCTTCTCAGCACTCAATGCAATTTGGATGGCAGTGAGACTTCCCATGTGTAACTCTCGGTTTCTCGGGTTTTCTCTCTCCTCCTTGCCTGTATTGCTCTCTCTCTCTCCTGTCCTTTACCATCCACTCCATGTTCTCCCTCTTCAGTGCTTCTTGCTTCCTCTCCTTTTGTTGGTGTGCCCATCCTAAATTGATGCTGGGTCATAATATTTTTTCTCCTCTTCTATCTCTAATGGAAGACAATGAGCTGTAATTCAGGTATATCAGAGTTGTGTGTGTCTCTACAGCAGGGGATACAGCAAGGGGCTAGGAAGCACACAGCATGAGAAGATACCTGCAGTGCAATATGAGGGCTGTGGGAGAACAGGACACGGCGTATCGTTTGCTTGGAGCTGTCCCTATCCATTTCTTATGGATGTAGAATTCACCCTCTGCAAGCATGGAGTACAAAACTTTGCATAGACTGTTTCTCTCAAAACAGTGGATGAAATCTCCAGAAATGAAGTTTTTCATAGTCCTTCCCACCTTAGGAAGAAATTGACAGTGCGTTTCCTGTCTCTCTTTAGTTTCCCTCCTTGTAAAAGCTTGTGTGACTCAAGCAACATTCAACAACAAAGAGAAGAGGGAGAGAACAGAGGGCACATTAAACGATGGGCGCTTTCTGTGGAAACACTAGGTCCTCCCAACCTCCCTTCCTAACTTAGGCAGTCTTCTCTTGTGCACCCCACTTTCCTTTAAGCCCCCAGGTAAACAGGCTCCCAGCAGCCACTCTGTGTCTCTATCCTGCCAGCCAGAGGCAGTTTGTTTCCTTGTTTCTGTGCTGAGAGGCACAGCCTTGCTTGGAGGAAAGTGTGAACAAACAGACCTGAGGCAATTTTTCCTTTCCAACGCCTCTCCCCACCCCAACAGCTGCTATTCCCTCCTTCTCTTTCCCATCTCTCCCTCAGCACTTTCTAATACCAGAAACAATGCACAGGGTGGCAGTTCTGTATCCATCCTGGATTTACTGCCCAGCCTGTGGCTTGGCTTCTCCATGGGCTGGAATGTTCTAAGGGTGTTGTCATCTCGTCTATGCAGTCAATTCTGTCAGATAGACCAATGTGAACGTGTCATGGTTCCACCAAATGTGTCTTACTTTTATTGACAGGTGACACTGCCATGAAGGAAAGCCCATGAGCAGGTTTATGGGAAACATTAGATGAGGCAATGCAGAGTAACCAACAGGGTGGGGATTTTATGCCACAAGCCTATTGGTCCACATTTGGAAGACATGCTCCTGATCTATATATAGGGTAGGATTTTCTTCCTTGACCCTACCATCTAAAGTTTTGAAGGTTAGCGTTCAGCCCACTGGGTCTGAGCTGTGAACCATCACACATGACCACATCTCTTATTCAGATCAGAGATCATTCTGGTTTGTCTGGATTTCTCACACCCACAGAGACTCACATTTTGAATGCTGTTCCCTAGCTGGGGGTGCCAGGTTAAGGGACTAGGATACTTTTAAAAATGGGGTTTAGCTGGAGAAAGTGGGTCATTAGGAGTGGAATTCTGAAGGTGATTGATACAAAGTCTCTGGGCCCTGTCTCAATGTATGACCATTGTGTGAAGAGCCTCGCACATGCTCCTGTCGACATGGACTACACCACTCTGCTCTGTCTTCACCACAGTGTGTCTATCCTCTTGAAGTTGTCTCTGTCGGGTACTGTAGTCACAACATCACAAAGTAAGCAACACAAGATCCCAAGTCAAGATTTTGTCATTCTGAGTCTGGTTTTCCTTGCCCTCCTGTGGTTGTAGCTGTTGCATGCAATGTGGCTTCCAGGCCCATGGTATCCCTTCCAGGCTTTCCTCCAGCCTCTCACTACTTTGGAAGATTGGTCAGAGCAGGTTGGGAAAGTATATTTATTTCAAAACAATTGTATTACTATTTGGGGAGAAGGTGGCTTGGCAGAATAAGTTTATCTATGTAGTAGAGGCTCCAAACACCTGAGCCTTGGTTGGATCCAGCACAGATACAGAAGAGTGGAGGCCAGAGCTTGGATGCCCTTTAAAACTCCTGATTGCCTGTCTTCTCTAACCTCTTGAAGTCCTTAGGCAGTTCTTAGGCATCATGAACCCTGTGCTTAGTTTTGGAAGGGGAAAGAGCAGAAGTCACCCCCATTTCCAGTTGCTTTTCCTCCACAGGGAATCTAGCACTCACCGAAGTGACCTGTACAGCAGTCCTAGCTAGGACTTGCAACTTAAGAAAGTATGGAAGTCCTCACCTTTCAGGGCAGATAGTTGAGCACCTCGCTCTCAAGTATAAGGGCTTCTTTAATGTAGTATTCTAGGCTCATTGCTGGCACCAGCTTGTCCTGGTCCTGGAATGTACAGAGGAATGTAATAGAAAGTGTGACGTGCTCATTGGCAGTAAAGGATTCCTTGAATCTTAATCATTAATGCCTAATGACTATTAGGGGAACTGGACTCTGGAGTCAGGCCTTCCTGGCACAAATTCTAGCACCTTCACTTGGTTTGGAGAACTTGGCACAGCTTAGTTGTCACATTTTCTCTCATCTGTTAAGTAAAGAAAATGAGGGCCGCACCCCTGTGGTGGTGGGGTGAGGATATAAGTTGAAGGTGCATCAATATATGCAATATACATTGGTAAGAATGGAAGTACACACTGTATCAGACTGTACCATCTTGAAAGTAAAAGGGGAAGAGAACAAATTCCTACCAAGTGCTGTATCCCATGCTAAGTTTCTTATATGTTTTTTTCTGGGTTAGACCCCAGAAGTCTCTGTAGGTCTGTGATACCCACCTTTTTGTCAGGACATGAAGAGCACAGAGAATAATGTAATTGTTTCAAGTTGTCACAAGGTAGAAAGATAGCATTTCCATCCACTCTCTTGAGATTCCAATATCTACTCTCTTCCACACTGAAGCCATTCTGGTTATATCCATGTCCTGGGCACCCCATTCCCCTTTCTCTGTTTAATTTACCTGAACGGGTTCTAATCTTGTCTGGGGTCCAGGCTTATAGTAGGGTCAATTGTGAATCTATGCTGTTAACTGGTAGTCCTGCAATAAGCAGAAGCCTCCAGGTTTGGGTGCTGCGGTCAGCAGGGTGACCTCTACTATCCCTTTCCCCAGGTGTCTAAGTATAGTCTCGTGGGGGTGAGAGTAAAAGTGGTTATCAAATTACAAGCAGAAAGTGTCTTGCTAGGAAAAGGCTAGCACTTTCTGTGGGATGTATAATTAAAGCCCAGTAGATTAAAATCCCTTTAAGAAATGAGTAATACAAAGATTAAGGCTCATCTGATACAGCTTCCTGAATGGCTGCTCAAAGATTTATAGGCAGAGGATAAATCAGCTCTGGAGAGAGAGGAGAAAATGCATCTTGCTGATAGCTTGCATCTCACAATGGAAGGTGTGTGTGCAGGGAAGGAGCTGGCTGCAGTATCAGTTCATGATCGGAGGCTTTTCTTCAAATCCATTCTAAGGTGAAAGGGAAGAAAACCCCTTCCTAAGAGCAGGCTAAGGACGGTGTCCAGCTAAGTATTTGACATACCGAATTCCCTTCTTAGGTTATGCTTTTTTTTTTTAATGCACAGAAAATGAACAAAGAAACTTAGAGTAATTAGGAGGTAATGAAGTTGTCAGAATAAGCTATTGACCAAAGAGCAGACAAGGGAGGAGATGAAAAATTTAAACGTTTCTAATTTAGCCGATGTGGAAGTTGCACATCCTTCGGCCATATGGGAATCATCCTCAGTGTCTAATGAATGAGATTTCTGGGTAATGCAGGGAGCATCCCAGAAGGCAACGGAAAAAGGAACTGGAATCAAAGTCCAAAATGATAATGGTGAGAGTAATATAAATTATAATCAGTCCCTGACGGTTTTTATCCATTTTTGCAAAGCACTTGAGAATACATTATCTCATTCAATTTTCAGAGAAACAAGAGGAGGAAAAGCATCTAGAGGTGTGGATGTGGAAACTGCTGACAGGTTGGCATTTGGGGGCAAGGTGCACGGGATAGTATCTGCTACACAGAAAATGTCTAACACTGAAACTGATTGCAAGGATGGAAAAATAAAAACAAAAACAAATGCTTCTCTTTACCACCAGGAAAACAATCTCAGTGAAATATTTCTAACATAAGAGCAAGGAGGGTAGAGTAGGGTTGAATATATTTTCATTTCAAAAGAAGTCGGGTACCTAACCACCACACACTAAGAGTTACGTGTTTGTTGACTGCTTGGGATAGGCCTTCAAGAACAGCAGCAGCTCTCGGCTCCTGGGCCCCTCTAGCTTCAACAGGACCTCAGCAAGATGTGTTTTTCCCTCAGTCTCCATAAAACAAGACTTCCTGGGATCCAGCTCACCAGTCCCTGACACTCTTGGCCTAGAAAAGTTCTGTGAGGGCTGCTTTGTGAGATCACAGTGGCCAGAACATTCTAAGGAAGTGCTGGGGGTCTAAAAGAGCACACAGCAGGACTGGTTCCTAGGAATGTGTGGGAAGAGGCCAAGGAAGGGACAGTACTAGGACAAAGGAGCAGACAACTAGGCACGTGGGTGGCCTGTATCCTTAGTCTCTGCGCTCAGGCGGCAATGTCATCCAGTCCTGTGCCCTGGGAAAGGCAATGGGTTCCTTTGAACAAAGGTAAGTCAATGTGAGATGATGGGGGCGGGAGTAAAGGATGCCTAAGGAGGGGGATTTGTGGAGCCTTTCCCAGTCCCTCCTTCATTGTCTCCTCAGCTCTGCCTCCTTTCTCATCCCCTCCACCTGAACTCAGAAGCTCCCACCCCCCACTGTGATGCTTACAAAATTCAGTATCCTGCCTTTTGGCTTTTGTTCATCTTCCAGATAGTTCCCAGCATTTCCACACCCTCAGGAGCCCTAAAGTTGATCCATTTCCTAATCTCCGCTGATGATGTCCTCTGTTCCTCTTTCCTGACTGTGACTCCACAGCCACATAATTTCTCCTATGACATTAATGATCTCCCCTCTCCCGCACACACCCCACCCTCCACCACCCGTCTCTTCGTTGTATTCGCTTAGAAAAATCAGAACTCCAATACCATCTAGCAAGATAAGGCTGGAGACAAACCCACAGAGGCATTGCCTGGCCTCCTTTAAATCCGTGATCAGGAACCTGAAGCCTTAGAGAGTTCCTTCTGCCAGGAAACAACTTTAAACACTAGACTCCTCTCTCCCAGGTGACCAGCCGCACCTGTTCCCACAAGCCCCCAGCACTTGATCCACACTTCCTGTTCTCCGTGGGTGGCATTGTTCCCCAGAGAATACCCAGCTTAGCAGAACTTCATGGACCTCCTCCTTCCCCACTATATAACTGACTAAACCCTTCTACTGGGATACAGAGGTCTGAACTCACTCCTTTGCTTTCTCGCCTGGCAGGTTCTGGAATTAGTTGGCATATTATTTTCTTGACTTTTTATTGCTATATCCACTGGATCAATTGGCTGTGTTCTCCAGATTCCCAGCATGATTCTAGTCAGATCATTCTGCCCAAAGGGAAGCAACTGTGCTGGTTACTGAGAGGGAAAAGTCTCGGGTTAAGCACTCTTACAAAAAAAAAAAAAAAAGACAAACCAGAGGGATCTTTAGGTAGAGGTCATGCCTAGCACTGAGTGTATTGCCAAGCACAACAAGGTGCGTGCATTAACTCTCAACAGCCTTTTGTGTGTCCATCATGCCCTAACAAAGTGTGTCTTTAAAATGTTGTAAATGTGCGAAGCAGTCTCTCTTCTTGGTTAAATCCTGACAGTTTATTTTGTAGAACTAAATACATGTATGGTTTATCGTTTACCTTCTGGCTTAAGAGTCTGATTACATTCATGATAACTTTCAGACCTCCTCAAAAGTGATTCTGCCTTTTAAACTAGTTGAAGATCTGGGGAGTAATAATATGAATTCCTTGGTCTGTTCTTTCAAGCCATTATTGGTGTTGTCAATCACTGCTCCCTCCCCCCATCACAAGACCCAATGATTGTTTTCCTTGACATGGCAACAGATAACTGGCTTTGTGTAAATTAATTAGAATGCATGGTCCTGAGAATCGAAGCATGGGTGGAATTGTGAATGGACCCTCTCGGTACATCATCAAATGATGCCCTTGTAGGGTCTTGTGTCCTGTCCCCTAAAGAGTGACCTCTGCTAGAAATCTTAATTATCCAGTAAAAATACTTTCCCCAGAGGCCTCAGCACTGGCTGATTTAAGCTGGTAGTGGAACTTGCT
The DNA here is from genome assembly GCA_028555095.1 of Dicrostonyx torquatus. Taxonomy (NCBI): domain Eukaryota; kingdom Metazoa; phylum Chordata; class Mammalia; order Rodentia; family Cricetidae; genus Dicrostonyx; species Dicrostonyx torquatus. The sequence goes on from JAQHUG010000120.1 coordinate 2,580,371, forward strand.
AGATGGTTACAATTGTCATTGACAAAATCGGCAAAAATGAGTTTGGTATACTGAAGATGTACTGAATTCAATTACAGGGACACTGGATATTTGCTGTAAACTGAAAACAGGAAGACCTGTGTCCTTTCGGTGGACACCAGAGCATAGCTTAGAATTCCCGTGTTCAGTAGCAAAACCCATTGTAAAACTATAGAAGCCCATAAAGGAAAGCTTCTAAAGTATCCAGACTTGAGGAGTAGAAGTGTATGCTATGACCCACTCCTAGAAAAACAAATAAAAACAACAAAACAAACAAAACCCCGATGCAACAGAACAGAATCAACTGCAAACTAAACTACTGATGAAGGGCCAGGGGAACCTGGGATAGTGAGCTGGAAGATGGTAGGAACATTGACCACAGTCAGAGGAGCAGTTACAGAGATGCTCATCACCTCTGGATTCTTTTTAGGTTCAGAGCAAGCAACGACTGCTTTTATTTTTCCTTTCTCTGCCATTTTGTGATCTCTGTTATTCTGTCACAGGGATGAGAAAAATAAGCAGTATAGATACTGTCTGACTTTTAAGACCAAGCCATCTTAAAATCCAGGTGCCATGAGAAATCCGTCTACCCTGGAGCCTCTGTGTTAGTAGGAAGTCCAAGCATGGAGGGAAAATAAGGAACAGAGGCTCAAGCAGAGCCGAGGAGGATGGCCTGATCTCACCTCCAGGCATGATGGTCCACCTGCCCTCCTGTACAGCAGGGACACACCCTCACTGAGGCCTCCGGGACATGAGAGGCTATGCTGGAAAAACCAAGACTAGTTTATAGACCATCAAGCAGAATAGGGCTGGAGACATGGCTCAGCTGTAAGAGCACTTTCTCCTCTTGCACAGGACTCGAGCTTGCTTCACGGTACTCAGAAGGGAGCTCATAACTCTCTGCAACTCCAGTTCCTAGGGATTCAGCGTCCTCCTCTAGCCTCTTTGGGCACTGGTACCTAGTACATATAATAACCACAAGCCATCATACACACATACACATAGAAATTGAGAAGCAATAAGCAAGTGGAACAGTCTTCTAAAGTAATTACTTTAATTGTATAAACTTATAGAGTACATGCTGTATGAAAACTGAGTATAAGTATTCAGTGTATAATGATTAGATCAGGAGAATTAGCATTTCTATCTTAAAAACGTTGATGATTACATAATAGCTGTGCATATTTATGAGGTACAGCATGGTATTTCAACCCATGTATACCATATGCTCTGATCAAGTCAGGGTAATTAGCATTTCCAGCTATCATGACTTTGTGTTGGAGTTCCTCTCTTCTAGTTATTCATAAAAATACGTAACAGGTTGCTGTGAACTGTAGTCGCCCACGGTGCCATACAGCAAACAGCATCTGTTCAGCCACAGCGTTGTGGGGCAGTGTGTGACACAGCAAGAGACATGGCTTTGTCCATTTCGGCAAGCCCAGAGGGCTAATCCTGAGAGCCATGCTTTCCCTGTGTAGGGAGCCATTGGATAAACCGAAAGGCAAGCAGAAGGAGAAGGCTCTGATGGTGTCTGTGGCAGAAGTTACTTCTCCTCTGTGGTTCTAAATTTCCGGAAAGATTTTCTCCACTTGCAGCTTTGCCAGCTGCTCCGGCACACTACCCCTCTCACTTGTCCCCTGAAAGGAAGTTGCAGGTGGTCCCAGCTATTGTTCATCACAGCCTATGGTCTGTACTTTCAGTTCTTCCACGTTTTTCCTTTGGAGAAGGCAAATATTTAATTTTTTAGTTGGGTTTTCATCCATCTTATCCTGTTGTAATGAGCAATCCCCGATGTCTCCTTGCTTATCCTTTTGCTATACTTGAAAGCCCCCTTCCCATCACCACACAACCATGCTCTATGACCGCCAGCTGCCTGCTCCCTGCCCCCAGACCTCTGCAGTGATGCAATCCCCCTTGACACCACATTTTGCACAGCTATTGCCTTTGGGCAGGAAGCCCTTCCCGAGATGTGTTTAATTACCCACCTTATCCAGTCCTAGTGAGACTATCAATCTGTCTATGAAATATTAGCCCACTACAAGCCATCCCTCACCCTCCCAGAACCTTGTATCCTGTTTTTATTTCCTGACACACTTGATACCTTTTAGCACACCAAGCAATTTTTAATGTTTGTTTACAATTGCCTTTATTTCTGTATAAAGTCCCATGAGATCAGGTTTCCTCTTGTTTCTGTTTAATGATCTATCTAAGTGTCTCACATGGGTCTGGCACATGCCAGGTATTCTGTAAACATTTGCAATGGAAAGAGTTGAATAGTTTAAGGAGAATCTTAATATCTAAACTATGAAGAAGCTGAGCCTCTGTGATAGGAGCAGGCACAATGAGGGCTGAGCGCTCAGGCCACTCCCTCTATCCCTACCTCTGAGATGTTCTCTTTGAGATGGCCAGAAGCCCCAGCTGGCTCTTGAAAAGATCACAAGACTGAGCCGAACTCTTGTCACTTACGATCTGTGATGGAGACATCCTTGTTGAGCTTCGACAAACAGTACCCTCTAAGATGATTTGGTGAGCAAATAACAGAAACAGACTTCTTCATTGAAAATCTTCTCAGACCGTTCAATGACTGTTGTATGTTTTTAAGAGGAACTTGGGGTGTTTCCCAAGTGTACTGATGAGTGACTCCCCATCTCTAGGTCTGATGAGACTTGGGCATAGCGAAGCTTTCCCTACTGAGAGCCACCTTCAACTCCATGTTGTAATTGTCATAATCACCATGAATAATTAACTCATAACTCTTATCTCTATCGTGAGCGCCTCTAGTAATTCTGTCTTAATACCAGGCCTGCACTCGTGTGACTGTTGTGATTAGCAATTCATCTTGAATGATTAATTGCAGCTCACTTCTTAGTCCACATTAATTAAGTACCAGTCCTGAGAAGGTGTCATGTCAGTGAGTCTGAGGAATGAGTGCTCTGATGGGTTTCAGACCTGAGTCTCTTCCTGGTCTCATCACAGCTATGACATGGGATGGTTACAAACTCCAGACCCTCAGTTTCTTCTTTTAGGAAATGATGGTTTTATTTATTCCTTGAGAATACCATACAGTATTTTTTTAAGACAGGGTTTCTCTGTGTAACAGCCCTAGCTGTGCTGGAACTTACCTTGTAGACAAGGCTGGTCTTGAACTCACAGAGATCTGCCTGCCTCTGTCTCCCAAATGCTGGAATTAGAGGCATGAGTCACCACCACCCAGCCCCATACAGTAACATTTGATACTATTCATTCTTCTCCCTTTACTCTTCCTATATCCTTCCTCACCTTCCTAGCCACCCAACTTCTTGTTCTTTCGAGAATAAACAAAATAAGCAAACAAACAAAAAGTAAAACCCATGGAGTCCAGCTGGTGTTGGTCAATTATTTCTAGAGATAAGGTCTTCCTCAGAGTGTCATTGACATATCAAATGTCACTCCAATGAAAAAAGCTGCCTTTCCCTCACCAAGCAGCAATCAAATGTCAATATCTCCCCATCACAGTCCCCAAAAGGAGCAGGAATTTGTGCCTGCCTGCCATTTACCATGCTGGGATATTTTCTGGCTTGAGCTTATGCAGGTCTTGCGCATTCGGTCTTGGTCTCTGTGCGTTCTTACCTGCACCTGGCCTCTTGTGTCTGAAACTATTTTTTTGAATTACGGGAGTTGGGGCAGAAAGATTGTAAGACTCAGTTGGTGTTCTCTTTTTAAGTGGACTGTTTGGATTCAGCCTGGGTGTTTGCGGTAATAGGATCCCACCAACATACAGGGGTGAGGCATGCAGGCACACGTTCCCGCTCAAATGCTTCTGCTGTGGTTGCTGTCTTTATTCCAGCTGCTGTGGCTCATTGATCCACTGCTGCAGCCTGAATCACGTGTTAGAGCCTTGGTCCTCAAGTGATGTTACAGGCAAAGTGACAGAACCTTTAACTGGTAGGGAAACCGCTCGAAGGTCTTTAGGTCGTGGTGGGGTACCCTTTAAGAGGTTTGTGGAACCCGGTCTCCATTTTGGTCTCTTCTCCCTGTCCACAAGTTCAGTGGATTTACTCTGGCGTGCCTCCTCACCACAATCCCAAAGCAATGAGACCAAATGATTCAGGAAGAAGCCTTTCTAAATGAGGAGCCGATGTAAACTATGATAGGAAGGCGATCAACATAGACACTGTGTGCCAGGGACTATCAGAACAGTCTCTGGTATTATGCCTACAAAAACCACTGCAGAATTCTCCCGGTGAATTATAGAAACAAGGTAGGGACTGCCTGGGTTTGCTGTACTCTATGGTGTAACTGGCAACAATGTTCTAGGGCTGTGCAGAGAGACACACACAGGCACACTTTCTAGTGTGTTTGTAAACGATGCAAAACAATATATTGCAAGGGCTTAAATGCTTGTCAAAACCCAGGGAAGCTGAAGGAGCTTAGAGGGAAATGAGATGATCTTTATTCAGGAAGGCTGTAGGGTCAGCAACTGGAGGGTGTCCACTCCGCTGCAAGAGCGTTTCTCTCTGTAATGAGAAGCAGGTTCCCAAAGGTTGAGCACAAGCCAACAGCCCAGAGGTAGAATGTCAGTTAGAACTGTTGGTTATTTAGAGCCCATGCTAGAGAAGAGACAGAAACATTCTTTCCTCTCCACACTGCTTTGGATCACCAGGAAATCAGACATAGTCAGGCCCTGATTAGGGTGCTTCAGTTGCCAACTTTTCACACTTACAGTTGCATAGAAACAATATGCATCTAGTAGACATTGCATTTTAATTTGCTTTTCTGTGTGCTTGCTTTGAATTAAAGTCTCACTATGTAGCCCGGGCTGGTCTAGAACTTGCTTTGCAGACTAAGGTAATCTTAAACTTGCTGTGATGTGCCTGCCTCTGCCTCTCAAGCTGAGATGACATGCCATGTGTCACAAAACCTGGCAAGAATTAGAGTTTGAATTTAGATCTTTCCTGGGATAATGACCCACAGCTCTGAGTCAGTCGGATCGTGAGGAAGTCTTCTGAATTTTGATCACCCCCAGGTTAGCTCTATGCAATGTAATACCCTTTCTGGAAAGTTGGCAAGGGAAGTGAACTGCAGATTCCAGGTAGTCATGTGGTCAGAAAGGGATGAACTCAAGACTCTGCAGTGTGCTGCCAGTAAGCTAAGACTTTGGGTAGCCTAGACGCATTGAATATCTTCTGTACCCAGTGACTTTGCACCTTACAATGCATTCTCTGTGACTGACCCCTAAGATGAGCCCAGAACTTTTTGTACTAGAAGTCAGATACTCACACTCTGCATGCTTTCTACACAAAGAATACCCACTAGCAAGCTAGACTCAGCTCTTTTGATGAATCTTTTAATGAAGGAGGGACAGAGCTCGTTGCTTAGTAGTACAACCACTATTTCTGAGTCTTTGGGCCTATCCTAATAGAGAGGATGACATACAGATACATCTAGAGGTAAGACTCCAGTCTTATTAATAGTATTTTTTATTTAAAAGAGTGTCTTGGGGCTGGAGAGATGGCTCAGCCATTAAAGGCTAGGCTCACAACCAACTAAAAGAGTGTCTTGCCGGGCGGTGGTGGTGCACGCCTTTAATCCCAGCACTTGGGAGGCAGAGGCAGGTGGATCTTTGTTGAGTTCGAGACCAGCCTGGTCTACAAGAGCTAGTTCCAGCGCAGGCTCCGGAGCCACAGAGAAACCCTGTCTCAAAAAACCCAAAATAAATAAATAAATAAACAAATAAATAAAAGAGTGTCTTTTATGGATTATGGTGGCACACACTTTAATCTCTGAACGTGGGAGGCAGAAGTATGTAGATTCCTGTGAATTCAAGGCCATTCTGATCTACATAGCATGTTCCAGGCTAGGGCTATATAGGGGTACCTTGCCTCAAAAAAAAAAGTCTCAAAAGCTTTATTTTTTATTTTTTTAAAGCCTTAATATAAGACATTTAGAAAATTTAGACAAATATCCTCAAATAGAGCCATGTTTCATCTCCCCTTTCCAACATAGGTCAAAGTTCTAGCCTATATGTTCATCACCCAAGAATGAAGATGGGTTAAGCTTGTTTACTTGAGGCTCAGGACTTAAGGAGCAATTCTGAACAGAAATTCTTAAAACATGTTGTAACTCAAGGAAATCCCCCCATCTCTCTCTCTTTCACACACACACACACAAACACACACACACACACACGGGCTATACAGAGATCTATATCTTGTACCTAATATAAATTAGGAAAACAGTACAAAAAAATCGAGAGCATTCTTTAAGTATGATCTCATTCTCTCATCAATTTCCCAATACATCTGACCAGTTCTTTGCACAATCATGCCCTTTTTAGTCCCACTTGTAAAACTGAAGTTAGAACAATGCAGAACATGATAAAATCTATAGACTATGATTCCTATACTTGGGATCTTGTTGCTTAGAAAAAAATTATAATTTGCCAAAGAAGGCTTAATCTCCAGACACATACGGAGACTGAGAACCCTTCCCGATACTGTGCTCTGAAGAATAACACTGAAGTTGACCTGGGTATCTGGATCAATAACAGTAAAACTTGATTCTAGTTTAAGCAGGCATCCTTAAGTGAGAGGGTTCAGTCATATTTTCCTCTCCCTAGGAACACCTCCACACACTTCTTTCCAGTTATAAATAAAGCCCTATAATTGCTGTCTAGAATGTCCTATGAGTCATGTATATATCCCAAGGAATTTGTACCTGAAGGTCAATTGTAGCCTAAAGTCTTTGATGCGATGAACAATCTTCTGATGAAAAAATCCATTATGAAGACAAACTCATAAGTGCTGACAGGTATCTTAATAACTAAATCCTGACTGCTTACAAGCAAACACATTTTTAATTGGACTTCCTTGGAGATCACCTCCTCTGTGATGTCCCGAGGAAGGTTCCTGTCTGGCATCCTTGTGTGAAGGGCACTTCACAACTTTGGGCGCTAATTATCCTCCGAGGAAAGAGGACAAAGACCTCAACCAGAAGCTGGTTGCACAATATAGGTCAACTCCCTAGAGTTGGTACTTTGTTATTTCAATTTCTTCAAACTCATTATCAGGAGGGACCTATGAACTCTTGATTTACCAGGTCCCAAATGAACGTTAGGACTCACTGTTCAGTAAACTTTTCAGAACCTTCATCTCCAAGGGCAAGAGAGAAATGACAGCAAAACACGGCAACAGGAAGAATAACTTGGAGCAATAACAAAAACAAAGGATGCGTATGCGGAGAAGCTTGTGGAGCTTAATGACAATGTTGTGATATTTTGGTTTTTGAAGAAAATAGCAACCATATTTTTGCTTGCTTCCATGGGTCAGGAGTTTAGAAGCAGTTAAGTAGAATGTTTCATCAGTGTCCCACATGATGTCAGTATAGGCAGTTTGGGTTGGAAAACATAAAAATAGATTCACTCTTTTTTTAGGATCAAAATATTTGATATTAGTTGAAAGCCTCACTTCATCTCTATTAGAAATGTTTCTCTCTAGTTTGCTCTATCATAATCTGTTTTTTTCATAAATATAGACCTCATACATATGTCAAACATAAGAGGCCCATATTTATAAAGTAAAGAGGTTTATTTAATCCACTGTTTTGGAGGCCGGAAATTCACAATAAGATAGTACATTTAGCAAGAACCTCATACTGTCTTTGCGACATGGCTGATATCACTTATTGGAACACGTGAGAGTGGAGGGTGGTATGTATAGAAAAAAATGTGGCCACTTGGTGAGAGGAGAAGCAGGTGAGAACAAAGAAAGCCAAATGATATTATAGTAATCTCCTCTCACATGATCAGTCTAACTCTGTAAGGCCCAATGCACTCCCATGAGATGAGCGTTGTTCTACCCTGAGGGTGCTGCTCACCAGCCCTAATTGTCTTTTGCTAAGCTCCACCTCCACAATGATTTACAGACCATAAACTCCAGCTCCATGATGATTTACATGGGTTGTCAAGACAGGATCTGGAATCACCCAGCAGACAATCCTCTGGGCATGTCTGTGAGAAAGTTTCTAGATTAGGTTTTTTGAGGCAGAAAAACCCACCAAAGCATGAGGGGCATTATTTCATGGGCTGGCATGTCATACTGAGTATCTGACTGATCAGCTATATCAGCTGTGATATGAGCATCAGCTGTCATCTCTCGGACCATGGACAGAATAGGATCAGCTGCCTCATGCTCCTGCCACCTATGCCCTCCCAGTCATGAAGGGCTGTACTCTATAATAGTTGGCCAAGATGAACACATCTCTCCAAAATTTGCTTTGGCCAGACATTTTGGCACAGTGGCAGACATGTTAATGACTAAGACAATATCTAACCATTCTAGCACCTCTTAGTGCCATTACTCTGGGAATCAAACTTCACACAGACCTCTGGGGCAAGCAGTAGCAAGTGCCCATCAAGCAGGAATCAAGAGATGGAAGCTGTCCTCTGGGATGTACATTCTTTTTGAAGCTCTTGTCTGCAGTCTCTCTGTAATACTAGTCTCAAGAAGAACATTGAGATGTTGAGGATACCAATAACGGGAAGAAAAAGGAGTCTGTTCTGCTCACTGAGGGCTCATGATGGTTGCCTCTTTAACTTCTGCTTCTTTGGTGTGTACACAGCATGATGGAATGTAAACCATGTGTCAATTATGAGCCCATCATTCAAATCTACTGCCCACATGTAATGTCTCAACTTTATCTCATTACCCACCTGGTTGCAGACTTCAACAGCTGTTCCATTCCCCCTGAAGTGTCCACTTGCACCAAACCATTAGTGAGCCATGTGGATTAACTGACAATTATGCAACGGAGAAAATTCACAAAGCACAACCCTCAGCAAAATTAAGGCAAGAAATATATCCCTTGTTACACATTTCTCTTTCCTAATTCTATTCTCTGCAGGACCTCTGGGAGAATGGTTCCCTCTCCAATTTCCTCCCCTTACATCCAGGTTCCTAGGATACTTTCTCATCTTTGCCAGATAGTCCAGATATTTCAAATTCATTGTTTATATTCTACCCAAAGTAATCCATCCCCTTCTTCCTAAATACTCAACATTTCTTAGTATAATTTTTCTGTCTTAAAAACCCCAGCCTTTGAACACTATAAGGAAGAACAGAGAACGAATGTTTTGACTTGATTCTAATTGCTTTTCCCACCATCACCATCATGAATTAGACAACAGCATGATGTGAGCTTAGAAACTGCCTCAGGGTTTCAGTTCCTCTGATTGCTTGCATGCTTAACAATTCTACAGGCAGTGAGAGTCCCAGTGTGTTTCCATTGTGCAGTCCTAGGTATATAATGGCCGATACGTCTACATGCATCTAACATTTGGGTACATGCACACATAAATAGACTCCTGTGTAGAGAGATGGCAATAGAAGGAAATAAATGACAGAAAATTGGAGAAATTTCTTTAGGCATATGTCTAAGGACTCTAATAAGTTTGGGACATTTATGCTAAGAAGGATTCATTGTCTTGCCAAACTCTTGATTTCATCCTGTCTTCTTCTTGCTTCCAAGAGAATCAGTTCAAGGAATGTTAAAAAAACAAAAAAAAAAGAAATAACAGTGTGAATAAGTCTAGACTTGCAAAGATCTTCAAATGTTCCAGCAAAATTGAGTGAGCATGGGGAAAATGTTTCACTAGAGTTCAGAGACAGGTTGGGCTCTGATTGTTCTTAGTGGGGCACATTGTTCAGATGTGTCACCGAGGACACAGTCAGGGAAGAATAGCCTCTTCTGGCTTCAAGTATTATGGAAGAAAGGTAGTTTAATAGAGACATGACTTACACACAAATGGAAGGCACTGTAAAGTGGGTATCCAGAGAACAGAGAGCTAAAAGAAAAGAGAAATGGTCCCTGGAACACCACCAAGTTGTATAATTTAGACCCAGGAAGGAAACTCGATATTATAAACAAGTCAGGCACAAGAAGTAAGCTCACAAAGGAAGTTGAGAAGGGGGTTCTGGAATGAATGTCTGGTGAACAGGAGCATTGAAATAACTGTGGCCCTAGTAGCTGGAGAAGTGAGTTGGTTGCAAAAGACCATAGGTAAATAAGACCTACTAGCTCTCTAATGCCTGTTCACTACTGTATATGATCCCTAACCCTTCTGATGCAAGGGTCCAACTTTATTTCTACCCCAAGTTCTTTCCTGGCAGTTCTTAAGCTAGGACCACAGTGGGAAGGGGAATGAAGAAGCAGAGCCCCTCACACTCCCAGGTCAGGGTGGGTTTTATGCTCATCTACAGACTGTGTTGGAAACACTGACCCTTCTCCACTACTCCTCTTATAAACCAGTTTCTCCTGATGCCATCTTCCATGTCTGATTATTCAAAATCTCCAAAGTCAGATCCTTCACCTCTCCATTTTTTTAGTGAATGCTAGTGAGATTGTGCATTCTGTTCTTGGTCTCCGAAATCTCCTTCCACAATTTCAATGCTTGCCTGTGCCCAAGGTTTTAGAGGCTTTAGAGAGAGGATGTGCATGACTCTTCCCATGAACCCACTGTGTCAAAAAAAACTTGAAATGTTTGATGAAGAGAAAGAACTTCCACTGGCTTTTTAAAAATCATCTAACACCTATTATTATTTAATAGTAAAATGTTAATGCCCAATATTTATTTATTGATCATTTCATACATTCTTGATATTGTACTGAATTCATTACAACAGTTACATATTTTATCATCATATTAGCCAGTGAATTATGAACTGTTCAACCAGTATTATATAGGATGAGACTCATGAGTTTCCATTGTTCTTGTCTTGGCTACAAGACAGTATGAGATAATGCAGAATCCTATATGCTGAAGGTATATCATAAATTAGTAGAAATGATAGGTAAAACATACTGATTTTAAAAGATAAAATGTATGTCTCTAGTTTCCAAGTAAAAAAATTAATAAGCACAATAAAGAATCAGTTGAGATGTATAGAGTGGGCACTGCAACATGTTATGCCATGCCACCCTTAGTTGAGAACAGACAGCAGTGAATGGATAAAAAATACTCAGATTTGCCTTGTCTGGGATTTCAATGGCACATATACACAGGAGATAGGTCTATAGTTTGTGATAGGTGGGAAGTTATAACTCAGATTGTAGAAGGCTGGAACCAAAGTAGAACCTAAATAATAAAAACTAAAATGAGAAAAACTGCAGTTACTTAGTGCAGGAATTTAAAAATCATCTCTCCCAACAAAGTTCTATGGAAAATAAAACCAGCAACCCCTTAGTACATTGGGGAGTAGACTCCACAATGCAAGTTCAAAAATCTCAGCCTAGCATATTAATTTCAAATATGATCCTTGGGTTATGGCATCCCTGAAGCCCTTGATGAGAGACAAAACAAAGTGTTCAGAAGCACAGATTTGCTCCCCAAATACATGTATTTCCCACAAGACAAAATTAGCTCTCTCTGAAGATGAATTAACGAAAAGCATGTACAAATTACACAAGCAATGACTCACCACAAGAGAATTCCAATGATCCTGGCTACCAGGGGACCCAACACTTCCAAGACATTTAGACAACAGAACAGTCCAAAGGGACTTACACCAAAAGAATATTCTAAAAGTGTTAATCAGATGAGCAGAAGAGTAGTAACTACAAGGAGACAATAAGACATTTTAAGGAAAGCTCTATTAATTTACAAGATAATAGACTTGAATGACTAGATGATAATAACTGAATTCTGAACTTAAATATCTATCAAGTCAAATATCAAACTAGATAGAGCTGAAGAAGATGAGTAGAGAACTGGAAGACCAATCTGAAGAATGTAGTCAGTGAGTCAAAGATCAAACCTATGAGGGGAAGAAGAAGACTATCTGCCAGACAAAGTAAGAAAATCAGGCATTTCACTAGCATGATTTGTTGAAGTCAAAAAATTGAGGAAAGGCACTGTTCAAAGATATGGATATGGGATTTCTAAAGTGGATAAGACATATTAGAATGCAAGTCCTCAATAGTAGGTGAGTTGACAAAATAACAGATAAGGTGGTGATGGAGCCAGGTTCATCCTGAGTGTGAAATTCTTCACTGCAAACAACACACCAGCACATTCATATTCAAATGCTTCTTTGGCATCCTCCTTGAGCACTCAGATCATGACTGATCCATGGATCCCTTAGTGCTATAAAAACCCTCTAGATCCTATGTGGCCCAAACCCAGTTCCTGAAATGTGTATTATGAAAAGCAATTTTACCACATGGTGCTCTTTTCAAGATGGTGAAGGGCAAAAGAGTTGGGTTTTATGATCAAGTAGGTTTGAAACACTATATGTGGTAGATCTTTTCATTAAACTCAATGACTGGTCTAGAATGACAATCTTTGACTCTATAACCCATTCTCTCCTAAATATTGAGTGCTCTTACCTTTCATAGGACTATCATAACTCTAAGAATTTGAAAACAAGAATACATCTTCCAGATAGTTCCATCGTTATGGAGAGCACTACTCCCTGAGGTAGCCATCTCTGTTTCTATTGTCGCAGGACAATCTTACACCAATTTGATTTAAAAAGGGGTATTTTATTGGAGGGGATAAAACTTACAGATCAATGTCCCAAACCACATTCCTCTGGTCGCAAACAGGAAATGGAGTCTAGCAGTCAGCATGGAAGCCAGAAGCAAACTCTCCCAGAGAGCGGCTGCGGCTTTTTTTTAAATGAAAACCACACCCCACATTAGGCGGGTATCTTAGAAGCCATTGGCTGAAAGCAAGAGGGCTTAATCTCCCGCAGCATGTTTCCATATAGAGTTATTTTCTATATGGAAAGGATGTGTTTCATATCCTTTGGATGGCTAATAGTTATAACCAGCAGGTTGAAAAACCAGTGATGATGATTATTATGGAGATAGTGATGATGGACTGAGTGAAGATGATGTTGATGGTTATGCCAGTGATGATAATGGTGAGGATGATGATGGTGGTGATGATGGAGATAGTGATGATGGACTGAGTGAAGATGATGTTGATGGTTATGCCAGTGATGATAATGGTGAGGATGGTGAGGATGGTATTGATAACAAACACAGCTGAAGATAAGCCCTGGGCTCTACTCTGTCCTTTACCTGCACCTGATCTTATAATCCTCACAACTGGCCTGGAATTGGGCATTTGTTACTTTCACTGTACAAATGGGGAAACTGAGGCTCAGTAAGCTTAATAACTTAGCCAGATTCACATAACTTAGTCATGGCAGAGTTTATCTTACCATAACACTTGCTCCTTCACCCCTGATGCATACTGCCTTTCTGAGCAGCAATGACCCTGGACACACCAGACAAGCTGAAGATTAGCTGACACATTCCTTCTTTTAAGAACATATGCTGTGGGATATTAATGTCCAAAACAGAGATCGATACTCTGTGATTGCAATGTTTGAATCAAGAACATGTTGGCACATCTTTCACAAGTGCATGTCCTCTAAGCACCTGGAGGGCCATTTGTACATTTAATGTACATTAAAACCATCTGCACATTCTGGGTACAATAACCAACAGAATAATTTATGAACACAAGGTGGCTCACAGATGGAGAAGTGCTTTGCTTTATATCTCCTCTGAGGTTGAGTGACCACATGAAGCACTGTGTTGAGAAGATTCCAGGAAAGTCCTCAAGGAGAAGCATAATCAATAAGAAATGCCTGGTGAAAGAAAGAAAGGAGGGAGCTGTGGTTATAGGTGCCAGGCATTTGCTATCGCTCTTTAAGGAGAGCTACCCACATGCTCTCAGGAACGGATCATCTTTAAATTCATGAATGAGTTAATATTGAATGTTATTAAAAGTTGGAGACCTGAATCCAAATTTAGCATCTTTGGATGAGAGTAGGCTTTGCCTCTCACAGCACAGTGCAGATAGGAAGGAGTGATCAGCTCATTCTGTCACTTCTGCATGGCTGTCACTGCCTTACCTGATAGAAACAGCAGCAGGAAGGAGTGGTTTGTTTGGGCTCATGGTTTCAAGGGGCTTTATTCATCATAGTGGGGAGGCATGGTGGAGCAACTGAGTTCAAAGCAGTGGGAGTCCACGTCAAAACTTACCCACAGAGTTCTGGACCAGGAAACAGAGAGAGTATAAGAGGAACTGGAGGCCAGGCAAACTTTCAAAGGGTCTCCCCCTAATGACCCACTTCCACCAACTGCTACATGGCAGTTTGACAATCTCCCCAAATAGCATCACTGGTGGGAAAAAACATTTAAAACAGGAGCCTGGAGGTGTGTTTCAGGCTCAAACTTCAGCAACAAGCTCATAGCTCTCAACTAACTTTCCAAGACCTGAAGCTCCTTTGTAGTTCTGATGGGATCTTGATACTTAATGACAGCATAGCCCTTTCTAAAGTCCCCAGAGTTCAACAAAATGTCTGTCCAGCTAACTGTTTTGCTGTGATGTCTGATGATTCCAGGATACCCAACACTTTCCTCTTCTCATCTTGCCTCCTTCTTACTGGCTAAAAACTCACTCCTTCCAGAACACAAATGACTGAGGAAACACACTCTGTTAGACCAGATCGTGTCTCCCAAAGGTGGCAGGTTTGCATCACGACTTTACATAAATGCTCTTGGCACTGACAGTGGGCGGTAGGCAGGAGGATGGCTTTGCCATGAGACAAATATAGAGCTGCCATCCTTAAAACTCGAGCAAAGACTAACCCTTCAGGGAGATGCCATGCAATAAATAATTTTTTGCCACAACACATTGCTTCCCTTTGCATAAATTTAACACCCCATTCTCTGTACAATATGTGATCTTCTTGCTAACTCTCCATAGACAGAAATAGCTCTGGTAAGATGTGATAAAAAGATAAGTGACAGAATGTAAGGGAGACACGACACACTGAAGAACTTGACCTTGATGCCAGCCTTTTTTTTTTTTTGCAGAGTATATCATTTTCTGAAAATTAAGAACATTCAAAGAGTGGTAACAATGGGGCAGATAACAAATCTGATGGGATCCCCAGAGCATGATGTGAACTCTAATTTTAGATTCTAGAATGCTGGTTTCCTATTTGTTCTATAAGGTGCTACCTGGCTACAGGCTTCCACCTTCCTTCTCCTTCCCATTACAGTGGTGGACATATCATACCTCACTCTAGATGTGACGGTCAGCCTAGGCAACACACTCAAGAGCCAACCTTGCATCTAAGGAAAGAGTTCTGAGAAAGCTAACAAAACTAGTCAACTAATTTTTCTCCAGTCTATATATGCAGGTTGTCCTGGAACTTTTGATGCACATATGCAAATTAATAGATCTATGTTTGGAGTTTAAACTGTTAGATGTTTCAAATCTATTTAAGTCTTTTTCCTTGTATTTTGTTTCTCAAACACGACTTTTTGGCAATAGACGATCTTTAGTTTGAAGTAGTACGGCATGTTCCTTTTGGTCTACATAGTTGGTGTAATGTTGGTGGTTTGTCTCGAAAAAGTCCCTCCTCCCTGCAGAGAGAGGACACCTGGTTATGTCAGTTCATTTTCTTAGTCTTTTGTCACTGCCAGAATTCAGTAACAGAATTCTCATGTGTTGTCTTCCTCCCATCCGTGTCATTCTGAGAATGCCATGTGCTGCAATCCATCTTCTGGTATCTCTAGGCTTCAGTGTGGCCATACAATCTGTAGATTCCATTCCTGGAAATTGGGCATCAGGACAAATTCTGAGGGAACAGGCAAATGACACTTTTAGCCAATTCTAGGCATGGGGTTTGATGGCCAAGGTGAGAAAAAAAAATGAATAACATGCTTAAATCTAGCCACAGGTTTTCAAGTTTCAAGTGACAAAGTCACTAACTTGGACAGAAAATAAAATCTATAGGTCCATGTGAAAACCAAGAGTAAAATGATTGCAGAACAAGTTAAATCAAGGCCAGCAAATGGTATCATGAGCTGCCACTCTGCATTGTGTTCACTATCAGTAAGCTTCTCCTGATCCGGTAGCCAGTGTGTGCACTAACAGTTTCTGGCTGAGGTTATTCACACTGGCCTTCTGGAAGAAGCGGGACACTCCCGTTGCAGCTCCTCCAGTACTAGGAGTGACTTAGATTTTCCCAGTTCACATCCACTAATCCCAAATAATAACTTACACGAATTTGTAGGTAGCATTTGACCATATGAAACCCAAAGAAATAGATGAATGGACAAACAGGATAGAACTAAACACCAGGTCTAATCTTTCTAGACAAGCCTATAGTTGCCTAATATGGTATTGTGAGCAGTTATAGTCCTATGGCCCCACTGCTTCTTGCCACCCATTATCCCTGCCCATGTATTGCCACTATAGGTCAAACTGTTGTCCTGATGTCTCAGTCCCACTAGAACTTTGTTCCCATGGATACTGAATGTGTGCCCTTTAACTCTGAGCCAATGTTGGAGGATTATGGACCTCTGGCCTTCCTATAGAACGAACAGTCTGCCAGGTTGGAGTAACTCAGTTACTAAATATCTTCACTGTTTCCACGCCACATCAATATGTCCAATATTCAACTGTTCCAAAATTTTCCAGCCTGCTCTTGCATGAATGCACTCAGTTGCAGGGAATAGCAGTACTCTATTTCCAATTCAAAAATGCAGAGGCCATTTCTGCTAGCCAAGGTTCTCTAGAGAAACAGAATGGATAGAAAGGGTTCATATTAAAGGGGATTTAGTACATTGGCTCATGTGATTCAGCCTGGGTAGTCTAACAATGGCTTTTTGAATGCTAGAGAGCCTGAAAGGCTGGTAGCTACTCATTTCATTCAGTTGGATGTCTCTGAAGTCCCCATTTAGTGCTGATGGCCTGCGGGAGGATGCTTCATAAACTGGCCCAGAGATGGGTCTTTTAACTGGCCCCAGATCCAATCAAGTTGAAAATCAAGATCAACTGCCACACTATCCTTCACTCTGCTCACATCCAGCCAGCCACCCAGTTCTCATCAACTCCCTATAGCTTCTTCAGCACAATCTACTTTTGTCCCAGCATGCTGACCTAAGCAACTAGTATCTACCTCCCCGATCCTACTGTTTCCAATATGCACAACAAACTCCAGAGTGAGCTTTCCAAACCGAAGTTGAACAGTGCAGACCAACACATGGTGTGCTCTAAGTGTCCCTCTTAGTCTTAGCCTCCATTTGTCTTTCATATTCTTAAGATTTTTTTTAAAATTTATTATGTACATGTGAGTATATCTGTGTATATGCACATGAGTACAGTTGCCCACAGAAGCCAGAGGCATCCAATCCCCTGTAGCTGAAATTATAGGCAGTTGTGAACCCCCTGATATGGGTGTAAGGAACTGAACTTGGATCCTATACTAAAGCAGTAGGCGCTCCTACTTACTAAACCATCTCTCTAGCTCTACTCTCCAGGTGTTATATTCAACTTCCTCAGAAAAATGTTTCCTGGGAAAATATTACATTCTATTTCAGTCCATTTTATACTTCTATAGTAGAATACCCGAGGCAGTAACATGACCAGTTTGGGCTTTGTCCTTGAGGCTGGGCCATCCAAGCATTGAGACGATGCTTTGAGATCTTGATGCATCATAATGTAGAGAGAAAGCATCATCTTGTGAGAGATCATGAATGAAAGCAGCAAGAAGTGGGCAGGTATCACCCTTTCAACCTATGCTTAGGATAACTAGCCTATTGGTCCAGTCAGGGCCTTGGTAGCCTTGTCATCTCTTACATGTCAAATTCTCAACACTGCTGCACTGGGTAGTTAGTTCTCAATATATGAACTTTGGGTAAGACCCATTTTAATTTACGGAGCTTGATAGAGTTAAAATTCATTGAATGTATCACAACTGCAAAGTATCCATTGTCTGCATTGCTACTTATTTAATATCTGCCTTTCCAGGGAGATTAATTCTATAAAATAAACACTGTGTATAGTGTTCCCTGTTTCTCTCAAACCTAGTTCTCCATGAATTAAGGACCAATAAATATTTAATGAGTTAATTTATGAATGAATGCCATGATACATTCAAGCGGTTTCTAAGGCCTTTCTAAATATTCATTATTCTGGCTGGAGCAGACAGAGCTTTAAACACTGTCCAGGAAATACCTTGCTCCTTTCTTTCATTGGCCTCCTGTTAAACACTGGTCATCCCTGCTCAATGTTTCTGCTGCAAATGGGGAAGTCTCCAAAGCTCACTGTGACATGTACTAACCTGTCGCCAGAGAGGCCATTGGCTGTTGGGCTGTGTTCACTTCATCTCCATTTCATTTTCAAGCCCTTGCTCCTCTATGGAGGGTGAGGGAACCCTTTCACTGACTCGAGTTATTATCATCTATAAAAAACTTAAACCAATAAATTAAGGAATAGTTTTAAGTCTTATAAAAATATTCACTAAAGGGATTCTTTGAAGCACTAGGCTCTCTAAAGACGTTTAAAATTGGATTTGATTTACAAAAATTTGATTTTCACGTAAATACCCTGGAATGTATTGATTGCTTTAAGTGAGCTACACAGGGACATGACTACATTTAATCTTTTATAACAAAGGTGGCAATTAAAATTGCTTTTGCTAAGCAATTTCGAAATTGAGGGTTCGATCTCTTTCCTGGTTTTCCCCAGTCAGAAGACTCACCTCTCTCCCCAGCCCTTCTTCCTCCTAATTAAGGGAAGGAAAGCTTGTAATCTTGGTAGAATCCAGTTTCTGATAGAATCCCATGTTGTTCTTATGAACACTGTAGAAGCCAAGTTCAAAGTTTAATTTCATTTGGTTACTCTCTGTTAATGCAGTGCCTCTTATTGTTACTTCTCAGAGGTGCTGTTAGAGAAAGATTCATTGGTTAGTTACTAAAAAGTAGTCATGTACCGTGGTATTTGATGGACCTGTATTCCCCAGCCCTATTGTCATTTTCACCCACCCTCCAAAAAAAAAGAAAAAACAACCAAAACTGCCTTTGTTTGGCACCTGTTTGCTTGCTTTATTTAGCCTGTGGTGTAAAGTGCCTAATAAAGAATCCCGACAATAGTTTGCTCCATCTCTATAGATTGAATTTCTTTATAGACTCACCTCCATAATTCATTTCCCAACTGGTCTTGATCAATACAGCTTGGCTCAGCTTAAGTTTAGAGAAACTAACCGTGGTGCTGATGGGGTGCCTCCAAACACTGCCTTCATAAAGACTCTCTTTGATAGTAACCTGCCACATTGACCCACAGCCTGTCCCAGAGTCTGGGTCTGAGCTCCTTCTAAGTCCCACAGCTGTCATTGTCTTGTTCTCTTTGATTCCATAAAGCCAGAGGCCAGAGAGGCTTCTGCAGAACCAGCAGGTGTGAGGATGCACGTGTAATGCACACTAGGATACCTGAGTACAGGTGGGGCTCTACTGAAAACTGGCTGTTGAGTTCCAGTGTTTTAGCTTCTGTATTTTAAGACAGCTTAGACTGTTGATTCCTGGGATTCTACTGTTTTCGTTGTGCTCAGATTGTGCATGAAGAAGGAGAAACCTGTTTTTTTCAGTTCAATGGCCACAACTGGGGTAAGAGTGATAGAAAATCCTTGTTTCTAAATCATGGAAACAGCAAACATAGTCTGCCATGAAGATTCCCAAGCAGCTTTTCAAAGTTCTTGGTTTTGGGTCCTTGGCCACACCTCAATATTTCTCTCTGGCCCTGTTTCCTTCTCTGTAAAATTCTGGCATAGTCTGTTAATTGTCCCTTAAGAGGCAGAAGCACTGACAGAGGTCACCAATATGAGTAGCACTGTGGAAGCTAAAGGAGACTGCAGAGAGGGCACTGTTAATCAGACAGATGCTGCATTGCCAGAGAGCAGAGGCATGAATACCACCCTGGAACATCATAGCTCTGGCCTTGTCTTCATTTTTTCTGCCCTCTTTGTTGCAGCTGTGGTTCATACTGGACCAGCAATCATGGCTTGTTTACAAGTTGAGTGCGGAGACTCTTTACTGTGGGCAGTGACACTGATCCTTTAGGGAGGTACAGATTTATCCAAAGAAACTCAGCCAGCCTGTTCACCCCACCTAGATGAAAGCACCAATTACCCACTGGCCAACCAATCACATATCTGCCTATCTATCATATCAAGAGCACTTGGCTTACAAAATCTCCAGGGGCAGAATCAGTCATGAGGATGATCTGACGTCATACCCTTTTAGGTTAGCAGAGACAGTCACAGACTATTCAGTAAGGACACAGCATGAGGCAGGTTGATGCCATTAATTTTATTCTTTCAATGTTGTCACTGTAGGACTTAGGTTCTGGGAGTATAATTATACTCAAATTATATATAGCAATGATTTTTTAAATATTTATAATGTCCTACATTCTTACTCCGAGCAAAGTTTTGCTCTGAGCATATTCTATAAATGATTCTACTTGGTGTGTTCATTCTTTGCGATATCTCTGTGAGGTGTTCGTTTAGTAACCTTTCTGGAATGAACGGGCAAAGTGATGAATTAATACAATTAAATAATGAACAAGTGTTGACTGCTTTCTACTTGCTAGGTACTGTGTTAAGCTTTGGAAATTCAGATATGAGCCAAATAGCCCAGAAGGCAATTCTCATTAACTTTAGAGTCTAAATATGTTGACCTCCATTTGAAAACAAACAAACTGAAAATCCAGCAGATGAATTAACTTGACCAAGGTCATATAGCAAGATAATGTCAGGACAAGAGAGAGAAATAGGTTTGACTTTGGCCAGAATGAAGTAACTAATATAGACATACCTTCCTGACCCAAATGTTGATAAAAATATAAAAATTGTATGAAGATAATGTTTCTAGGCATTGGACATCAAGCAACTCAGAACCAAAAACCTGGAAAAAAATAAGAATCCCACAAGATGAACCTCACCTTTTTTCAGCCTTTCAGCTCAGGGGCACTTTCTCAAGTTGCACTTTTCTCAAGGCAGGGTCCAGTGAAGGAATTTTGCTGAGCTGAAAAGGCCAGTGCCAACTTAGCTCCAGAGAGCACTAAAGTGTTCAGAGCTACTAACAATAGGGATGAGATACATATGAGTGGAAGGAAAACACCGTGTGTCACAGCCAGAGAGAGAGGCATCTATGAGGGAAAGCTAAAGTGAAATCACCAAGGTCATGGAGAGATCAGAGATATTAGCATTCCAGCTTAACAGGAATACAGACCTCACTGAACATGTTAGGTATCCAGGTGAGATACAATTTCAGAAAAGATGAGATTATGAATAAAGATTGATATCTGGAACTGGAATCAATCTTTAGAATAAAGAGCACAGGCTTGAGAGATTATAAAGTTGGGCCTGGAGAGGTAGCCTAGTAATTAAGATTGTTTGCTGCTGCTGTTCTTACTGTTTTTTCTTTTTTTCTTTATGGTTTTTCAAGACAGGGTTTCTCTGTGGCTTTGGAGCCTGTCCTGGAACTAGCTCTTGTAGACTAGGCTGGCCTTGAACTCACAGAGATCTGCCTGCCTCTGCCTCCCGAGTGCTGGGATTAAAGGCATATGCCACCATCACCCGGCTTTGCTGCTCTTTCAGAAGACCTGAGTTCAGTCCCCAGAACTCATGTTGGGCAGCTAACGAACAGCTGTAATTCTGCCTCCAGGGGGCTGACATCCTTTTCTGGCCTTCAAGGACAACTGAACATACACACCCTCAATTACATAAAATATATATATATACATATATATGTGTATATATGTATATATATATATGTGTGTGTGTGTGTGTGTGTGTGTATGTATATATATATATACTGGACAATACCACCTTACAAATTAAAAGCCAATGCCAGGAATGGGATATCACTTTTGGAGTTGTTGGCCAGTGAGGACTCATAGACACCCCCTAACATAGCAGACTATTGCCAGTGCTATTGGCTCCCCTCCATACCTGAAGGTAAGATCCTATTGCTAAAGACACCATATACCTGAATTATAGGATATGGAGAAATTAAATTGGAACTCACCTGGCAGCTTCACTACTGGCTAGCTTTTAAAATTGTTAGACATGAAAGGAAGGCTTAAGAGTAAGCTATAATCTGCAGAAAAATAACCAATGGATACTAACCCCAAGATAATATAAGCACTGAAATTTGAAGACAGAGGATTTGAAACAGTTGTCATAAACACAGTTAAGGCAGTTGGGAGGATGGAGTTTCCCAGAGCAAGGAGAATTACCTGATAATCACTGGGACTTCATAGCCTTTCCAGTCAGGGTCCGAGACATTTCATACACTAAGCTTAGGAGATAGGGAATTTGAATCCCACCTACCTCCTTGGATTCTGATCTCTTACTGGCTTTCAAGTTGTTGGCCACTCCGATGGCAAACCCCTCCTTCACACAATGGCAGCTTTCCGGCTCAATATGGGGTCCAGACATCGAATAGGCATGGCCTGAAGGAACAGGGCTGGGAGTTCCTGAGTGGAGATGTGATTGTGGGTCTGGATCTGTAGGAACTTAGTATGGTGCCAGCCCACCTGAAGTTGATGTACGAATGACAGAAATGGTGTCTAACTTATTGGAACATAATCAGGTGGCTGTTCCTGGTCAGTCAGACTGAATTCCCCATTTGGTTAGAGCTTAGGAGGTGGCACCATCTTGCTACCTGCCCAATTATCTGAAGATTGTCTTTCAAGGACTCCTTCACCTACCAATTCCCTTCATTAAGATGGTGTTGGTGATATCCAGAGGCAACTTCCAGCCAGAAGACAGTGGTAGTGAAAAACAGGCAAAAAGCAAAAGGCTCCAAAGAAGGAAAAAAGAGAAACCCTAATAAACCTCAGAAGCCAGTCTGTGTGTGTGCGTGTTATTTTTTTTCATGATACTCAGGCTACCATCAAGAGACAGAACCCTCTTGACACCTGTGGTGAGTTTTCAAAGATTGTGGCTTCCATGTGGGACAGTTGGAGAAGAGCAAAAAAAAAAGCTGGTGCCAGCCACTGTGGAAACGGATCCCATGCCACAGCCACAGACTCCTTCAAGGCCTCCTGTGACTATTGCTGACTCATCGTCTCCTCTCCAGGGTCAATGTCGACAGAGTCGCCTGCCTTGTTCTCTTGCATTGTAGTTGATTCGCCACACTTTCATCTTATGTGGCAAACCAGGAATCCTCTGGACTGGGATCAGCCCAGTACTACCAAGTTGATTATTACCAAACAAATACTGCCCTCGTCTATTACCGTGTCTCAAGGAAGAATGATTACGGACAACCCAGGCACAATGGTCACCTCCTGTGGGCTCCAGCTAGGCCAAAGAAGAACAGCAACCACCCTGCCCAGCCAACAGACTCAGACTGTTAAGCAGCAGCTGCTGCTTCTATGCAACTGTCTTCACCCTGCCTGCAACCCCTTCCATTACAACAGAAATCTCTGCCCGCACCTCAGCAAGTTACCATTCTGCAGCAACTTCCCCCGCTTCGGGTCCTGTGTATGGCCTCCACCTGAGAGAGTTAGAATCAATTTACAACAGCTGCCACAGCCCCTACAGAGCAAGGTTGTGCCTCCACCCACTCTGAAAATGTGGGCCGTCTTGGTCCCTCCGACTATGGAAAGCCCTGAGCAGCCTATGAACTGCACACCTGAAGCCCACATGGTAGAGACAATCTGTGCAATGATCACAGATGCCCTTCCTGAGGTGGAAGTCTCCTCTAATGAATGTTGAATTGGCAAGTGGGTCCCCTGCGATGCTCTCACCCCAAACTCCATGGATGAGGCTTGGTGGTGAGAATCCTCCCGTTATCAGCAAGGACTGGGCCAATGAACACTGCAGCAATGGGTGCAGGGTGAGGCGATGCAGGGATGTGTTCTCAGCCTGGGTGGCCACTAGAAACTCAAATTCTGAGTTTGTGAAGTGGCCTTTCCTCTTCTCCAAACCACTGAGGAGTCGTCTGCTGGACACGAATCGAAGAGCCTGGTTTAGAAACACAAGCTGGGCTTCTGGTAGTATATGGCCTCTACCCGTGGTCCTTCATGCCTCTGCCTCCAGTGTACTTACTGTAATTTGGAATTGCGTTTTACTCTCAACCGCAAGCAACAATACCAGGTTAACAGCCCAGGGAAGGGTGAAGAGAATGTGGGAACAAATCATAGGTGGTTATTAGAAGAAGCGTGTCAGTAAAATTGTCAGAGGACTTGTCTAAAATGTTATTAAAGTGGCGGGAGAGTACTTAGCTTTAATCCTAGGAGAAAACATCGCTGGGAGAAGGGAGGCTTGGGGTTACAGCTCAGTGGTAAAGTGTGTTGGTTTTAATCCCAAATTAATAAATGATCTTTAAGGAAGAATAAAAATACTGATTTAAAATAGAATGTCATTATTAAGGGGAACTGTTATCAACCTATACAGTGCTTTAAGAACAGAAATTTGGGGGGCTGGGATTATGGCCTAGCACTAATGAAACTCTGAGTTGAGTCCTCAGGAAACCAAAAGTTCAAGGTTACCCTTGGCCATAAGTGTGTTTGGGGCCAGTCTAGGGTACATGAGCCAAAGGTAGAATCAAGGTTTAGAAGAGCAGAGCGTGGAGGCCCATGCCTTTATTCCCAGTATTTTGGAGATAAAAGTAGGAGAATTTCTGAGTTCAAAGCCACCCTGGATTTACAAAAGATAGATCGTGTTTCAAAAAACAGACAGGCTAGATGTGGTATCACTCTCGTTAATTCTAGCACTTGAGAGACAGAAGCAGGTGGATCTCTGAGTTTGAAGCTAGCCAGGGCTGCAGAGTGAGATCCTGTCTTAAAGTCCCCTCTCTACCCCTGACACTACCCTGTCCTCCTCTCTCTCTCTAG